>OU343216.1:87192679-87221739 GCA_910596185.1 Chrysanthemum makinoi
CATGTTCAATGTCTTTTGTAAGAACTCGTAGTTATGAATAAGTTTCTTTTTTGTTGTAGATACGTGCAATATAAACGTATCTGTGTATTTTTGCGTGAAAGATGTATTTGTTGCCAAAGAAACAAACGTGTAAGCCAATGCGAATGTAGGAAATGCATAATCATGTATGAAGATCCTAAGCATACTTGGAAAATAATTCTAAGTACTTGATCATAATCGTGTATGTTATAGTTCACAGCGTACTGGAAATATTTCATTAAGGAATCAAATGTCTTGGTTCCTAAGTTGTTAAACGTGCACGCAGTATCAAGCCAAGCAATCGTCGATGCGCACATAGCTTATTCCAACGTCTTGAGAATAAGGTGTTTAACAAGGATGCGTGATCCGGTATTGATGGGTTTGCAACCCTCTTACTCAACAAGTTAGTTAGTAGGTCAACTTATCCTTTTACCATCGTGGGTTTATATGTAGTGCATGCACGCCATCGTAAGCAAGAAAGAAAAAATTGTTAAGACATACGGATATGGAAATAACAACTTAAAATATGTCGCGGAGTTAGCTAGAAACCGCGACGTTTTATTAACACTTGCAAGTTTATCAAGAAATAACAGAAGCAGAATATGAAAAATAAAAACTGAGTACATGAATGTTTATTGAAAGCAATCGAAGTGCGGAGCTGCCCGCCGTTTATAGATAAGACCTCTCGAGTTGCTGATGTTCCATGTGCCGTAGGTCACTGACCATCCAAACCTCGTAGCCGATATGCGCCCGCGTTTCCCCGTAACCTCATAAGGTCCTTCCCACTTTGGTCGGAGCTTACCCGTATCTTCGCCGTGGCTTGCTATTGAAGCGCCGTAGACAAAGTCGCCTGGTCTGATGAAACACCACGCATCTTTGGCATCATAGTATCCTTTCATTTTGACTTGACCTTGCCTCCCCATGGTCGCTAGCGCTCAAGTCTCTCTTCCAAGAGGTCCAAGTCGACACGCTCGTCGTCGTTTGTAGTCACATTGATCTCTCCGCAGCGCGGATAGTTGGCATGCCGATCCCGTTGGTATAACGCTTCGGCCCGTATACTAGAGAGAAGGGGTATCCGCCAGGTCGGTTTTAACCGGGAGGTGCGGTCCATAGTACATGTGAAAGTTCTTCAACCCACCTTCCTTTGTGCTTGTCCAAACGTGCTTTGATTCCTTCAACCCGCACTCGATTGCGCTGTCGACTAAAACCATTGGTTTGGTGGGCTGCGAACCGACGAAAGTGTTGGGTGATGTTTAACTTCGCACCAATCTTTGAAGGGGTTGTCACAATTGTTTCGTTATCCGAGATGATTACGTGTAACCGCGGCATACTATGTTGTCCCGCACAAAGCTTTCACCGGTTGCCGCGATTGTCGCCACTGCTTTTGCCTCGATCCACTTGGTGAAATAGTCTATAGCTACTATGAGAAACTTGAGACCGCCTTTCACGTATTGGAAAAGGACCGCGATATCAATGCCCCATTTGTAGAATGGCCACGGCGCCGCGGATTGGTGTTAACTCATGCTGTGGTTTGCGCGTACGTGTCCGCGGACTTGGCAATCATTGCACTTCCTTATCAAATCCTCGCGCATCTTTATGCATGGTGGCCGTTAGTATCCCGACGCATGGCGCCGCGCTACAACGAATCGTGGTCCCGCGCTGCATGCTACATGAACCCTCATGGATTCTCGCAGCCATAATTTGCTTTTGTACAAATGACGATCGCCATGGTTGGAGGAAAGAACGTCGATACAAGATGTTGTCGCGCTATTCGAATCTCTACTGCGGCCAGATTCCGCGAGCTTCTGCTCTGCTCTTGGGGTAATGTCCCTTTGCTTAAGAAATCTGCAATTGGTGTCATCCATGTAGGACCATCCTCCTTCTATGATTCGGAGACTTCCATCTCCGATATTGACTTGTTTTTCGTTTCCACCAAAGACTTTGCTTTGATATGTATGAAGCTTGTCGAGGCTTTTTGCTCGCATCTGCTTGCGATTTTCTCCTCTAGGACTTGCTTGATAGTAACTGTCAAAGCCTCTTTGATCGCTTAGTTTAGTCTTCAAGATATGAATCATATTTTCTTCTTTTCACACGTACTCACCCAACACATGGTTGGCCACTAGTCGGAGTCCACATTTGCTTCCAAGTTACGCGTCACCCATTCGGAAATGCTAATGCGTACGTCCAAATATCGTATTTCATATTCGCCGTTTGTCGAGGTAGATCTAAACGCAGCGTGCGTAAGTGATTCCATTCCTCCACGGGTTTGTGAGAATAAGGCCACCGAGCCATCCACGATGAGGACCCATCTCGAAACAAAATCCATGGATCTTGTAGTGCTTTCTCGCTTGGTGTAGGTACTCGCCAAGACTGCTTCGATGATGAAGTCCGCCAACTTGTCCTTTATTAGCGGTATGGTCGTAGAGATGTTATGTTCGCCTAGCAACACACTCCACTTTTGGAGTCACCCCGACGCATCGCTGGGAGATGATCTCGGCTGATAGCTGATCCGTGATTACCGCATCTGCGCGCTTTGGAAGTACCGGGCGCTAGTCAGCGGCAAACACTAATGCCAAGACCATTTTTCCATGGCACTATAGTTCATCTCCGGCTCTCTGAGAGCTTTATTGACAAAATAGATAGTTTGCACCGAGTCCCTATCTGTTAGTAGCACTGCACTGACAGCCCCATGAGTTGCCGATAGATACATGATCGCCTCTTCCGGTCGGGTGCCACGAGTGTTGGGAGTTGCATAGATGCTTTTTTGAGTGTGGTGAAAGCTTCTTCCGCCTCCTCGTTGTCCACCGAAAGTCACCCTTTTATACACTTCTTGAGTGTTTTGAAAAGAGGCGTTGACTTTTCTGGCTGATTTAGATAGGAACCTCACAGGCCGGCTAGTTTTCCATTGAGGGATTGGACTTCCTTCAGCGCATGGGGAGGGAAGTTCTATTACCTTTGCCCTTTTCCGACACGGTTTTATGCCATCGTTCTATCAGTACCCTAAGAACATGCCCTGTGCGTCAAGGTGCATTTCTTAGGATTTAGTTTAATGCACCAGAGTTTTGAATGTTTCTTCTATGTCGCACCGCCTTTTTCAAGATGGCTTTTAATGCCCGGTCATCCACATAGATTCCGTGCTGCGCCCACCGTTTTTCGCCAAGGCATTGTCCTACCAACCGATAGGTGGCCCCGCATTCTTCAAGCCAAACGGCATTTTTATTAACAAGAACGCCTTGGCTTGTGTGGAATACCTTTTCCTCGCCTTCTGGGCCATTTGTATCCGGTGATATCCCCTTGTCGGCCGAAAAACACTTCAACCGTATCCACACAAGGACTCTATTTTCCAATCTATCTCCGTAACGGATACAAATCCGTGGCATGCTTTATTAAGGTCGGTGAAGTTCACACACATTCAAATAATCACTTTTTTGACCATTACCGATTAGAAAGCCGTGGTAATAGACTTCACGATAATTCCCGCTTAATCCACTGCCTCACAAAATCAAGCTCTCGGAGCTTGGCCACGCTTCTTCCGGCGTGATCGGTAAGTATCCTTGCCTGATTCTAAGTTTATGCTGCGGATCGAGCTGGGTACTCCGTCATGTGTTTGGCTCCTGCGCGAAAATATCTACGTTCTTTGTAGGAGCGCCATTACCGTACCGCCGGTTGTCCGACAATGACCCTCCAATGGTTATCCTCGTCCGGATATTCGGTGAATTGCGACCTTATAGTTGGGGATTTTGGCCGCGACCGCCGATTGGTTCCATTTCTCGCATGTAATTGTTACATTCTCTGCTAAGCAACCGCGGGCATTGTAAAGAGTGACAATGCCCCTTCAACTGGAATTTAAGCATCCCGCGCCGCTGATCGCGACCGTCGCATGGCCATCGAGATATCCGGGTCTCCCAATAATGCCATTATATGATGAAGGGGATTTGATCACCATGAAATCCATCCAGGTTGTTGTAGAGTGCTCGCTGCCAACGCCGACTAGCAATCGCGTAGGCCCATAGGCCATATCTTCTCACCTGAAACCGTGGAGCGCGGGTTGACCGATTTAACCTGACCACGTATTTGCGTCGTAGTCTTTTAAAGCAATGCTCATACATAATATTTGCCGATGCCCCACCATCGATGTACATCGGTGTATGTCGACCATCGCACTAATTTCAATGGTGAGGGCCTGATGTCGCATTGTCCGCAAATAAAGTAGGAAAGAGATTTCACTTCTCTGAAAACTCTTGCTTGACCTTCACCGTGGTTCGGCCACGCCTCGTATCATATAGATTGTGTCGGCCTTATCCTTGGGTGTCTCCTTCTTGCTTTCATTCTTTTGCTTATCTCTTCCCTCTTTAATGTTTTTAACTAAGTGGTCCGCCCTTGCCTTTGACCATCTTGTCGATGAGTTGGCGCAACGGACACACTCGTTAGTTGGAGCGCCTTTTTGCGATGGTAGTCACAGATCCATTCCCAAAGGCGCCGATCTCGTGTACGATTCTCGCGGTGGTCTTGAAGTTCGCACCTTCCGGCCGCGAGTATTTCCTTTGGTGTTTTGATCGGGAGTATACCGTCATTATCTTCGCCCCTGCCGCTCCTCTCGTTGCGATAGCTTCATACGGTTATTACCTCGTCGTGGATTGTCTCCCTGTGTTGTTCTGTGGACCGTAACTCGAATAGTTCTTTACTATCATTGCGCCTCTCCTGGACAAAGACCGAGAGCTTCATGAGTTCATCAAAGGTCTCGTGGATCTTGTCGTTTAACCTCTTGATGAGTTCTGGGTTATTAATCCCATTCATGAAGGAGATTTTAAGACTTTCGGGCATGCTTTAACCGCATGCATTCGTTTCTAAAGCTTCCATGAACGCCTGCGATTCTCCCCGGTTCTCGTTTCTACCGCAAGTTCGGCGATTTTTAGCACACTTTTTGCGCGAGAAATTTAGGCGGAACGCTTTCTCAACTCTTCAAAACCATTCACGCCCTTTCGTGGGAGTTTGTTGAACCAGTTCAGCAGGCTTCCACCGCGTGGAATTAAACATGGCACCAAACCTGTTGTACCTGGCGATTATCGCGTGATTCAAAAATTTTAGGTGATCATCGTGATCGCCGGGTTCCATCATAGGTTTTAACATTTGCGGCATGCCTTTTCTTGTTCTCAGAGAAATCACTAATGCGCCCGTGAACGATCCACTTTCTACGGCAGCCACGGGAGAGACATGTCTTCCTTCTTGGCTATCGCGCTGCTTGGATTTCCAATGCCTCAGGACACTATCCTCGTTGTCCGAGGAGTTTGTCAAGATGAATTTACCCTTTACAGGCGCTAGGCCGCCTTCCTCGAACTCGACTCATAGTCTCGGATCTCAAGGGCTTTCTATACTGGGAATACTTTCGCCTACCTATCATGTACTCTACGGCTACCCCGGGCGAGATTAATCGGCACGCCGTTTTTTCACTATCACTATGTGTCTGCGAGTGGGATGTCTCATCACCCCGATCCTCCTCCGGACTGAATCTGTGGGTTTTATGACCGCTTCCTGCGCTTTCCTTCCTTTGGCGCTTGGAGAAGTATCGTATTCTCGACCGAAATTGACGGGCTTTCGTGTTCGCCTATCTATTCTTTCTTCCTCTGCACATAGCGTAGCCAATGCTTCGTAGTTTTGGGATACGGCGTTTCGTGCTAATGCGTGCGACTCCTCGAGGGAGTGCGTTTGTTTCACTCGGGCCGTTTATCCGACTCGGTGCCTCTGGTTCCTTTGTCAAGTCGGCCAGCACCGAAAGCGGAGTAGTAAAGACGGTTGCTCCCCGAAGCGCTAAGGTCTACTCCACTCGTGGTGGTCAGTAGTGACTTGGGTTACTCCCGAGTGTGGTTCTACCAGAGGAAGATCAAGTCTGACTGACCCTTATTTTTAGCGGCAATACGTTGTCCCAGGTCTGCTTAGGGTTAGTCCACTCAGACTTCTTCCCCATAAGATCCGACTCATGATCGGCCGACATCGGTTTTGTCATTCTAGTGTCGATTCTTAGTGTAGTGGTCCCACGGATGGCCACTTGTTGATGCAAAGCTGGACATTCCGATTTGGAGCTCCCGGCTCGTACCAATTGAGAATTGCCGCTTGAGACCTCGCACTAAGAGATAAGAAACACCGTTAGGCTTACTGGGATTGTCTCCCACGATTATCCTCCGTGAGAGTGAAAGAATCGGTTTAGGGTTTAAGGAGTTTTTAGGGTTATCAGATCGTACCTTAAACGAGGGATATGATTCCTTATATACGCATCGAATCCTTTGTTGGTTCCAGTGTTCTCCCCAACCTTGGCCGTATCCCGCCAAAGTCGGTTGGGAATGATTATCTTCTTATTTTAGAAGATATCATATATCTAATCCATAAATAGATTTGGGCTTGGGCTTTCGTGAGCCCAAACCGTTATTGAAAATGGCCCAGGTCGTACCGGGCTTGTTAGTATTGGGTTGTGGTCGGGTTTATGACCCGATACCAGACTATACGTCATCATCCATTTTTGTGGTGAATCCACAGAGTACGATACTCCAATCTTGATAATTGCAACCAAACATTCTTCCACTTTCTTTGCATTTGCTTCCGTACTTTGCAACACAATTGCATCATCATCAATAACATCGATTACATGATCCGGTAATGCCATGTAGGCAAATTTATGAAGGCTAAGACCATCGTTGAACATGTCTTCTGTCGGCTTTTTCCCGGTCATCACCTCTAGTAATAATACTCCAAACCGTAGACATCCCCAATACTTGTCATCTCGCCCCGTGACCATACTACGTTTTAATTTACAAACTGTAATTTGTAAGTAAATATAGCATCATGGAATACCACCGAGGCGCATAACCAATTGTTCCTTTAACCCCTGTGGAGCTATTTTGGTTTAAGTCAATACCAAGTAGTCGGGCTAAACCAAAGTCTCCAACATGAGCCACCATATCATCATCATCAAGTAGAATGTTACTTGGCTTCAAGTCACCGTGAACAATCGTTGTTTGGCAGCGTTGTTGAAGATAATCAAGTGCTGTTGCAACATCTCTCGAGAATGCTTATTCTTTGAAGAAGGTTCGGGCCGAATGTATTTGCACTTGAATGAAGCCGCCAGTTACACTTCCATGTGGCATAAACTCGTAAACCAAAGCTTTAAAGTCATTGCCTTGGAAATCAGAACTTGAACAAGAGGTTATTATCTTCAACAATTACGGTGCCTAATATTCCGCCATGCTTCACATTTCGCTCTAAAACTTTTGTGAGCTCCTCGAGCATGAAGATGCAGAACTTTGATTGCAACAAATTTGTCATCATCGGGATCGAGGATCCTTTTATAAACAGAACTGGAACCCTCTCCAATCAAATTTGTTGTAGAGAACCCATCGTAGCCTTGAGAAGTTGATGGTACCAAACTTTCATGAACCGTTCAATCGCTGATGATTGAGATGGTTGACTTTGGCTTCTTCTTACACAAAAGATAGATACAACATATCTGACGAAAACGTGGACTGCTAATCATGATGACCAATATGAAGAAAGGAACCTTTTTTTTCTTACTACCCGCCTCCTTGCATTTGGGTAAGTCAAGAGTAACCAAACCACCACAAAGCTTCTCGCTCCCCAAAACCAAAATGCACTTGCATTGGCAAACACTCCTAGAGTCGGTACTTCACCCTCAAAATCATTAAAGGATAGGTTCAAATACTCTAAGGATTTCCATTTGCCTAAAAATTGTGGAATTCTACCTGATATATTATTTTCTGAAATGTCAAGTACCCCCATCCTCCCAAGGAACTGAAAGAAGATGGTATTATGCCTTGAAATCTGTTGCCTCTTAGGTTTAACGTTGTAAGGCTATTGCACTCACCAAGGCTACTAGTAATGGTGCCTGAAAAATTATTATAAGATAAAAATTATTATAAGATAAATCGAGCTCGCTCAACTTATCGAGGTCTTTAATATATGATGGAATGGAACCAGACAAGCGGTTTTGAGAAAGATCTAAAAGAAAATTTAGTGATGGAAGTTGAAAAAGTTGTTTGGGTATGTTTCCACTTAGTCTATTGTCCGAAAGGTATAACCCATTAAGCTGTTTACAATTCCCATGGCTTGATGGAATTTGGCCTTCTAATTTGTTGTTTTCTAAATAAAGTACAGTCAACATTGATAAGTTCCCAATGGCATGAGGGATAGGCCCCAAAAATTGATTGCTATCCAGATCAAGACCTTGTAGCTTTTGAAGTTTACCAATGGAAGTTGGAATTTTTCCTTTTAATAAATTAGGTCCTAAATCTAAAGCGGTCAAACCAACTAGACTACCTATACTTGATGGGAGGCTTCCAAATAATTGATTGTCTCCTAAATATAGAGAGTTGAGTTGATGAGAGAGATTACCTGTTGATATCGGAAGCACTCCTATAAGGTTGCAATTAGAAAGGTCCAACGCTACTAATCTGGTGCAGTTTTTCAAAGAATCAATAAACCTCATGTCATCGGCTTCTCCGCGTCCATGGAATTTGTTATTCTGTAAACTAATTAAATTAATATCTCTTAATTTTGAAAAGTCGATTGTCAACTTCCCATTAAAATTGTTGTCAGCCATTTCAAGAAGTCCTAATTTAGAACAATTAGAAAGAGAAGGTGGAAGAACTCCGGTCAGTTTGTTACCCCATCACTGAAGCCACTCAAGATCTGGGAGCTGATTACCAATTTTTGAAGGAAGACTACCAGTGAGGTGATTTACAGCTATGGTTAAATTAACTAGGAGTGAGAGGTTGAAAATGGAATGAGGGATGCTTCCATATAAGTTGCAGCCACCAGAGTGAAATGCCGTCAAGCTTTTCCATAGACCCAAGGTATCTGGAATGCTCCCACCCAACGGGTTATCTGTAGCAGAGAACCTTTCCATTGATGTAATATTCCCCAAGAAAGGTGGGATTCCACCTGTTAACTTATTGTCATGAATTACAAGGTCAGCAAGTTTCGAGAGTAAACTCATCTCCTTGGGTATGCTTCCAGTTAGCTTATTCTGAGCGAGCCAAAGGTCTTCGAGGTTAGAACAACCAGATAAGTTTGCTGGAATGATTCCACTGAACTTGTTTTCATCAAGATAAAGACGACGTAACCTGGAAAGACGACCAAGTTCATGAAGAATGGTTCCTTGAAAGCTGTTGTTTGATAGAGAAAACAACGATCCTTCTAAGCCCTGTGAATCCAGCCATAAAACAGTCACTCATTTGTGTCGCTTTCCACATGAAATACCACTCCAGTCACAGAAATGAAAGGAATGGTTCCACGAGGTTAGAACTTGGTATGGATCTTGGGTGATTGTTGACTTGAATGATAACAACGCGTGATAATCAGTCTCATTGCCACCATAGGAAACAGAGACAGTGGCAGAAGTAAGACATATTATCACGAGACCATAAAAGAGAAAAGAAATAAGAGAGGGAGATGATAAGTGAATTATTGCTTGTGGTGACTTCATTTTGAAAGTTTACTTAAAATTATAAGAACAAGCATTGGTTTTTTATACTTAGTTTTGCATGGTAACGTATGTGACATGCAACTGGTGAATGAATAGCTTCCACAAATATCTTATCAAATATTAATGGTTCCACACTTAAATTGTGAAGAGAATGCCATCCACAAATATCTATTTTCTACGTGTACTCAGAGAAGACTTTTAAGAAGACTTGGGATTGGGAAGAGGACATTATGATTTTTTGTAACATATCAATCATGCAACCCAAGTAGCAGCACCTATGGTCTATCATCCACACATTCCTTCTCAGGCTCTCAGCTTGACAAAGACAATTTGACTGATAAATACAGTAGCTATTTTCTACGTGTACAGAGAAGACTTTTAAGAAGACTTGGGAAATAGATCGTATAACATCATAAAATAACATTCAAAACTCTAAACATTTTATGAAGAAGAATTAATATATTTAAATGAAGAATATGGAAAATTATCATGTTTTGTAAGAAAGTATAAATGACAGTATGTTGCTTAGTTTGCTTAATTTTATTATATATATTTTAAAAAGTTAAGGAGAAAAATTATTTAAGAAATACTTATGGAGTGATGGCGACGGCACGACCGTGTTCGCTAGAACATATGAAAAATACTTTGAATCCTGTCAAACGAATAAGGTTATATGGAATTGGCTATGTTCTACTAAATGTTCTTTGTAGGATAGAAATCTGCTGGTGGTCTTGGGTACTAGTAATTTTGGAATTTGTTGGGTACTGTCTTGGTGTGGTTTTTGGTCTTGGCACTTAGCTGGTTGGTATTTATGTTGAAGAGTATTTGGGTCAAAAATGATGTTGGGTTATATTCCTCGATCTTTTGTCTGCTGGTATGAATTTGGAAGTGTTTGGTGGTAAGAAGCTGTGTGGAATTACACATGAAAATGCGAGGCTGCTGGGCTTTGGGGTTTTGGTAAAAATCTTGTTAAGACGGCTGGATTTCATTTTGGTTACTTTGAAGTGTGTTTGGCAGATCATGGAATGAATGGTGTTTGGACCGGCTCAATATCAAGGTTTCATTGGCCTAATTCAGAAGTGGAATTTGAAGACCCTGTAAAGAGTTTCAGAAGTGGTAAGATTATAAGTTTTGGTTAATGGGTAATTATTTGTGCAGGTTATAGTGTTTGGTATTAATTTGAAGCCAAGTGGTTTTTCGTCTCTTTTGGCCTGTCAAAAGGTAAAAGGGTCGTTTATTATAGTTTGGACAGGGTCAAATGGGAAGATCTATATTGATTTTTCGTGGACCGGAGATTATTGTGGGCAGACATTTTGAAGTTTTATAACCATTATTTGATTTATAGCCAATGTTTTGGGTTTTGTAGCTATTGTTTTTTGTTTGTTAGCTTACTCAAAGAGCACTAATTTCCATACCCATACAAAACTCAAGTTTTTGATTAACCAAAACCAAGTAAGTGAATTAAAATATGATAGGAAGATGATAAGTAAATTAATGCATGTGGTGACTTCATTTTTGGAAATTTACTTAAAATCATAGGTATAAGTAAAAGTATTGGCTTTTCCTTAGTTTTGCATATTAACAGTTTGTGATAGACATGCAACTGGTGAAATGAATGGCTTCACAAATTCCTTATCATCTTGACCCAAGACTTTTAAGAGATTGTGATATTTTCAAATATTAATGTTTAACATTAGCGCACAATGAAATCGTGAAGAGAATGCCATCCATAAATTCATTATCGGCTTGAGCAAAACAATATATGATTGATAATAACTATTTTCTATGTAGAGAAGACTTTTAAAGACTTGAGATTGGAAGACGACATTTATACTTTTAAGAAGAAAAGTAACTAACGAAGTAACGAAAGTGTCCTTTGTAGCCGCACTCGTATGCACTTCTAATGTTTGTTTACGTAATATATTTTAAAAAGTAACACTCAAAACTCTAAATATTTTATGAAGAAGAATTAATATATTTAAATGAAGAATATGAAAATTTTTCATATTTTGTAAGAAAGTATAAATGCTAGTTGCTGCTTAATTTTTAATTTCATTGTATATATTTTAAAAGGTTAAGAAGAAAAATTATTAAAAAAATTACTTATGGTGTGATGATGACGGCACGACCGTGTTCGCCATAACATATGAACAATGCTTTACATTTTCAGTATCTAAATGCAAAGAGTAAGAGCATATTTAAGCAAAGTATAACTTATACTTCAATGTAATCACTGTATCATTACCCAATATTTTACCAAAAAAATACTTATGGGTTGGGTCAACTATATGTTATAGCCCATTATATCATTTGATAGGAAACATCTATGGTTTTTTCTTGTAACATACTAATGTAATATACTTAAAGTAGTCAGCTATCATTTGTTGATCAAATGACACTTGTAATCTTGTAGAAGGAAAAATGCAAAGATGTATGTAGTATTATGTTGTAAACACCAACCGTGACGCAAACAATTAGCTACATCACTCATGACATCAGATCATGTGTGAGATAATCATATAGACCATAAGAAATGATATTGGTGAATCCAACACATGATCCGATTTACATCAACACTATTCATATACGCTAAAGAACATGAGACATTATACTCAAAGAGCACTAATTACCGTACCCATACAAAACTCAAGTTTGTGATCAACCAGAACTAAGTAAATGAATTTACAAGAAGATGGCAAGATTGATACCACTCTAGTTAAAACTAAACAGTTCTCGCGGCTACATATTCGTTCATTCCAGTTAGGAGCTAAGCCATGCCTCCACTTATTTCCAATATTTAGTTGATGTTGAGCAAAGAAACGCAATTGGTAATGGCTTTCTATTAAGGAACGATGAAAATCGTTTTGTTAGTGTTTTTGTTTAGGATTATTGCAAATAAACAATGTATTATTTTTCAAAATACAAAACTCTATCCATCAAAAAGTCATTATTCATCCATTTTCTATTTTTCTTAAAGTTATCTATCGTAATCTGCCATAAGTACATGTCCATTAACAAAGTTCTTCATAATTCATACAAAGGGGTTTTGTTTAAGCTTATTTTTAAGCTAAGACTTCACGGTTTTCAGCTTATAATACTTTTCTAACTTATTTTATAACCTGTAGTATAAATTGTAAAATGCGGAAAAAAGTAAGCTTAGAGCATGAGGTATTGGAATACAATAAGCCACATTCTAGGTGGCACCTCGCCACTCACCGCCTCCTCGCCACCACACCACCTTGCTTCGCCACTTCAAGCCCTCTCACGCCCCACAACACCTAATAAGACAAAACCAATTTTGAGAAACTATCCGCTGAATACAAACTACTTTCTTTTTTTTTTTTAATTTAAATATCTACCCCACCCACTCTATAAATAATACTCATATTTTACACAAAAATTCACACTTTCTTCAAAAATATATTATCTTCACCATCTCAATCCACAACCAAAAATGTCTCAAGATCCAAACGAGATGTCCTTTACCAATCTTCTCAACTCGCACCCACAACAACACTCGCCTTCAAAACCCGTCCACCCCATCGTCCCAAAGCTCAAACTCTTCTTTAGCGCACGCCGGATTTTAAGCTACCAATATCCAAGACAATCACAACCGCAATTCTATCCATCACAACAATCACCGCAATTCTATCCATCACAACCGCAAGTCTATCCATCACAACCGCTATTCTAACTGTCACAACAATCACAACCCATTTACCCTTCACAACAACAATACTTTGAATCACAAGAAATGATGCCACAATTCAAAGTACCTCAACCACCACCAACCGAAACACGTGAACAACGTCGTCAAGGAAAACCGCCAAAAAGCCAAATAAAAACAAGACCGTGGTGAATTTGGACGCGACAATGAGAGAGGAGGAAGAAGGCGATCGAACCACAATTCGCTAAGTCGAAGAAGAAAAATATTTTAGCCGAAAGTGTTGGGTCGAGGTTTCCAAACGCCGCTATCGGTAATGACCCACAAAAGATGCGCTTTGGACTCAGATTTGGGAGGACTTCAACACTCGAATAACAGGCCTACTGCACCAAAAATACGGTCACGCGTAAATGGAGTCGATGAACGGTAATTGCCAAAGTTCAACGGTTTTACAAAATTTGCAAAACCGAGGAAAATGATGCTTGATCATATTGAGAATGCAAGACTCGCTTTAAGGCTCAATCAGTGGAGACAGGTTTAATATGGTCTCGGCTTGAAGGTTTTGAAACAATATCTCAAATAGGACGCTATGACGTGATCGTGAAGATAATCTCGCCGAACTATTGCCCTGGTCCAAGAGCTCGTTCCACAGTAAGCCTCGACCGCGAAAATATCAAAATCAATTGAGCAACACCCTTTCGCATGCAAAGCATTTCAACAACTCATTACATCGACTAAAAATCCTAAACCGTGTTCTTTAAAAAAAAGATGACATTTCAACTAACCAAGAACCTCAATAAATAATTAAATACCCCAATTATTTAGACCTCGTGTAATAGAGGTCCTCAACACGTGGTGAGCCTCTACCACGCGACAATCTACCACTGCGACCCGCCATCCACCCGCGAGTCAAGTTGCCTTTGGAGGTTGGTTTGGTGGTTTAGACCACCTAACGTGGTGCACTAACTTCTTTACACCCAAATTCTAATAATAAGATTTAAGTTGGTTAAATAAAGGTGTCAAAATTGATGTGACGCCGAGTCGGCTACAAAATGCATTACATTCACCCTAATAATATATTTAAGTTAAGTTGATTCACTTTATAATAGTCGTAGACTAAAAAAAACCAACCGGAAAACCAAAACCGGAACAGTCAACATCGGTTTTTGACCATAACCGGTTCGTTAGGATAATAACCGCATAGGAACCGATTTTTAGTTCTAGACGCTAGTCGTTATTAACCGAACCGGTTAGGAAACCGTTAGAGAAAAATCGGTTAGTAACTGTTTTTTTATGAACGTTGGAACAACGTTAATCGAGGGATATGGAGGTATAAACACAATATGACCTTTTTTTTTGTTTATAGTCGTTATTTTTGGCATTTAATCACCATTTATGCTTATAAACTTTAGTATAAATACTAATCTTGAATATGGTTTAGTTACTTACAACTTAAAACAATCAAACATTCTTGAAAACAATCAAAATCACTCACAAAATGGTAACTCAAAGTTCTTCAACTTCCACCGGTGTTGGTTCTTCAAATGAACCCACGACATTATGCGCTTTTAGAAACGGACCAAACAAGGAAATTTGTGTAATTTTGAGCTCGTGGAGTTTCGGATAATACCGTGAAGGCTCATTGTAAATTTTGCAAGAATTTTTTAAGTAGCGGATCCAACACGACGTTGAATCAACATATCTAAAAAATTATTGCTAAGCACTTTTTAGATGCTCCATGCGGACAAGCATCTATGTCAGCAAGATGGGGTATATTTGCATATGAGTCGGAGCGGACTTCCACAACAATTTGCAAGCTTTTAGATTCAGAAGCTTTGCCATTCAACCATTTCGATAACGCGAGATTAACCAAGGTGCTTCAAAATTATCTTCAACCACGATATAGTCACGTAAGTCGCTCTACTCAAACGGATGCACTTAAAATGTGAAAAAAGGCTAAACTCGAAATCATAAAAGGTTTTGAAAATTTAAATACAAATGTAAACTTAACAACCGATGTTTGGTCGGGGCCTCATCATTTGCCGCATTCGCACGCTTTTTCTTTACCGCCATTGATTGATCCCGTAACTTGGCAAATGATGAAGCTCATCGATTGATTTTCAAAACTTTGATTATCCACACACGGAAATGAATTTATTTCGAAGTTATGAGATGTGTTAAAAAGTTTAAATTGGAACATAAGATTTTTCAATCATTTGATAATGCTTCTAACAAAAATGCCGCCACTAAACTAATAGCAAGATACCAACCACCTTTGAACGGCATTTTTTTTCATAGGCGATGTGTTGCACACATCATAAACTTGGTGGTGCAAGACGAATAGGGGTACCAAACAATGTCGATAAAAATGCTTTTAAAAACAATGTTGCAAGATATATTTGGTGGGCCTAAAGCAAGATATAAGAGTTATATGAGATTTTGTGTGGAAACGAAAACCGAATTTTTAACACCTAATTGGGAAGTTCCTACAAGATAGAACTCGACTTATTATATGTTTAAAGTGCTTTACCCAAAAATGCTTTAAGTAACTTTTCATGATGATCTTGCCTGGATAACCTAGTTGAACCATTTTCCGTCTAAAATTGGGAAATTTTTGAAAATTAACCAATTACCTCAAGTTTTTAAAGATGCAACTACTTTATTATCGGGTGTATATTATCCCATGAGAGTCATAGGGTACTCCACCAAATTTTGCAATGTGTTCAAAAATAGGTGAATTCGAATCAAGTGGTCCACCATATGATATTATGGTTGAACCTATGAAAGAAAAACTTAGAAAATATTTCAAAGAAATTCCACTGGTAATTACTTGTGTCGCCACATTAGACCCATGCTTTAACATTAGTGGGGTGGAACTACTTATCGAGAAGATTTAGATTGATTTGGATTTGCAATTAGAAAACCTTAACTATGCAATGAATGCAAAAGCTTATTTTAACAAATGTTTTAAAGATTTATTTGATATTTAGTTTAGTAAATATGGTTCAAATAATCTTCAATGAGTTGTAGTGCTTCATCATCCTCTTCGAGTTCGAGGTTTAACTTATTTCAAACTTTAAGACAAGAAAGATTTAAACTGGGAGTACCAAACCTACTAACGAATTTGGGAGATATATCATAACCGATTGGATAAGCTCTATGGGACAAGAAGAATTTGAAAACTTTGATGTTTTGTCTTGGTGGAAAGGAAGGCAAGCTCAATTTCCCATTCTATCTAAGATGGCTCGAGATTTACTGCTGCACAAGCTTCTACGGTAGCTTCGGAATCATGTTTTTCTCTTAGTGGAAGGGTATTAACGATTCGAAGAACAAGACTCACGCCGGCATCTACGGTAGCTTCGGAATCATCTTTGGACGCACAAGAACGTATACAACACATTTCTCATATTGAAGCCAATTATTGATGCAAGAGGGTTATAGAATCTCACTTTTCGATGAAAAAATCGCTCAAGATGACCAAGCTAGGTCCAGATCCGGAGACTCCGAATAAGACCTCACTATCGCTCAATGTATTAGCTTATGTTTCAAGTAGTTTATGTTTGGCGTATTATGAGTTTATTTAATAAAAGTTGAAGTTTATTGAGTTATTATGTATAAAATGCAAAAAAAAATAAAAAAAAAAAATAAAAGCGGTTATAACCGGTTTTTCCTATAATAACCGTTACTACGGGTTTGGTTTTTCACGCTAAAAGTCCAACCAACCCAACCGCTTTTGAAAATAACCGGTTTGACCTGTGTTTGACCAAAACTAGGTCAGATTACTAACCAAACCGGTTAGCCTAAACCCGATGCCGCGACGGTACTTTATAATATAAAGTACAGGCGACAAAAGTTTAAAACTATTAGACTTCAAAACCTAACAAAAGATAAGAAATAAAGACAAAAAACAACATTAAGTACCAAAATATTCCTTCATTTTCATTCATTAGTAATGGTCAATGTTTGATTCCAAAAGTACAAAAGAAACATTTCTAAATAAAGTCAAGATATAACAAGATCTAACAAAACCGAGTTGTACAACCCTTTTAAGCACAAGTTACAACTGCATAATGCACACTACATGTTACCTATTTTCCCATCCAACCCCCAAAAAACCAAACCAAACTTCCAAGTTCAGGAATTTTGTACCTAAATGGAACAAACACCATCAGTACTTGGACCATTGTCGACATCCATTTGGAAACATGAAGAAACTCGGGAGGAATAGCTGCAGGGTCGAGGTCTAGACAACCCTTCGGAGCGTTTGCAGATTCTTATCGGGATGAAGTGATAAAGCTAGTTTTCTATAATGTTTCTTCACAGTATCATCATCAGCTTATGGGTTCACCAAGTATCCCATAATAATCCGATTCACCTCTACTTAGTTTTCGGCAAGTAACATGCACATCCAGAAAAGCTAATACTTGGGAAATAACCTCAAGACCAGGGGAAACAATTTTGCCTTTACATCCTTTGAAGAAAACTTACTTTCAGCGATTTCTTTCGTCCTTGTGGCTTCATCCTTATTGCATTCCATCCTTCAAGAGTTCACGTAGTAAGCAGTTCATCTACTTCACCACTTCCTTAATAATGCTACTACATTAATAGTTTCAAGTAAACGTGAAGATTAGGCAATATTCTGGCCCGAGCTAATGCTTAACCAAGCTACTACTTTTGATCACGATTCTCAAACCTGATACAAATATACGAAGTTGATAGATTTAATATAACGCACATGTATAAACTATCCCAGAATCCAAACACCTATTTTCCTCATTGTCACAGAACTAAAAGTTTCACTGTATCCAAATACCCTGTTCACCAGTCACAAACCACCAACTGGACTTCTTCAACCCGTTCTCTTGTAATTTATTGCTTTTCATTTTATTTATTTCCCGTTTGACCTATTATACATAAAAACTAACCAAAAGTGACCTGTCATGTAAATTGTCCCAAAATAATAAATTTTCTGAGAGCAAGTTTGGAAGATCTGGTTACTTACTTTCAGTCAGCAAATGGCACACGTCTTATGAGTGTCATCTTACTCTTTTCAAACTCGGGCACATCACAAAGAGGACTATCTGTTAAGACGGACAACAAAACTGTTAATACAAATGCAATATTGTCTAAATACAATCAATTTTATGAAATTCAGAATGACTTGCCTTTATTACTGTTGGAAAATGTGGTCAAATGTTTGAATGACAATTGATGTTTGTCATCATGTGTACTAATGTGAATTGAAAATAAAATTAATTTGTGGTTTTATTTTAATTCATGTGACATTAGTAAAATTAATTGTGATAATTAATTTTGACCGTTTTCTTCCATTCCAATTCTCTATATATTAAAGGCTTATTCTTTCATTTCAAGGACACCGCAAACACAAACCTCATTCCTCTTCTTTTGTTGTTGATTCTTTGTGTATCCGGTTCGTAATAGAGGGAAGGCACGATTTTTGTTCGCTTGATAACCCGCTTGTGCTAACGGGTTATCCCGGTTGTTGTATCCTCGAGATAGACGTTCATGATTCTAGCAACTGAGAGGACGACGAATCGTCTTAAGGAAACTGTAAGCATCACATGCCTCAACATTTTCCTTACTTGTGTTTTTGTGTCTCAACAATTCAAAGATTTACGGTATCGTTTCTCTACACTTTTATGTTTTATGTTATGGTTTATTTGTCTCTAATAGCAATACACTCTATACATACAACACTCTTAAGACAGAATCATCTTTGTATTAGAGGCAATAGTTAACCGGAAAATGACTGAAACATAATTGCTTGAAATATTATGATACTGTTTCGTGCATGAAAAGTTTTGATATGTTTCGTTGAGAAATATAAAATATGAAGTGGTTTTGTTTTTTGGTCAAAGCATCTAATGATATTTAAGAATAACAACTATATGTAACTTAAACATGAGTTATTGACTGTTGAACGTTTTAGTATTTTTTAAAAGGTTAGATAAAATCTTCAATATTGTCACAAGTATACATGAGAGTTATTGGGCAATGAATAGATATAAAGTGGGTCTATATGGATCGTTCGCTGTTATAAGAAAAAAGAGAAATAACAAGGTATATGTTGTTTCATTTATTGAATGGAGAAAGAAATTGTAATCTTATTTGTTCTATAAACCACTGAGCAATTTTCTTTGTTTTGCTAATAGATTTGTAGAGTTCATTGGTATGGAATTTTTTACTTTGTTCTTTTTAAGATTGCCTTTGAGAAATAATACACATGTGCAGTATGAACTAATATGGTTAGTGTTTATGTTCGGATAATCATGTAAAGTGTAAGGTAGAATAAAAAATGTTCAAGTTTCACAATCCTAAGAAAGTATTGAGGTTGTTTCAAAGGTGTTTGGAGCTTTATAAAACGTCTATCTACATTCATATTTCATTAGTTGAAATTTATTTGCATTTATTCAACGCTTACATTCGTATTCTGTCAATGACCAAATGTGAAGGGTGAAAAGAAACGGTTCGTTTGAATATTTACGTTTGAATGGTAAACTTCCAATAACAAGTAATTTTAGAATAATAGTGTTATTGTAAAAGAAAGTATGTTCATACACACATTTACGAGTTTATATGTTTTGATAGTTAAAGTTTTAACTAATTATGTGACCTTGACTTGTGTCAAAGAACTAAAATGAATTGCCTTTGCTTTGAAAGGATTAGTGATCATTATGACATTAGTATCGCGAACAACCAGTCGAATTTTTTTCGAACTTGCTAACATGATTTGATATCATGAAAGACGAGAAATAGTTTTATGAAATCTTGTTTAGGATTAAACCTTTTTCGGGTTGTTTGTCCTCTATTTCTAAAGTTTGTGAATCATCATTATAATTGAACAATAGAGTGTTCAACGCATGTTGGATGAAGAAAAAAAAAAAATTATCGTGTTACTAGTTTGTGTAACTAGTATTGGTTTCATTATCGGATATTGGGATTAAACTCATTTTTACGAATGCGAACTTTGGTGTTAATTGGAATCCAAAGTACTTGGTGCTAATGCAAACTTTGGTGTTATTTGGAATCCAAAGTACTTGGTGTTACAACTATGTATTCTTGAAAAAAAAATGCATTTTTCACATAGCAAATGAATTAGTTTGAGCCTTTAAGTAAGCGCTAGCTAAGACTAAACTTGGATTTGGGGAAAAGTTTAAGCTTTAAAAATAATAATAATAAAACATGTGTTGTTTTATTGCAATTATTATTTGATCAGTGGATACATTTTTTTTAAAGAGAAAGAAATGCGTTGTAGTGTTTGACCATAAATGAAAAATGGATATGTGTAAAGACAATGTTTATATATATGCATTGCCTTTACTTGATTAATACACGCTAGGTGTATTTAGTATCAAGAATACTGACGATGAAATTATGAAAAATCTTTGATGCCGGACATTGTGAATGGCTATGCCATGTATAGGTGATAAATGTGGTTGACTATCCCAATAATTTATTGCTCCATTAATTTGTGTCAATAATCATATTTGAGTGATGAATATTATTCATATGTCTTGGTTTAAGACCGAAAAAGAAAAAAAAAATGGCTCTTTGATGAGCAATGATAAACAAGTTGCTCGATTTTGTATCGAGTATTCAGTTTGGATGTTGCAAAATATTCTATTGTGAATATTTTTGCAAATAATCAAAATACTTGTTATTCTAGAAAGATAAACAATTCCTAAAACTTGTTCGAACTCATATCGTTAATAATCTAACGCTTTGTCATTATGTAAGAAATGACTATGTGTTGAATATAACCGTAGACATTGTGAAATGTCAAGAACGAATACACATATATATTACGTTGGTTTATGTAACTTACTTGAACGGTGTGATTGTCATCCAATGTGAGATATTGTTCATTCGCTAAGTTGGACATATTTTGATTGTGTGAAATGATTACACACTGATTTTATGTGATTATAATCACATAATAAATTGTGATAATCATATAATGATAAGAGATTAAATGTGAATATATATATAATCACAAGTGAATTGGAATGACATGTTATAAGTGTAGGACTTACACATATAACTTATGGGATCCTCCTAAAACAGGTGTGGTTTAAGGTGGTGATTTGTCTAAAAGAAGAATGTTAGTAGATGAAGCTATGAGTAATCGTAATGATGCATCTTCACATACGCTTGATTCCTTGGTCTATAGCATGCTAGATTTGGAATTTGTTAATTATGATACGGAAAATAATTAACATAAGACATTCAAAAAGTGTTCATACAGTAGTATGAAACTTATAAAGTGACAAATTACTAATGTTCTTGATGTCATATCCATGTGAGAAAATTCTTATAAACAAGATTAATACTTTGAAAGATAGAACCTTTTTACAAAATTCTTGAGATAAATTCCATGTGGGGGATTCCGGCCTAGCTAGAGTTCAAAAGAATGTCAACAAACATGAAGTTCTTGCCTAGTTGGAATACTCAAGAATTACCTGGAGCATGATATATTTAGAGTTGAACGAAACTCTCAAACTTGTATTGCATATGTTATGTCGACACGACAACTACTCTCAGCATGAGTTATCCCTATTGACAATGTGAAGTCATAGAATAACATTGTGGTCCGGCTACTTAAAAGCTAAATGTGAGAGTTAATTAGCAAGTCGCGTGAAGAGGAATGGGACCAAGCCCCTTGAAAAGTTTATATGAAGGAAAACCTAACCCGCCTGGCCGAGATCCCAAGATCCTGGGTTCAATAGGACAACCTACTTGTAAACCGAGGTCACTGTGGGGGGAGTAATAAACCCACATTTATTTAAGGGAGTTAGTAACTCCTAGTCCATTCCTATAACAAAGGACAATATGAGGTTAAGCATATGGCTTTTAATGATTAATCGAGAATCACCCATGGAGAGAGAAGTGGGTCGCTTCTAAGGAATTGTGGGGGCGCTAATTCTTAACAGCTCTCGCGAGAACCAAAGCTAATGTTCATGACCATAACGTCCATAACCATGAGAACCAAAAAGTGTCAAGGAGATATTTGTGTGAATATATATTTCGTCTCCACAAAACAGCCAACGTTCAAAGACATCGAAGTTCTAACAATGCTAGGAGTTCTAAGTATATTTCACTCTAGGGAGGTTCAAAGGGTAACACCTACCTATCCTATGCAAATATCAACTGAAACCACTCTATTACAACATCGAAGTCGTTGAAAAGTCGTTTCCCTTATCAATTTCATTCATGTGAGGGGATTGTTGGAAAATGTGGTCAAATGTTTGAATGACAATTGATGTTTGTCATCATGTGTACTAATGTGAATTGAAAATAAAATTAATTTGTGGTTTTATTTTAATTCATGTGACATTAGTAAAATTAATTGTGATAATTTTGGACCGTTTTTCTTCCTTTCCAATTCTCTATATATTAAAGGCTTATTCTTTCATTTCAAGGACACCGAAAACACAAACCTCATTCCCTCTTTTGTTGTTGATTCTTTGTGTATCCGGTTCAGTAATAGAGGGAAGGCACTTTTTCGCCTTGATAACCGCTTTTGTGCTAACGGGGTTATCCGTTGTTGTTGTATCCTGGGAGATAGACGTTCATGATTCTCAAGCACCATGGAGAGGATCGAATCTGCTTAAGAAACTGTGAGCATCACATGCCTCAACATTTTCCTTACTTGTGTTTTTTGTGTCTCAACAATTCAAAGATTTACGGTATCGTTTCTCTACACTTTTATGTTTTATGTTATGGTTTATTTGTCTCTAATAGCAATACACTCTATACATACAACAATTACTTGTATTTATTGTAGATTTTCGAGATGTAACTCTGGAAAGAGTGGATGTCGTTTCGTTACAATTTAAAATGGATATAACCGAAAAACCTAAATGCTTAATCGATGGTATTAATAAACATACACTGCAACACAAATACTTACAACATAAAATCATCACACTTAGCTTTTCCTTCCAAATGAACATGGACAAAGTTAGTATACACTAAAGGTATGCCATCAAGTAAGTTATTCGATTCAAAGTTATTTTTACCTTTAAACATTCATTCGAAACTGAGCAGGCTTGGATGATTAGAATAGGTATAAAATTACATGCAGATAAAAATCAAGGAAAATGACAAAAGATGTTCACAACTCGATGTTAAACCAATGACTCGTTTAATAGTCAATAAGATGCTATTGATTCGTTGGAAATAACATTAGTGCTGGATGTTAAATGACGCTTAGAGATTGATTGTTAAATTGCATTATCTCTGCTCAATCAAAGAATTTGTTCTTTTGAAGACATCCACTAAATATTTGGAAGTGTGATATTCATAAGGGTATGCTAATGCAGACGTCATTCATTCAACCTAAAAAGTCCAAACCGAACTAACCCTTTCCAAAACCACAAATAATTAACCAAGCCATTAACTATACGTCAAATTAAGCACACATAAGTGAAGCCACTAAAGTTCACTCAATGTGGTTTTCGTAGGTTCTGCGAACTAACTTGCCAACATATCGCGCGAAAATCCCTTGGAATTTTTGGGTGAAATTCTAACTAAAATAGGTGAATAACTAAAAACATAAAGACAAAAGCCATACCTTGAACATACTTCAAGGCAAACCTTCACATTGGAGTATAGTGTAGAGATAAGCTGCATTCTAAGTTCGCGGATCTTGGAGTGGCTGTTGGTCGCTCATACTTCCTACTCCAATAAGTCCCGGAGACAACAAATTATCATTCGCTCTTTCAAGATACAAAGAAAATATCCTCATGTATATGGGGTGCACTTAATATTTCATTTCCCATGACCCATCCTTAGAAAACAAATGGTTTTACTCTCGTATCACCGACGTCAGACAAATACCTACATAACAATGATTCTTATATGATTTAACTCATTTAAGTGCTTTAAATACCACATCTTTTATATACGTAATTAAGGTAGCAACTATGACCCATTTAATTAGAATGGTCAATTTGGGTTATGTTTATATAGTAATAGATATACTTTTCTTTTGGGTAAAGTAAAACAAATGTTTACGTATTAATAGAGATAGACTTTTTGCCAATTCTGTAGCTTTAAAACTTTTGTCAAATTTTGATACATTTGACCCAAAGAGAAGATAAGGCAAGCAAATCAAAGTTAACAATACATACCTACAAAGTGCTAAAATGTATCATTCAAAATATATAGTAGGTTTAATAAATATGAAGAAATAGTGGCTAACAATGTACATTCCAAGTATATCATATTATATGTCCAAAACGACCTTGCTATCAACCCAAGGACATGCTATTGAAAGGGTGGTCACCGCCAACAAAATACATAAATATTCAAAAAAATAAAGATTGCATTGCATAACGATTTTAAATATTCAACGGCGATTATATAATCGGCGGATCTTCTGTGTCCATAAGGCCAGAAAAACCAACGAGGGAATCATAGCTTAACTTTACCGACTATCCTTATAGCCTATTTAATCTATAAAATCAAATACAATACCTAACACTCAAGATACTTCTATAGAAGTAATGAATTGTCCTTACGCAGCGCAACAGTACTCAAAAAGTTGGCCACTAACTCAAACAATCTATTTCATTGAGGCATAAAACAAACACTTGGTGTATATATAAACCACTAATGAACACCTTAATTCATCAACTAAAGTAAACTAACAAAAATCAAAACCCCATATGAACAATCACAATTTAGAACAAAGCCATATCGATTATATAAATTGTAAAACACTAATTATTTATAAAAATTTTGTTTATTTACATTATTAGAATGAAGGGTATTTGATTCTACTGAAATGTAAAACAACAGCCAACTACTTCATATCATTCTTCTTCATCTGTATATTGATATCTTTATTTAATCGAAAATATTGAAAACTGTTACACATTAGGTGTGGATAAAAAGAGGACCTCAGAAGTTTGCCTTTTGACCCTCGAAGTCAATGGTCGCTTTTTGAGTAAAGTCCAAAATACATCCCCGTGATTCGCCTTCGTCTCTACATACCTAAACTTTTGGCACAAATACATCCTTTGTTAAATTCCAAAGGACTAATAAATTTTTTCCTCCGCTATCTCTTAACTCAAGAGTAGGTAATAGTTGCATCGTTATCTAGGACTAACTATGCAATAAAATAAAATGCTCGCTAGTCCAGGACCAATGGTGCACTCCCACTCCACCTACCACCCAACGCCACCACCCACCGCCCCCACCCACCTCCACCGCCACCCCACCCACCTCACCACCCAACGCCACTCACTCCCCACCTCCACCAAACACCACCACTACACCACCACCTCCACCCACCGTCACCAATACACCACCACCTCCACCCACTACCCACCTCCACTCACGCCGCCACCCACCACTATTAATTGGGCATTTCCACCCACCACCACCCAACGCCCACCTTCACCCACCACCACCCACGCCACCTTCCACCTCCACCACCCCCCCTAATTTGCCACCGCCACCACTACACCACCACATCCACTTCCAACGCCAGCCGCTTCACACTACTCAACTCACCTCCACTCATCACACCCCCACACACACGCCGCCACTCCACCATTTTCCGCCAACGCCACTTCACTGTCGCCACCCCCACCAATACCACCGCCACCATGCTATCATTTAAACCACTGCTCACTCACACACGCACCGATTACACGGCACTACCATCAGCCACCAACCACTCACCATTTTTTGTCATGGTGGTGGTGGGCTGCGTAGGCGCGGAGGCGTGTGGATGGGCGTGTGACGTGAAGGTGGTTAATGGCGTATGATGGCCGTGGCATGGTGGCGTGTATGGCGGTGGTAAGTGGTAGCGTGGTGGGTGAAGCGGCTGGGTGGTGGTGGGTGGCTACGGTGAGATGCTGTGGTGGTGCGGTGGTAGGCGAAGGTGGCGCGGTGGGCAGCGGATGTGGTGGTGTAGTGGCGGTGGCGCCCGTGGATGCTGAAGTGGCGGCGGCCAGCGGTGTGAGGGAGGGCGCGGTGGTATGGTCTAGCGGTGGGTGAGTGGTGGTGCGGAGGCAGGTGGGCAATGGCGGGTGGTGGCTGCGGGTGGTAGGTGTATGGTAGTGCACCGTTACCCTTAGGACTAACGATGCATTTATTTTATTGCATCGTTAGTCCCAAGGACTAACGCAAATATTTTCTTCCGTCGAGGAGATAATAGAGAAAGTTTGCAACCGTTAGTCCTTATTAACTAATTTACTAACGAGGGTTGTATTTGTGCCAACTTTACTAACGGAGGGATGATTTTGTGCCAAAAAAAAGTTTAGGGATGTAAAGCGAGACAAAGGGCAAACCACAAGGATGTATTTTAGACTTTACTCTCGCTTTTTTGTAATTTTGTTTTTAGACACATAAGGTGTGTTGGAACTTGGAATGAGTTGGGGCTAGGGCCGGAGGCCGAGTTTATATAAGCTGAATTAGTTATAGCCGAAGTTTATTAATGTAAAATTGAATAAAAATTTATCAAACTAAATTTACATATATAGTTTCAGCTTTTACGTGATAATTTATTACTATATCTTAAAAAGTATATAAGTAATTTAACTAGTTATAAACCCCTATAAGCCCTTTTATATAGGTTTGGGCTTATTGATGCTTATGGCTTATAAAGCTTCTATAAGTACGTGTGACAAAAAAAAATATTTTATAAGTTGACTTATTTTAAAAACACAGCTATGTGCTTTTTTCGTGTTTTTTTCTATACATGAAATTTAACAAACAATGACCAAAATCAAATCAATTTTTACTTTTTATTAATCAAGCACAGTGCTTGATTTTGTGGATTAAAAAAGGATTGCTTTTTGACCCTCGAAGTTTATAAAACAATGGTCTGCTTTTTAGGTTTTTTTTTTTTTTTCATTTTTGACACTTATTATGCTCTTGTTGTGGATCATTTTAATCAAATCAACTTCCACTTTTTATTATGAGGGTCCATTTGGTTTATAAGTAGGTTTAAATTATGATTTATGGCCCGTTTGCTTGAGGGGTGTAAATTGAAAAAATTAAATGAATGATGTATATTGTTGTTTGGTTCATCAAGGGCCCACCACAATGGAATAAAAATTTAAGTTGATACCCATAAATCCATTCCACTCAAATAAGGTGACTTTTTTTTTTTCTATCTTCTACTCCCTTTTAGTGGTCCCAACTCATTATCGTATATTTATTTTATAATTAAAAGTAATAATTTCAATTTTAATATATATTTTAAAGAGTAAATTACAACGTTCGTCCTTGTCGTTTGCATTGACCGCAGCCTTTAGTCCTTTGAACAAAAAAAATGCGTCGTTCGTCCTTAAGTGGCAAATGTTATGCGCCATTAGTCCCTTGACCAAAAAACGTTAAGTTTGACTGTTAAAAACCGATCATGTGACTTGCACATGAGGGTAAATTCGTCATTTTATATATTTTAGCCCACCACCACTACATCTTTATTCATATTTAAGCCGAAACCTAGGACACCAAAATTTAATATTTTCTGTTTCTTTCTTTTGTGTTTCTTAACAACAACAACAACAACATATCAAGTTTCCATAAATTC
This sequence comes from Chrysanthemum makinoi, assembly GCA_910596185.1. NCBI lineage: Eukaryota > Viridiplantae > Streptophyta > Magnoliopsida > Asterales > Asteraceae > Chrysanthemum > Chrysanthemum makinoi. The sequence continues at coordinate 87,220,424 of OU343216.1, forward strand.
CAACTCTTCAAATCGACATACATAAGTCGAATTTAACAAAACAAGTTTAAATAGATAACTAAATAACAAAGAGGACAATGTTCTTACAATCAATTTTGGTGTGTCGTGTGGATTGAAACCGAACACCAAAAACTTCAAATGGAAGAGACTCGGAATGAATTGGTACAATTAAACACTTGGAGAATCTTCCTCATGCTTCAATTAACAAAACCCCCCACTCAATTGGAAAAACCCCTTTGATTCATGGAAACCCTAATTTCGCATGAGCCCTAATTGAAATGGTGTTTGTGTGGAACTTGAATATGACCTTTGACTCTTGTTCCTTATTTATAGATACATGAAAGTATTGTCTTGGTTCTCCTTTCTTGACCTCAAGTTTGGTTGATGGCTTCTCTTGGCACACATCTCTTTACAGAGCTGCGTCTCGTGATGTCTAGGGTAGTAGGGAGAATGAATTTGGTATGTAGGAGTGATGGCTTTTAGAAGTTGACTCTCAAAGGAAGAAGAATTATCTACTTTTATGTTTGTTTTTCTGGTTGTGTCGACAAGAGCTAGGGAGGAGGGAGCAGGACAGATAAAGAGTACAGATAAAGAGTAAACCATCTACAGTTATATAGATCCGGATCTCATGAATGTGGCGGCCGTATGGTGGTGGTGATGATCTTGATGTGGAGTTTTAGAAGTAAGATTGAATGTAGGGGTTGTTGTTCTTGTCAAGATTAATTTAAGAATGTGGAGTAGGTGAAGTAAGGTAGTAAACATTTGGGGAAGATGATTTATGAATTTTAATTTTTGGATTTGTGGTTGTCACTGTCACGGTGGTTTCGTGGTGGTAGCATCGAGGTGGTTGAGCTGGTGGTGGTAGCAAATGAGGGGTGGATTTGTTTAGAGTGTTTGTATGAAATTTTGCATTTGATTTTTGTTTTAGAGTTCGTTTTGATTCTTGAAGATGGAGATAAAGATGGGGAAGTGGTTTTCATGAGTGTGTGTGAATTTGTGAAATCTGGATTCGTTAGGATTTGCAGTTGGATCTATGTTTGTGTTTGTGTTTGTGTGAGAGAAGAAGATGATGTTTTGTGTTTATGTGGAAGAGTGTAGATGAAATGACATTTTTACCCTCATGTGCAAATCACATGAGGGGAGTTTAACAGTTAAACTTAACGTCATTTGTTGGATCTAACGGCGCTTAACGTTTGCACTTTGGGACTAACGGCGATTTTTTGTCAAAGGACTAAAGGTTGCGGTCAACGAACCACAAGGATCTAACGGTAATAATTTACTCTATTTTAAATTTTAAAACAAAAAAATGTAATATA
>OU343216.1:87221839-87250231 GCA_910596185.1 Chrysanthemum makinoi
TTAAAGTTCTTTGCTCTGTAGCTCGTAGTCATTGATTCTTCATTTTTGCATGTTTGGTGAAGTGGAGGTCTTTATCTGATCCACGTGATAATGAGTTTTGAGCCAACTTTGAGATCATCATCAATCATAAATCTCTGACTCTTCCATTATGGTGTTGGTATTATGTGATGTTGTGACATTTGGACCGACATGATCACATTCTGGATCGTGATTTCTTCTCATCAGAGTAGCGGAAGCTTTCGTTGATTCATGATATTGGCAGCGGCGTAGCAGAAGCATGGAGTGAAAATATCAGAGTCGTTGAAGCACTTATCATGATTTCTTTTGAGATGCATGTGTAGTGTGAGCATGCGGCTATGGATTAACCACTTCATTCTGATCAGCTGCAAATGTCGGGCGTACCTGCATACAACAGTTAGCAATAAAGTGCATGAAAGTGTCTTTGATCACTTTCGTTGAATTGAGGTACACGTCCCACGGTTCCCGTTGATCGTGCAAGGCACTGTGATCGGTATAATTCAAGAATTTCCTTGACAGGTTTCGCAGATGCTCTAGTTGTTCTCAAATCGAACGTCTCAAAGAAGACAACACGAGTGAATGAACCAAAGAAATTGAGATTCATCGATTGATGAAAAGAGATTTGAAAAACAATCGTGTATCGCTCAATAGGAATTGTTTTTGCAATACAACGAAGGTTTTAATGAAAATCAATTATCAATCATAAAGACCTTTTAATTTTGAAATATTAGTACACAGTCGATGTGCTAAAGAAAAGAGTTTTAAGCACAACAACCGGTTTTTCAAAGGTATCCGTCAATCCATAACCGAACGTGATTGATTCAAAAGATTGAATCGCCCCATTGTTTCGTTCATTGTCACATGTTTGATCTATTGGATAGATCTCACATGCCACCCACCTAGAGCTTGTTTGATGTTGGCTCTAGAAGGCTTTCCATCTTCATTGTGAATCTGTTTGCATATCACTGAGATGTTCTGGCAATACCACAAGGATAATGCGTAGGACTCATAAGATATAATCTCTCTTTCCACATTGTGTGAAACAGAGAGTCTTCATTGACAGTGTCCTAAAGAGATTTATTGATGATCTCGTGGCTCTAGACACAATAGTGCACATTTGGTTCCTATGCCGGAGACTAGGGAGAGGGTCTCCTTCTTCAATACCAACAAACTCTAAGAGAAAGTCGATAGATAATGTTGGTTCCCCGTGAGAATGAAACAAGTCCTTTTAAGAGGAACTTGAGTAGCTTGGGAAGTTGTAGTGTAGTGCGTCACTGGGTCCATGACGTCTTGTCTTCAATACCGATGTTACCTTGGTAACCACCAGTAGCATATGAATTGAACCCGGTTTCTGCCCTAAGGTTGAATTATTGGAGGGCTATTTCTTTTCACCCTTTTCCACATTCAATTCTTTTTCATTCTTCAACCCCTTCAGTGCTTACCAAGACTTCATAACTAGAACCTTTTTGGGTTTATTCGATTACTAGCTCGCTCATCCGACTCTTCCCATATCTCACTTTTCTCCTTTTTTCATCAAACCTAAGGACATCTACTCTATCTAGTGGATTGTTCCTAGGTAGATCCTTCCGGTTCTGGCGGATCATGGGACCAAATACCTAACCTTATCATCCTTATATCACCATTCATAAAGTAAATTTGGTCAGTCTATTTGGTATTGTTCATCTGCCATTGGAACCAATCGAAAACCATTTGAAAATCAATCCAGATACTTGTGATATAATATCAAAGCATTTTGTACCTGAATTGTTTTTGATAATTTTTAGAAAACGAGCCCCCCCTCAACATGTGCCTCATGTATTTGAAATCATTTTGGCACACGGAGGCAAGAGGAAGAATTAACTTCTTTGATTACCATTTTCTAAACAATATCAACATCACTTCCCTGATCAAATCAAGTAGATAAAGCATATTAAGGAAGGATGAGGTTTCCATAAATTTGCTCCCCCTCAATATGTGCCTCGAGGTTTGAAAGAGTTTTGCACATATTAGAAGGAATCTGAACTTAGATACAAATCAATCACATTTCAATTCTTTGTGGTTTAAAATAGATGCTCCCCTCAACATGTGCATGGAAAATTTGAAATCGTTTGGCACATGTGGGGAGGAAAGCTTGCTAAACACTTACAAAACCATTTATCAAATTATCAGTTTAAATCCAATTTAAATCACAAATTCTCCCCCGATCACAATTTTCAAATCATTTGAGATTTGTGATCTCTCAGAGATTTAAATTGATTTTGAAAGCTTTTTGAGGAGAAATGTGACTTGATTATGAAAACATTTTAACTGATAAGGATCGGATTTTGAAACTTTACACTCCATTGATTAAGCATGCATGATTATCTTTTTGAAAACAATTGTATGTCGAACAACCTTTTGATTTAATTGAAATCATTCTCCCCTCAATCAATGACATAAGTTGTTGATTGAGAGATAGATATTTTGACAAACGTTAAGTCCAGATGATTTTCAAAAATAGAGTTTGAGTTATTTAACAAAGCAATTAGTTTTCATTAGATGGTAAGTAATTGTTTTAAAGAATCAGAGCATGAGTTTTGAAAAGCAAGATAAAGCATGGCTCAGTTCTTTCTTTGAAAACGGGTTACTGCCTGAAATGACAATAAACCATAGTTTCACTTTCTCCCAAATATATATATATATATATATATATATATATATATATATATATATATATATATATATATATATATATATATATATATATATATATATATATATATATGTATATATGTGTATATATATGTATATATATATATATTTTTTAAAAACAAAACTATGTACATTCGAAGAACATCTAAAGACCCGTGACATTCTTTGAATGTCAACACAAAATCCGTAGATGATATCGAATAAGAAAAAACATGACAAAATAACAATATTTTTTGGAATTTTTCAAGATTTTCTAATTTTTTGGGTTTTGAAAGTTTTATAATTTTCTCTTTGCTTTTTGTTGGTTTTATAATTTTGTATTTTGGTTTTTGAATAAATATATACAAAGATATGGATGAAGAAAGACCTTTACTCCTCTTCTTCCTCTTGAAGACGTTTAAGTGTTTCCGGTTGAAGACTCTTTAGACCAAGTCGTGGGAGGATAAACTCGAAACGTTCTCTAGGAAGAGCTTTGGTGAAGATGTCTGCTAACTGGTATTCAGTCCTCACAAAGTATAGTTCCACCACACCGTTTTCAACTTGCTCCCTGATGAAATGATGTCGAATGTCGATGTACTTTGCTCTTGAGTGTTGTACGCTGTTGCATGAGAGAGCAATAACACTTTTATTATCACAATACAGAGGGATTTTGTTGAATTCAAAGCCATAGTCAGATAATTGGGATCTCATCCATAGAATTTGAGCACAACAAGATGACATGGCTATGTATTCAGCCTCTGTAGAGGAAATAGAAGTACTCATTTTCTTCTTTGAAGACCAGCTCACAAGCTTATCACCCAAAAAGAGCACCTCCGACGTGCTTCGACGTGTATCTTGACATCCTGCATGATCAGCATCTGCATAGGATGTTAGTGACATACCGGTGTCCTTCGGGTACCAAAGTCCCATGTTGATGGTTCCTAGGAGATATCGAAAGACCCATTTAACTACTTCAAGGTGCTTTTTGGTAGGCTTAGCCTGGTATCTAGCACACATACAAACAGCGAACAAGATGTCTGGTCTACTTGCTATGAGGTACATCAGGGATCCGATCATGCTACGATATTTCGTTTGGTCTACCATGATCCTGAGTGGTCCTCATCCAGTTTAGTACGCTCAATCATGGAAGTGTCAACAGGGTCACAAGAATCAAATCCAAATTTCTTTAAAATCTCATTTGCATATTTAGATTGATTAATAAAAATGCCTCCTGGACTTTGTGAAATTTATAATCCCAAGAAAAATGACATTTGTCCCATCATTGACATTTGAAATTTAGAACCCATTTCATTTGAAAAACGGTCACACTCATTAGGGTCATTCGAGGCAAAGATAATATCATCAACATATATTTGAACATGAATTAAATGTTTGCCTGACTTCCGGTGAACAATGTCGGATCAACTGCTCCTTTCTTTGAATCCGTAAGATTGAAGAAACTTTGATAGCGTATCATACCATGCTCTAGGAGCTTGCTTCAAACCGTAAAGGGCTTTTTTCAAGCGATAGACATAAGTAGGATGCTCTGGATTCACAAAACCCTCGGTCGGTGACGAAACCACCTCTTTCAAATCTTCATTCAGAAAAGCGGTTTTCACATCCATCTGATATACAACCATATTCTTGCTAGCAGCATTAGCCAAGATGATTCTGATTGCCTCAATACGAGCAACTAGAGCAAATGATTCTTCAAATTCAATACCCTCTTCTTGACGGTATCCTTTTGCAACCAATCGAGCCTTGTTCTTGAAAACATCACCATGCTCATCAAGTTTTACTTTGAAGATCCACTTTAGAGCAATGATCATGGCACGTCGGAGAGGTACTAATTCCCATATATCTAGTCGATCAAACTCATGAATTTCTTCTTGCATGGCATTGAACCAGGTGTCTTCATTCATGGCGGTTTTAACATCGTTTGGTTCGATCTTAGAGAGTACGGAGTTGAAGAAGCACCATAAGGCATCGGTTGCAAGTTCTTTTCGAGTGGATACTGGACGATGAGGGTTTCCAATGATGTTGTCCAATGGATGATCATGTGTCCATTTCCTAAGGTGTTCATGTGGTTGTTGTTGAGGAATTGAAGTAGCGAATCGATTTCTCCGATGAAGATGGTTCTGATGATGATTTAGGAGCAAATATGTTTTCAAATGGAGCATCTTCGAGAGTAGCAAAGGGATTAACTTCATCCTGAGTGCCAGAAACAATTCCATGATGTACACTTGATGATTGAAGGTTTGTTGATGAGACAGAGTGATCGTAGAGAGCGCTTCTTGACTTAATGACATGGCAAACCGAAGGGTTAACTTCATTGACGGGCTAGAAGCGCCTCTATTGTTGGAGTTGACAGATCATTGGCATTTGGCTCATAATGTTCATCAAACATTGGATCAAACAATTTCTTCAAATCATCTTCAGATGGAGGTAAATATGGAGTTGCTGGGGATGAGTTAGGTACAAGGGATGAACCAATTGGACTGTTTGAAGTGCGGTACAACTGGATTGTCCAGGAGCCATAGGACCGGTCACTCATCGGCGTAACGCGTGAATTGTTTCCATGATGTTTCGGGTTCTTTTGTTGTAGATTCGGTATCCCTTTTGTTTGGTGCATATCCTACAAATACTCCAATGTCCGCTTTAGCCTTAAGTTTGCCTAAGTCTTGACCCTCATTAGTTGGATAACACAATGCACCAAACACACGAAGGAATGAGAGATTAGGTTTTCTATTGTGGACAAGTTCATATGGAGTTTTTCCATGAGCAGGGTGAATTAGGGATCGATTTTGAGTGTAGCATGCAAGGGCAATGGCTTCACCCCAGAGAAACATTGGAACCTTTGAGTAAATCAGCATTGTTCTTGCGGCTTCCACAAGAGTTCGATTTCTTCTTTCAACTACACCGTTCTGTTGAGGAGTTCGTGGAACACTTCTTTGATGACTGATTCCAACACTTTCATAAAACTCACTAAGTTGTTTATTAACAAACTCAGCCCATTGTCTCTTCGGATGATTCTGACAATTTTGTTAAGTCGAACCTGCAGCTGTTTGATAAGTTTGATGATGATATCCGGAGTTTCATCCTTTGTCCTTAGGAACTTCACCCAGGTGAATCGAGAGTAATCATCAACCACAACTAACACGTATTTCTTCCCAAAGATATTATGCACTCTCATGGGTCCACATAAGTCCATGTGAATTGTATGAAGAACTTTTGTAACGGAGTTTGTAGGTTTGGGTTTGTGGGCATACTTCTTGCTTTTTACTAATTGGCATGCTGAACAAAGATGATCCTTTTCATACTTTAGTCTTGGTAAACCTACAACTAAGTCCTTTCTGGAGAGATCATTGATGGTGCCGAAGTTCAAGTGATTGTGATGACGATGCCATAACCATGACTTTGTTTTCGAAGCCTTTGACAACAAGCAAATTGGAGAAGACTTCATCATATCTTCGATAGAGATGGTGTATAGATTTGAACCACGTGTTCCTCTTAAAAGTTCCTTACCATCAAGTTCTCTAATGAAACAAGTATGTTTTCAAGGCCACTTCTAGATCGAATCACGAATTGACCACAAAATACGTTATGACCAAGACCTTCTATGTAATATACCCGGGAGATAACACTATCACCGACAACATAATCTCCATAACCCATAATAGCACCAAAATGATCATTCCCGAATCAAACAGTTCCGATGAATTTACTCACGAAGTTCATGAGCCGCGACCAGTCTCCAGTCATATGCTTGGAACAACTGAGTCCAGTACCACAGAACGATTTGAACGATCTGCAGTTGAACACAGACAAGAATGGATAACTGGATAATTGGGATCCCCATGCAAGAATGGGTTCCACTTGGTTAGTAATGTGATTGGCACACCCACATCAGAAGTAGAAACAATGGAATCATTAGAAATAGATGCAATGCTAGTGTCCATATTTGACCTATTCAAAGTATGTTCATTTCTTAAGGGAATAGTTCTATCGAGGCATCCATTTTCTAGTGGGCATTGATTTAGCAACTTTAAGGCAAAGATCATTAATCTTACGGCCAGTAGGTATCCATTGATAACCTATTTTACTAAATTTCCTTCCTGTGGGTTTCCACTATTTTTTAACTTTCTTTCGCCTTTGCCTTTTAGCCTTCTTAGCTTGACTTTTAGCATTAACAATTTTATCAGGGCATTTGATAGCATTAGACAAAACATTCATACCACATTCATGATTAGTAACAGAAATCAAGCAGTCATCATTACATGGTTTGCAAATAGTAGCAGAATTTGAATTAATTACAGTACGCTTATAGCTAATACTAGAATCAACACGATTAGTTTTATTCAACTCAAACTTAATATTCCTAGGATGATCTTCTACTCTATTCCAATGCACATTCTTAGCTGGCGAGGTCCTATCTTGCTTGGTATTGCCTGGAGGCTTTGACCCGCTTGCTTTAGTGTCACTGATTACTCCTGTAGAGTGAATTATGGGAACATTAGTTGGGTGATCTACTTTTTGCATTCCTGAACTAGATGTGCAGGGATCTGATCTTCTTGAAGGCACATTAGTGTTCACTTTCTTAAAGATGGGCATAGAATGATTTGTATGCTTGGCACAGGGCATGGAACAAGGCATCACAACTTTGCCTTTTGCACCTAAGGATTTAGGACATGTTGCAATTATACATTCTAGCAGCTCTTGAGATCGTTTGGCCTGAATGCAAGCAAACCTAATTTCTCTATCAAGAGGTTTATTAATGAAATCCTCTTCAACAATCTCACGGAGACATTCTAGACTATCCTTAAGGTGAGCACAATAGTCATGAAACACGGTTCATTATTCCTAAGATGAGGAGGAATGTATTTAATACAGTGTATTTGTCTGAGGATGACTTTAATGCAACATTCTCATTAAAGACAAGTGGCAGTTTCCCATTTTCCTGACTCCTCAGATTCTCAATTTCTTTTTGTAAAGACGTTATTTTTTTGTTGTTTTGGTCACGAGTGACTTTCATTGAATCATATAACTCTTTAAAGTGTCGTTTAACTTTTTCATTTTCTTCTAGAAAATCTCATTTTCCTTTTGTAAGGCATTAACTAAGTTTTGAAGATGAAAATTTTGAGAGTACAGAGAATCTAAAGGAGGAGGCATTTGGGATCCAGTCACATTGTTCTTTTCACCCTTTAATTGAGAGATTTGGGCTTTCAACTTTCTCGTGTTACAATGAGCTCGAATCTGTTCATCACGTTTGCTAATTTCAAAAGCTGCATCAAATTCAGGAACATCCAAGGATGTCTTGATATTTGAGGTTTTAACATTTTCTTTCAGATGTTGATATTTTAATTGTAAAGCAAGATGCTTAACTTCTAATTTAGAAAACTATTTTACCAGGTTATCATGATCATCTTGTTCAACTTTATCATGCAGTTTAAAGTTAGTTTTTTCAAGCTCAATGACACGATCATGGGAGACTTTCAGAGCAACAAATAATTCATGAAATTGAGAAGCATTAATAGAACAATTTGTAGCAGTGTAAAACACATCTTGAGCAATACATTCAGAAATAAGATTCTCATTCAAGGTATGCAAGTTCTTCCTCTCAATCTCATTATATTTTAATTCTCGCTCATAGTCACTAACCTCAACAATCATCGCATCAAATTCCTTTTCCATTTCTTTAATATCTAAGTCCATCCCCTTTTTAAGACTCTCAAATTGATCTTTTAATTGTTTGAAGAAAGGCATGACCTTAGTTAAATAGCATTCTTTGGTTTGTTCAAAACCCCTTTCCCCTTCAGTAATCCTAGTGGGTGTGATCCTTTTCTTACAGGTTTTCTCAAAATTAGAAAATAGTTGATAAATGACATATTGACTGATTAAGGTCTTGCTCTTAGTGGGAATAGATCTTGGGACTAAATGCATTGGATTATTGGGGGGGATAAACAGTGGCAGGAGGCATTCTTATACATGGGGGTTCGTGCAACAAACTCATCGCTTTTTCATGTCCATATCCTTTTCCGAACACTTGTTCCGGAGTCAGCTGTGTTTGAGGTCTAAACTTGTTAAAGGCAATCCAATTGTCCTTAGCATAATTGGGTGTTTTATAGTTGATTTTCTTTTCTATGCACAAAGGGCTCTTAAGTTTTTCATCCAACTTCATTCTAGTGACTTCTTCTAGTCGCTTATCTTCCTTAGTGTTCTCAACAAAACTAGGTTTCTGCCTAGGCTTAAGGATCTCATTACCATCATATAGTACCTTATGAGCTTCTCTAGCCTTTTTACAAGCCTCTGGGTTTGGTTCATCAACTAAGGCAACACTATGTTTGTCACTTAGAACTCTATGCTTATTGATCATGTGAGCAGTCTGAATGGTGTTTCCTTGTACGCACAACTTATTTTCAAGCTTGTTTTTCAAAGTCTTTAGATTAGAAAAATCATTCAAAAGTTTTGACTCCTTAGCACTAAATTCTTGCTTAAGCACTTTAACATTTTCTTGAAGTTCTTGTTTTTTGCTTAGCTGTTTTAGAAAGCTTTTCTTGTAAGGAGTTTAACTCTTGTTTTAATACTTCTTCTCTAAAATTACTTTTATAATTATTGCACGCATTTGGTCATCCATTTCCTCGCACGGGTAGTTAACTCAAACTTAGCACATTGTTCATAGATAGAAACTTGTTCCTTATAGGAATTGAGTTCAGAGGTAACAGAATCATCATGGGCACATGCAGTGTATTCATCAAAAACAAAATCATTATTGATCGCGAAGATACATCACTTGGTACAATCTCACTTTCACTTTGAGCCACATGTTGATTATATGGGACATTATTACTATTTCCTATATTTTCAACATCTGAATCATAAGTTTCAAGAGATTGTACTTCATTATGTATCTTTTGCTCATCAACCTTGTCGTACAATTTTAATACCTCTGAGATGATTGATTCTTTGGATGGACCAGCCTGTTGCGGTGAAGGAACCTTAGGAGAGACCATAGGAGAGATCCTAGCCATGAAGATTGACTGGGCAGTTGGTTCATCATCCACATCCGAATCATAAGCATCACAATCAGCTACTTGAAATGCATTTGGATTGTTCTGACCCATACCCCTGACTGGCTGCTCATCTACGTCAAGATCATATGTCTTAGCATTCCCTTCAGCAAGAAGCAACAACTCCTCTTCATCCAAAGTTGCTCCGTTGTCCGAGCTTGCACAAGCACATCTTGTCTCAAGTATTCTCGCATTCGAGGACGCTTTTGGAGATGTACAGTTTCTTGCAATATGTCCCTCACCACCGCAGTTGTAGCATTTGCTTGGCTTTGCTTGACCTTGATTCCCAGTCCTTCCCTGATTTTGATTAGCAGCATAACCTCTACCAACTCCACCTCTTCCCTGTTCATACTTCCTTTCTTGAACTGGTTGCACCATAACCTTCCCATCTCTGACAGTTACTTGATTATGTGGAATGGATGTCTTTGTTATGAGGTTATTGTTGGTGTGTGGAAGAGAGTTCATGTTTTGACTGACCATGAGAGATAGTTGATTGATGAAGTTTTCCATGAATGTATTTGGGTCGGTGGCTTATATGCTGGATCCGGGATGAGTTTGTAATTACCATCACCCATGGGAATAACTTGTGAGGCTTTGGTGGTAATACCAACATTGGTGTAAAAGGTCAGAGAATCATTTTGTGAGCTTGTTTCTCCCTGATTTGTTTTGAATTGTTCAAGAATCCTTTTTCAAACATGGCATGTCTCTCATTCTGAAGAAGAAAGGCATACAGTTGCTCATAGTTTGTGTTCTTCAATCCTTTGGTTAGCTTCACAGAGGTGACAAACTTGTGCCATTCTGGATTCATGTTGTTTACAAACTTTGAGTTCATCTGAATATTTTGCATAGTCATCTTTATATTCCTCATATCATTCACCAGTTTGTGGAATCTCACGTAATATTCATAGACACTCTCTTCTAGTTTCATCTTAAAGTGCTCGAACTCATCATACAGTTGAGATTCTCTGTCTTCGTTAGTGTTAGGATTTGGAAAATCCAGTAGTTAAAGTGTCGGTCACCTCAAGTATATGTAATCGTTAGAAAGCTCGTAGTCGTAGTTATTTAATGTTAAGTAGTATTTAGTTTAGTAACACCGTGGAGGACGGACGGGTCTTTACCCACTTTATTCCTGATCCACAGCCCGTCAGGTGGCGTTTTATTGTAACACTATAAATACTCTCTACCTCCCAAGGTAGAGAGTTGGAGCTCATAATAAGATTTTTCTTTCTGTCACTAAAGTTCCCAAACCTCTAAATTTCTCTCTCTAAAATTCATCTTGTACGCCACCTTTATTTATGGTTTGATGTGTATGTGAAATCCAATATGTTACAAATGGTATTAAGAGCCATGGTTAGATCATCTCTTACACATCTTTGGATTTCTAGTGGTTTTTAGATGGTTTTTGAGTTTGAAAAAGTTTAGTGGTTGCATCATTTGGTTTATTTCTTGTGTTAAAGTTTGAATTTTGGGTGTACTTTTGTGTTTAGGATCATTGTATGTGCTTGGGTTTTGATTTGGTAAGCTTGAATCACGGTGGTTGAGCTTGTTTTGGATTGAAAAGTGTGTTTTTGAAGTTTTTCTTGGTAGCGACTTGGCTCTCGGGGTGAATTTCTTGGTAGCGACTTGCTTCAGGAAAAGGTAGCGAGTTGTAGTGTGTTTTGGTAGCGACTTGGTCGTAGCGACTTGCCTTTGAGACAAGGACAAACAATACACTTAGTGGATTCTCCACTACGGGTAGCGACTTGGTAAGGTAGCAATTTGTTTCAATTTTGATAGCGACTTGTTCTTTAAGTTTCTTAGCGACTTGGTGGTAGCGATTTGGTCCTTACCGAGTTGCTATTTAGCGACTTGACATCTTAGCGACTTGGTGCATAGCGACTTGCTGTCAAAATTCGTAGCGATTTGGAAACTTAGCAACTTGTCGTCAAATTACTTAGCAACTTGGTGCCTAGCGACTTGATTCAAGGATTCTTAGCGACTTGGTTGACTCTTGTGTGTAATACGGTTTTCTCTTGATTTAGTAAAATCCCGTGAAAGAATCTATTTCCGGTTTAATCATTGAGTTATAAAATCCCGTGTAATCTTTAAACATGTCTACCAACATACCTATACTCATCTCCTTGTTGCCGAGGATGTTCAAGCAGCTGGTTCAGACACTCGTCCACCCATGCTTGACAGAACCGACTACTTACTCTTGGGCTCAAAGAATCGATTCTCTTGTCTTGGAAAGGAAATGGGGTCAACATTCTCAAATCAATTGATGAAGGACCTTATCAGATTGAGACTACAAGAGACTTAATTGATACACCTGCAGATGGAACAATGATCTATGGAATAGACAGACCAAAGACATATGATGAGCTCAATGATAAGGAGAAAAAGAGATTCGATGCTCGATATCGGGCTTCTAACATCGTACTTCAAGGTCTTCTAAAAGATATCTACAAGCATATCAATCACAACACCAAGCCAAGGCAAGGTGTGGGATAATGTCAAGATACTTCTTTCCGGTTCTGAATTAACTATGGAAGACAGAGAATCACAACTCTATGATGAATTTGAGCACTTCAAGATGAAACCGGATGAGAGTGTCTATGAGTATTACGTGAGATTCCACAAGCTTGTTAATGACATGAGGAACATCGGAATGACCATGCCAAACATTCAGCTGAACTCTAAATTTGTGAACAACATGAATCCCGAATGGCACAAGTTTGTCACCTCTGTGAAGCTAACCAAAGGATTGAAGAATACAAACTATGAGCAACTCTATGCCTTCCTTCTTCGGAATGAGAGACATGCTATGTTTGAAAAAAGGATTCTTGATCAGTTCAAAACCAACCGGGGAGAGACAAGCTCATCAAATGATTCAACCCTTCACTCAAACATTGGAATTACCACCAAAGCTTCACGAGTTATACCCATGGATGATGGCAATCACAAACTCATTTCAGATCCAAGGTTCAAACAAGTCGATCGATGCAGCCGTGCGACACTTCATTAATCAATTGGCCCTTATGGTTAAACAAAACTTGACTCTCAGTCCACATACCAACATCTTCACACTAACAATGAGATCGAGCGCATCAAATCTTTACAATCATGCTCTAGTCGAGATGGGAAGGTTATGGTACAACCGTTCAAGAAATGCGATGAACAAGGAAGAGGTGGAGTTCGAGAGGTTATGCCGCAAATCGAATAGGGAAGGAATGGAAATCAAGGACAAACAAAGCCGATCAAGTGTTACAACTGTGGTGGTGAGGGACATATTGGAAGGAACGGCACATCGCCAAAACACCTCGAATGCGAGTACTTCAGGGATAAGATGTTGCTTGTTCAAGCTCGGGATAATGGTGCAGCTTTGGATGAAGAAGAGTTGTTGTTTCTTGCTGAAGGAAATGCCAAGACATATGATGCAGATGTGGATGAGCAGCCAATTCAGGAAATAGGCCACAATCATCAGAATGCCTTTCAAGTCGCTGATTGTGATGCATACGACTCTAACGTTGTTGATGAACCTACTGCACAAAGCATTTGTTGGAATCACTCCTAAACCTAAATCAAGTGTTAGTGATTCATATGTAATAGTTAGCTTATTATGGCCTTTATGTTAGTAATTAGTCTTAGGCTTATGTAGAAGGCCCATAAGCCTAGGCCTAGTCCAATAAGGAAAAGGAAGGGAGTAGGAGTGTTGCCCTAGCTTCCCTTCCTATAAATACCTTGTAATAACCCTCACTTGAGGGTTGGTTGTTCAATTTATCTCTTTCACTCATCTCTACGCCTAACCGTTTATACTTATACGTGTGTGTGTGCTTGGATATTGGTAAACCGCCCTCTTTAGATTCTAGGAAATGCATTACTCTCCCTATAGCTCCAGTTTCACCTCCTAAGAATGTAGTACCACCTAGTGCATTCACTAAGACTAAAGCAAATACTAGTTGGAGATGGCAGAAATGGATATATAACACACTAGGATTTAAATGGATGCCTAAAGTTATTGATGCGTGTATGTCTAATATAAGCGCTCCGAACCCTCTAACATTTCGGGTTCCACATCTACTTCTATTCCATTTGTGTCGTCTATGTGTAATGCAGGTGATACAGATCATTCTCTGGATTGTTGATAGCGGATGTTCCCGACACATGACAGGCAACCTTAAACTGTTATCAAACTTTATTGCAAAGTTCATTGGCATCGATTCGGGAATGATCACTTCGTAGATATCATGGGCTACGGAGACTATATCAATGGGAACATCGGAATTTGAAGGGTTTATTATGTGGAAGGCCTCGGTCACAATCTGTTTTCAGTAGGTCAGTTCTGTGATGGAGATTTGGAGGTTGCTTTCAGGGAGAAATCTTGTTTCATTCGTGATCTACAAGGAAACGACCTTATGTCTGGCTCGCGTAATTCAAGTCTGTACACTATCTCTATGCAAGACATGGTTGCTTCATCTCCCATCTGCTTACTTTCAAAGGCAACATCAACAAAATCCTGGCTATGGCACCATCGTCTATCACATTTAAACTTTCAAACTATAACAAATCTTGCTCGACACAAAATAGTTGATGGTCTCCCACGATTCCGGTATTCTAAAGATCACCTTTGCTCAGCTTGTGAACAAGGGAAAAGCACTCGTGCTCATTTTCCTTCAAAGGTGGAACACAGCTCTCAGCACGTGCTTCATCTTCTTCACATGGATTTGTGTGGCCCCTGCGGCTTGCAAACGATTAATGGCGAACGCTACATCTTAGTAATTGTTGATGACTATTCACGCTGGACTTGGGTCTATTTTCTTCAAAGCAAAGACCAAGCTCCACAGATGATCATCACCTTTCTCACGAAAATACATGTTCAGCTCCGAAACACCGTCAGACAAATCCGAACAGACAAAGGAACTGAATTTGTTAACAAAACTCTTCATGAATTTTATGAGAAAGTGGGAATTCAGCATCAAACATCTATTGCCCGCACACCAGAAAAAAACGGAGTTGTTGAAAGACGAAACCGTACATTAGTGGAAGCTTCCAGAACGATGTTAATCAATGCTAAACTTCCAGATTAATTGTGGGCTGAAGCTGTCTCAACTGCATGCTACACTCAAAACCGTTCAATGATTACAAAACGTCACAACAAAACGCCTTTCGAGCTTGTCCACAACTGAAAACCGAATCTCAAACACTTTCATGTATTTGGATCTCTTTGCTATCCGAATAATGATCGTGATGACTTTGGAAAGCTCAAAGCCAAAGCTGACATTGGAGTCTTTATTGGATATTGTGATAATTCTAAAGGTTTCCAAATCTGGAATCGTCGAACAAAGGAGGTTATGGAAACGATTCATGCTCATTTTGATGACCTTACGGAAATGGCTTCTGAGTATAACAGCTTCGAACCCGATCACAACCGCTAAACTTCCCCAAACCCCATCATCAGTGAACAAAGCCCCGACTTACTTTCGTCAACAAATGGAAAGACTTTTGCTCCATTGCTCGGATCGATATTGATGAACGTGCTCCATGTGTATTATTTGGCCAAGCTTTCCGCTCAACGTGATACTACTCTTATACCGATACACCGGCTACAACAACCATCGTTGAAGAAGCACCACCAGTTGACTCCAACACAACAGTTTAACAAATCGCTTCCAACAATGATGAACCGGCTGATGATGTTCTTAATGAAGTACCCCCACCTGCAGATTTTGATCCAAATGCGTTCTTTAACCCGTTTGCTAATGAGACTGCTACACCAGATGTCGCGGAATCTTCAACAAGCCATTTGAATCCTCAAAATTTGCACAATGTATACCAACATCAACCCTCTACACATCGATGGACAAAAGAACATCCTCTAGAAAATATTATTGGCAACCCGAATCAACCAGTCGTTACGAGACAACGTCTTCACACAGATGGTGAACATTGCATTTATGCACTCACTATCTGCCAATCTGAACCTAAAAACATTAAAGACGCAATGACAAAAGACAACTGGATTGAATCCATGCAAGAAGAACTCAACCAATTCAAACGTCTTAAAGTATGGGAACTGGTTGAAAGACCAACAGGGGTCTACGTCATTGGTCTCAAATAGATCTGGAAGAACAAATTGGATGTCAAGGGAACGTAATCGAAAACAAGTCACGTCGGTGGCTAAGGGTTATCGACTGTGAGGAGGATATTGACTTTGAAGAATCATTTGCTCCGCTTGCTCGTCTTGAGGTCGTTCGGATATTTCTCGCGTTCTCAGCTCATATGAATATGACGGTCTTTCAGATGGATGTCAAAACTGCGTTTCTAAATGGACAACTGAAAGAAACGGTTTATGTCACCAACCGAAGGATTCGTCGATCTCGAGTTCCCGAACCATGTCTACAAACTGAACAAAGCTCTATATGGTCTCAAACAAGCTCCTCGAGCATGGTACGATAAGCTATCATCTTTCCTCATTGCCAATAATTTCACCAAAGGTTCGGTCGACCCTACTCTTTTCATACAATATCACGGGGCATATATCTTAATTGTTCAAATTTACGTGGATGACATCATTTTGGGTCTACACATAAAAAGTACTCAATCGCTTTTGCAAAACTAATGAAGAAAATTTTTGAAATGTCCATGATGGGTGAACTTACGTTCTTTCTAGGATTACAAGTTCATCAATCACCCTGTGGTATTTTCTTGAGTCAGTCCAAATATGCCCTTGAATTGTTACACAAATTTGTAATGCAAAATTGTGACACCTACGCCACACCAATGGCTCATACCAAGAAGCTAGACGCTGATTTACATGGGAAATTGGTGGACCCTACAAAATACCGTATTATTATTGGGTCTCTCATGTATCTAACAGACTAGCGACGACATTTTCTTTGCCATTTATCTCTGCTCCCTTATCGATCGAGACCAACTGAAACCTACCTCTCTGAGGCTAAAAGAATCCTCCCATACATCAAGGGAACCATTAATTTGGGAATCTGGTATCCGAAGGATTCAGGTTTTGAACTAATAGCTTTTTCGTGACGACCGACCACGCAGATGCTTAGATTCACGTAAAAGTACTTCGTGAGCTCTACAATTTCTTGGTGATAAACTGGTGTTATGGCAATCGAAGAAGCAAGATTGTACATCGCCGTCCTCAACCGGCGTAATATGTCGCCATGTCGGCATGTTGTGCTCAAGTCATTTAGATGAGAACACAACTCAAAGACTATGGTTACGTATTTGACAGAATCCCGATGTACTACGACAATCGAGTGCTATTACGATCTCGTGCAACTCAGGCAAAGATTCGAAATCAAAGCACATTGATCTTCGATATCATTTCATCAAGGACCACGTGGAACAGGTTACAGTTGAATTATACTTCGTGGGTACGTAATATCAATTGGCATATCTACTCACCAAATCCTTGCCTCCCGCTAGGTTTAATGAGTTGGTCCACCGGTTGGTATGCGGGTTTGACTCAAGAGGAACTCGATGAACTCTTAAAACATTCTTAAAACCAGTCAAACACCAAAATCTCTTTTGTAAATATTTTCCAAAAACAAAATACAAAAATATAAAATCGTTAAAACAACAAAAATATTCTTCAATCTATATTTCTTTATACATGGCAAGTACATTTCTTCCGTCAACACTCTAATCTTTCAAAATTCAATATTTTTTTCGATCAAGTGTTGAGGGGAGAAAATAAATACTTAACTTGTTTCAAAATAACACTGACTTGCATGTTACCTAATCCCGTTGTTTCTTTAAAATGGTGGTCACATTTCGTTCACCGACACTCCTCAGACTAAAATTTATAACCTTTCATTATTTCTTAAGTCGAGGGGGAGTGTCGTCATGTTTCGTTCTTAAAATCTTTCATTTGGTAACCAAAATGGAAGTTAAAAGGCTTTGGATGAAAATGGAAAAGGTGGAGGGACCAAAACTGCCAAAAGCATAAAGTTATTTTAATAAAACTCCTCCACCTAACCTAATCTTCACATTTATTACACATACCAAACAAATCCTACGCACAAAAATCTTTCTTCAAATCCGGTTATCTGATCTTCAACTTGTAAGTGATTTTGTGTTCTTAACAAGTTTTTAAACAATGGTTTTGAATTTCATGCGAATCCAACGGTTAAAACTTAAGATTTAATGATTTTTGTGTTTTACGCGTAAGTGTTAGAACACATAATCTTGTTTATGTGTTTGAGGTTAAAAGGATTGTGTCAAAACGTTTCTTTTACATCACTAATACCATTCTTACACTCAAAACACACCCAGAATCAATATATTGATTGAATTTGAAGAACTAGGGTTTATGCGTGGGTTTGGGTATTTTAAAATGTGAATATTTTTGGTCAAAAAGATTGTTGTGTGATGTTGTTATCATGGTGAATTGATGATATCCGTGCTTTAAAACAACCCAGAAACACTAATTGATTATAAATTAGAAATTAGGGTTTAATGTTCTTCGCATTTGGGTATTTTGATTCATTGAGAGTTTGATGTTAAAACTTGGTTATTACACTCACATGACATCTAAAACCACCGAAAAACTTTGGTGTAATTCCCGTGGCTAAAATCTTCCGCGTAATCTTTGAACTATTAGGGTTTTGGTTTACGCATAAGGTTCTTTACGCGTAACTGTTTGATTGAGTGTTTGTGAGTAAATCTATTATACAATGAATGTGGGTGTTAATATTGATGCTGTGATGAATTTATTTCAGGTTTGCTACCGTGAAAAAATCAATCAAGGTTGTTAACCACCTACGCATAAGGATCACCTTACGTGTAGCATGTTATGCGTAAGAGAAATCTTACGCGTAGCGTTACGAAGTAAGGTTCTACAAAGGGACTACGCGTATCCTATGAAGGATATGCGTAAAGGACCTTTACGCATAAGGTATACTCTTACGAGTAAGCCTTAAGCGTAAGGTTTTATATACGCCTACGCCGTAAGCTATACGCATAAGGTCCCCTGCTTTCTACGCGTAATATTTCTTACGCGAAGTCGTGATCCCACGCATAAGCTTGTGTCACGCGATAACTCCCGTTTACGCATAAGCTAACATCTCTACGCCTAAGCCTTGATCAAACCTTCATTATGAATTGTTACGCGTGCAAACATGTAAATAAATAAATCATAACATCACGAAACCAATAAATGTCACTAATAAGCTTAAACGTTTAATATGTTGTGAAAAAATAAGTGACAACATAAACTTTAAAACTTAAAGTTAACTAACTCACGGAACTTTTTTCGACGACATTGGACTCTTGGACAAACAAGTGATTTTGGACTCGTAACAATCATCGACATTGCACATTCAATAATTAGACAATAAAACCATCTGTTGACTAACATTATGTCTTTCGATATGTTGGTTCTTTTGGCTAAATGTGTTTCAAATCACGACATGGAAACTCAAATGAATGTGGATGCACCAAATGTTCTCACCATTGCTGATATTTTCCCTCATGGTTATCCAATGACGATTGGAAAGAACAATCTTCGTGTTGACTTTGAAACCCTCACCTGCTCGGAATCTTCTTGCCTCATTGCAGTGGATATTCTAAAGAACCATCCTTATCAAAACATGCTCACCAATTCTCGCCATTGTTCTGAGATCTACATTCACAATTCGAATACAATGCAAATGGTCAAAGGTTGATATGTTTGACGGTGACACTCAATCACAAGCAAATCACCATCACTCCTACAGATTTAAGAGCCGATCTCCTCATTCCTCGACATCATACCAACCTGAATTCTCATTGCACCTCTTGAAGAGAATGTTTTGCAATTTTTGATTGATTTTGGAGTACGAAGCTTCAGGAGTAATCAATAAGCATTCACACGTAGATCTAAAGAACATTCCTCGACCTTGGAGAACCCTTTATATCATCATCACAAAATCCGTTTCGTGCGTGGATACAGCGGCTATGAGCATCCGAAGCTCATGGAATGCAAATCTTTGGGCTCGATCAACATGAAACACATCAAAATTGAAGCTCTATATGAGATGACATGATTACATTCCTCAAAAAGCTTGGCTCAAAGATTCCTTATATCAGATATACAAAACTGTTGATCCAAAGAGCACTTGGATACAACCCTGATATCCCCAAAAGAATCAATGATCCCGATAATCTCGACATGTTTTCGAACCCACTCTAACAATGATTTAAGGAGTCAACAACCAAGAAACAAGGTGTTTGTGTTGCCGCACCACCTTCTCTCGGATGACCTCAAAAACTCAACGCTTACAAAAGGTATCCGAAAGTTATACAAGAGAAAAAGTTGGTTTTCTAGATGAAAAATCTTCGCACACCTACCGTGAAAACCGCGAGGAGTGCGTGAAGTGCCGCAGCACTGAGAGTCAGATGAAGTTCCCCAAGAGGAATCCTCCACGTAAGAGGACAGTTCCCGCCAAGGAAGATGTTGGGTTTTAGGTTCCATGAATCAAGAATTACTCTAAGTGCTGGAACCACGGACAGGTTTGATATAACCACAGACAGAAGAATGTAACGTGATGAAGAAAACCGCGGCTAGTAGTATTGTGTAACCACTGATATTGATATGTAACCACTGCTAGTCTTGTATAGTCGGTTTAGTTTATTGTATTAGATAAATATGGAAAAGATATTTATTTTGTAGGTTACGTATTGTATAATGTAAAGGACTCCTTAGTCTATAAAAGGAGGTCCTAGGTTAGATTAGATATACGTATGTTTTATATCTAAGGTCGATACATTTCAAGGTTGTAAAACCCTAATACTGTTAAGAGTATTCGTATTAATAATAATATTGAGGTGTTGAATGTTTATTTGTTCTTCTTCTTAAGATTAAGTATTAAATTCCGCGTGATACTTAATAAGCATTTATTCTAAGTCAGTTTCTATATTAGATCGTTTGCTCAACTAGGATCAACAAGTGGTATCAGAGCTTGTGATCTAGAAACTGTAATCAAGAAGAGGTCAAGTTAAATTTTGAACAAGTAAGATAAGATGTCTGACGAAACACACATGGTTACTGCTTCAAAGGTGCCCATGCTCAAGCATGGTGAGTACCAAATCTGGAGGATGCGAATAAGGCAATATATTCGCATGATTGATTATGCTCTCTGGGATGTTGTGGAAAAAGGTGATACTCTTCCTAAGAAGGGTGAAGATGGCAAAGAAATAGCCATTGTTAGTGAGATTGACAAGGCTAAGAGAAAGATGGAGATTAAAGCTTATAGTATTCTCTCTATGGGAATACCTAATGAATATGCTTTGGATTTTGAACAATATGAGTCTGCTAAAGAGTTACTGGATGCTCTTGAGACAAGGTTTGTTGGTAATGAAGCCACAAAGAAATCAAGGAAGAATATGCTCAAGCATCAGTTTGAAAACTTCACTGCTTTGAGTGGAGAAAAACTTGATGGCACCTATAACAGACTTCAAAAGCTTATCACCAATTGAAGTCATGGACTACAGAGTTGCTCAAGAAGATATTAATCTAAAGTTCATCGAAGTTTATCACCGACCGGGTGCATACTTTGTGTGGAGGAACAAGGATGATTTTGAAAAGATGACTCTGGACAATCTCTTCAACAACTTGAAGGTATATGAGTCTGAGAATAACATTGCTGGTGCATCTTCTGCTAATCAAAACCTTGCTTTTGTTTCAACTAATCATAATACTTCACAAGATGTATCCACCGCTGCTATGGTATAACCACAACTATTGCAAACAATACCATTGTTAGTGATAATGTCAGTGATGGTGCAATCTGTGCTTTTCGTCGATTTAACTACCAGTGTTACTGTTTTGAATCAAGATCTAGATCAAATTGATCATGATGATCTTGAGGAGATTAATCTTCAATGGCAAATGGGAATGTTGACTCTACAAGCAAGGAAGTTTTTGAGAAGGACGGAAGACGTCAAGTATGATGGTAAAAGAAGAGCTGGATTTGACAAAAGCAAGATGGAGTGCTTTAACCGCAAGAAGAAGGGTCACTTTGCAAGGGAATGTCGAGCTCCTAAGAGGATTGAAGGCATCAAGAAGACCATCAAGAGTCCGCTCCTTCTTCAAAGATTGGTGGCTCAAGATGGTCTTGGTGATTATGACTGGAGGGATGAAATTGAAGAAGGACCAAATGCAGCTTTTCTTGCTAGTGAAGCTTCAAAAGAGCATAACTTTGCTCTTATGGCCTATGCTTCATCTTCTGTTCGATTCTGAGGTATCTAATAAGTCTACTTGTTCTTTTAAGTCATGTCAAGATAACTTAGAATCTCAAAAAGCTATCACTGAGAGTTTAAGAAAAGAAGTAGAAAGACTGTCTATGGACAACCTAGGTTATAGAGTTGGTCTAGAAAGTGTGGAAGAGAGGCTTAATTACTGTATCAAATGTGAGTTTGAGTATGTTGATAAAATTAATATACTAGGTGGAGAAATTGATCTTAAGGATAGGGAGATTAAGATGCTTAAAGAGAAAATAGAACAAGCTGAGAGTGTAAAAGTAGAAGCCCTAAAAGAAAAAGAAAAACATGTTGTTAGGGTTGCTAAAACACAATATGCTTCGGATCTAGTAAATAAACCAATAGGTCAAAAATTGTTCAAGGATGGAACTAGCCTAGGCTACAATGATATGCCACCACCTACCCTTATGCAACATGCACCACCTCCAAAAGAGCTCTCATTTAGCAGTGAATTTAGTTTCAACAAACCTGTAGGTGAGACTAAAAAGAATGAATCACCTAAGATAGGTTTCGATAAGTCATCGATGCACCCATCATTGAAGATTGGGAATCAGATTCTGAGGAAGATAGAGATGTATCAACACAACCTGAGAAGATAGAACCTCTTAAGAAAGTTGATACTAAGTAAGCCAACCTTGTGCCTAGATTTGGAGCTCAAATTGCTAAGAAAGTAGTAGAGTACAAGGAAGTACCTAGGGAACAGTTAAAAAGATATATACCTAAGGGAAACCAGAGAAACTTCAATGGACTAATTTCAAATAGGTTAGGCAATGAGTTTCAATGTGTTAAAAGGCTTGTTTTTCATGTGGTAGTTTTGAGCATTTACAGAGAAATTGTTATAAAAATAGACCACAAGTTTGGAATCATTGGAGGAGGGTAAATCATAAAAACTTTTCAAAGAAAACAAACCCTCATCCAAACAGAAACATGATTCCTAGAGCAGTGTTAATGAGGAATGGGAATGCAAAATCAATTGTCACTGCTTCTCCAAAATGGGTTCCAACCACTGCTATGCAAAGTGTAAACACGGCTAAGCAAAATCAAACCACTGCTAAGCCAAAAATCACCACAGATAACAAAGAAGTTTTAAAAATTCCAAAGGTGATAACTGATATAGTGGTTGGAAATCATTTTTATGCTGTTAAGGCCTCAGCTAGTTGGCAATGGAAACCTAAGACCAAGGTTTTACATCATGTCAACTGTGCATCAATGGACCTAAACAAATTTGATTATATTGATGCACAGGCGCACCCAAGTCAAGATTGGCTTGGGTCCATAAAAGGAACTAACTTGTTTAATCTCATGTGCAGGGCAATCTACAAGATGAGCTAAAAGACAAAGGAGTTTTTGATAGTGGTTGCTCTGGGCACATGACTTGGGATGGGAGCAACCCGGAAGATTTTGAAGCTTTTGATGGAGGATATGTGGCATTTGGCAATGATCCAAAGGGAGGAAAGATACTTGGAAGAGGCACAATCAGAACATGGAATTTAGACTTTGAAAAGGTATATTTGGTACAGGGACTTAAGTATAATCTATTCAGTGTTTCTCAAATGTATGATAAGAAAACTGGTACTTTTTGGTGAAACTGAGTGTGTGGTGTTGTCACCTAAGTTTAAGATGCCTGATGAGAAGTTTATACAACTAAGGGTACCTAGGAAGGAAAATATATATTGTTTTGATCTTAAAGATGTCCTTCTAAATAGGTCCTTAACATGTTTGTTTGCTAAAGCATCTGTGGATGAGTCTAAGTTATGGCATAGAAGATTAGGTCACCTCAATTACAAAACAATCAATAAACGGGTAAAAGGCAACTTAGTGAGAGGGTTACCTTCTAAGGTTTTTGAGTGTAAGGAACTGTGTGTGGCTTGTCAAAAGGGAAAACAACATAGAGCTTCTTGTAAGACCAAAACTGTCAACACCATTACACAACCACTCTTTATGCTTCATATGGACTTATTTGGACCTACCTTTGTTAAAAGTTTGAACCATAAGCAGTATTGCCTAGTTATCACTAATGATTATAGTAGATTTTCTTGGGTATACTTTTTGGCAGCTAAGAGTGAGACTAGTGAGATCCTCAAGAGTTTCATTACTAAGATAGAAAATCTAGTAAATCATAAGGTAAAGATAATCGGATGTGATAATGGAACTGAGTTTAAGAATGTTGTGATGAGTTTTGTGTAGTTAAAGGTATAGAGAGACAGTTTAGTGTTGCTAGAACACCACAACAAAATGGTGTAGCTGAAAGGAAAAATAGGACACTAATTGAGGCGCTAGGACAATGTTGTCGAATCAAAGTTACCAACTACCTTTTGGGCTGAAGTCAGAGGAACCGCATGTTATGTGCAGAATAGAAGTAAGGTAGTGAAGCCTCATAACAAGACCCCTATGAGCTGTTACATGATAGGAAGCCAATGATTGCATTCCTAAAACCTTTGGGTGTCCTGTTACTATCTTGAATACCATAGACTACCTAGGCAAGTTTCAAGAAAAAGCGGATGATGGATACTTTTTAGGCTACTCTTCTAATAGTAAAGCCTTTAGAGTGTACAATAGGAGGACTAGAATTGTTGAAGAGAATCTGCATGTTCAATTCAGTGAAAAGACTCCTAGTGTTGAGACCAAAGGACCGACTGATCGGTTGCTTTAACATTGATATGCTAACCAAATCTATGAATTATGAGCCTATCATTGCAGAACCTTCCACTAATGTTGATGCAGGTACTCAAAAGGATTCTGATGCAGAAGCAAATTCTAAGGAAGCTGATTCTCCTCAAGAGTTCTATTTGTTTGAAAAGTGGAAAGCTAGTTCTGTCTCTCCCATCATTGAGAAGCAAGGTCCCATTGATGATGATGTATTGAATACTGGAGGTAATGTTAATCATCATCAAGATAAGGATGAGTTCTTGAAAGATAACTCAGTGTTGGTAGAAGAAATTGAAAAGAAGAAAAGGCATTTTGAAACCACTGCT
The DNA here is from genome assembly GCA_910596185.1 of Chrysanthemum makinoi. Lineage (NCBI taxonomy): Eukaryota > Viridiplantae > Streptophyta > Magnoliopsida > Asterales > Asteraceae > Chrysanthemum > Chrysanthemum makinoi. The sequence continues at coordinate 87,246,813 of OU343216.1, forward strand.
AAGCTAAATCAAAGCACAGACAGTTATAATACAAACACTGATAAGCCAACTTCTACCACTACCAAGATCAGTGAAACCGCAGTTGTAAGTACTGATGATGGTACTTTCTTTGGGCCAACAGCAAAGCCATTATTTGGTTAAGAGGAGTATCCACATGATCCCGACATGCCCGCTTTGATTGAAATTGATACTCCTGATGATGAAGACATGGATGATTTCTTCAATGCTGATTTAACTAATTTGGCACATGTCATTCAAGAAAGTCCTGTTACCTCAACAAGGATTCATAAGATTCATCCTAAGGAACAGATACTTGGAAATTTGAACACCCCTGTTCAAACAAGAAGCAAGGTTCAGAATACAAAAACCTTTCCTGAACAAGGTTTCTTTGCAAGATCACTTCACAAAAGAAACAGTCATAAAGATCTGCAAAATTGCCTGTTTGCTTGTTTTCTGTCTCAAAAGGAGCCCAAGAGAGTTGAAGAAGCATTATCTGAAGAAGGATGGGTAGAATCAATGCAAGAGGAGCTTCTTCAGTTCAAACTTCAAGAGGTTTGGACATTGGTAGAACTTCCAAATGGTAAGAGGGCAATTGGGACAAAATGGGTGTTCAGAAACAAAAGAGATGAAAGAGGTATTGTTGTGAGAAACAAGTCAAGGTTGGTTGCTCAAGGATACACACAAACTGAAGGCTTGGATTATGATGAAGTATTTGCTCCAGTTGCAAGAATTGATGCTATTAGATTGTTTTTAGCTTATGCTTCATTCAAGAATTTTGTTGTGTATCAAATGGATGTTAAAAGTGCATTTTTGTATGGCACAATTGATGAGGAGGTTTATGTTTGTCAACCTCCGGTTTTGAAGATCCCGATCATCCCGACAAGGTTTACAGGGTGAGGAAGGCTATGTATCGTTTGCATCAAGCTCCTAGGGCATGGTATGAGTGCCTATCTACTTATTTGATGGACAATGGGTTTAAAAGAGGGCTGATTGATAAAACTTTGTTCATTAGAAAGCACAAAGATGATATTTTATTGGTTCAAGCTGTAGATGACATCATTTTTGGCTCAACCAATAAGGAGCTATGCAAAGATTTTGAGAAGCTTATGCATGATAAGTTTCAGATGAGTTCTATGGGAGAACTCACTTTCTTTTTGGGGCTACAGGTTCAACAAAGGACTGATGGTATCTTCATTAGTCAAGACAAGTATGTAGCGGATGTTTTGAAGAAGTTTGGGTTTCAGGATGTGAAGAGTGCTAGTACACCAATGGAGACTCGAAACCACTTGCTACCTAATGATGGAAGTCCAAAGTGTTGATCAAAAGTTGTACAGTCCATGATTGGATCTTTGATGTATCTCACTGCATCTAGGCCAGATATTATGTTCTCAGTATGTGTGTGTGCCAGATTTCAAGTTACACCTAATACCTCACACATTAATGTTGTTAAGAGGATCTTTAGGTATCTTAAAGGTCATCCTAAATTGGGCCTTTGGTACTCCAAGGATTCTCCTTTTGATTTGGTGGCCTACACAGATATGCTGGTGCTAGTTTGGATAGGAAGTCTACTACTGGAGGATGTCAGTTTTGGGAAGCGACTTATTTCATGGCAGTGTAATAAGCAAACTATTGTGGCTAATTCTACAACTGAAGCTGAATATGTGGCTGCTGCTAGTTGCTGTGGTCAAGTTCTTTGGATTCGTAATCAATTGCTCGGATTTTGGGTACAATTTTATGCATACTAAGATTTACATTGATAATAACATTACAATATGCATCATTAAAAATCCTGTTTTACATTCTAGAACTAAACATATTGAGATAAGGCATCATTTCATTAGAGATTGTAATGAGAAAAGGTTGATTCAAATGGTAAAAATCCATATTGATTTCAATGTTGCTGATCTTATCACTAAAGCTTTTGATGTGGGGAGGTTTCAGTACCTTGTTGTTACTATTGGAATGATTAATCTCTAAATCTCAACTTGTTTTGTAAAAGTTTGTATACGTATTGAACTGTTATTATGTAATCTTAGTTTTGCTATTCTTGTTTCTAACCACTGATAGTTTGTTTCTAACCACTGATAGTTTGGTTCAAACCACTGCTTGTTGTTCTGTGTTTCCACTAACCATTTTGCAGATACAAGAAAGTTCATTATAGAAGCTAAAGTAGTACTGAAGTTCATTGTTCATTCATTCATCAAAACAGTTTACAGCTTACAGCTTACAATGAAACTTCAAGTGCAAATTAAAAGACTACTTCTATACATGATTTCCTACTACAATCCTTAGTTGTTGGATATGCATGATAAGCTAAGGATCAAAATGGGAAGGATGGATTGATGAAAACGAAGATGATGAAGATGAATACAGTAGATGAAGCACAGAGGACATAGTTATATCATACTTGCATCTCGGTTTCACCAAAAGCATCATTCCATTTTCCTTTTCCCTCACCCTACTTACGATATGTGAAGAAGCACCACAACTTGGTGCAAGAAGACCAAGAACCACCTCTCTGTCCTTTGGGAGTGGTGGATTTCTTGCTCGTGGTCCTGGTTGGGGTTGGGATGATGAAGGTTGGGGGTTTGAAGTTCTCTTCTTTGAGGAATCATCAGAGTCCTCAGATGCCTCACTTGGATCCACCACACTATCATCTTCAGATGATGGAAGAAATGGGGATTTTCTTGCTCTTGGTTCTTGTGGAGGGATGTAAAACAGCCATGGGTTTGTATCTTCACTTGATGATGATGAGGAGGAGGAGGATGTTAGATCAACAACTTCTGGTTTATTCCAACTGGGGTTCCACATAGTGATTGAAGTTGATTGTGGATTTTGGAGAAATTAGGGTTTTGATTTTAATTGGTGTGTGCGTTATATGAGATTTGGGTTCTTTATATAAGCAGAGTTATGGGTTATGGAAGTAAATGAGGGCGTGTTAAATGTGGATGAGGAGTTAATGAGATTCTTGGGTGTTGGACTAATATTAATCTTAGAAGTTGACCATATTGACTTACCTGTTCTAAACCACGGATAGGTCATTTGGAACCACTTCTAGCTCTTTCTAACCACTGACAACCATGACCTTCTTCTTTGTGTTTGTTTTTGTGTTTTTGTCTTGCAGGTATGAAGGATTTGTGTACATAGGAGCTGATGTGTTAGCTGCTTGTGTTTGATTTAGAAAAAAAAAATTGTGTAATCCTTCATATTTTTGTGAGATCTCTCTTGTTATGACACAGATTTACTTGCTATAACTCTTGGACGTTTGGTTGGAGTGTTACTATGTATCCACGGATGGTGTGTGTCGAAACGCGGATAGCGTTCGAAACCGCGGATAGAATGTTGATTAGTGTTGGATACTACAGGGGCTGATTGGTAACTTTTGTAAAAGTATATTTATTTCCCCCAAATCACGGATG
>OU343216.1:87250331-87278382 GCA_910596185.1 Chrysanthemum makinoi
ATGATGTGATTAAGGGGATAGCTTGGATGTATGGTGATCTGTATCTGATAACTGTCTTTGCGGATTCCACGGTTCCCTCTTGGGAGGGATGCGGCTAGTTAAGATACTGGGATCCGCCTACTGCAGATCAGAAGGCTTTCAACAAATGTGCAATTCTTGCACTCTTAGCAAATGCTTCTCCTAGTTGTTTCTACAAAGACTAAATGCAAGAACACATTAAGTATAACGCATAGCAAGTATGGGGGAACTAAAGGTAGCTAAAGATGAGTGACGACGACTACTTGAATGATTTCAAGATGTCGTAAAATCTCATCCTACACGTTCCTAAGTTAAGATTGTTCAATGCCAAGTTATGGCAATACCTACATACTACATCCTACTCTACATAAGTATTGTTTAGATGTTACAAACCATTGTTTCAAATTGTTTTCACAAATTAAGGTCCTATGACCTTACCTTTACTTCCCCATCTCCTTCACATCACTCCCGTCTTTACCCTCCCTCCATTCTTCATCTCACCATCTCTACTTCTTTCTCTTCAAGAAGTTGGTGAAGCACTTGAAGATCCCTTTGGTTTGTTGCCATTCTTGTGATGGGCTAGGAATGTCCGACATTGATTGTGTAATCCAAAGGTTAGAGATCGGTGTTGCCGAGGAGGTTGCTACTTCCTTCTCCCTCTCTTTGTCTCTCCCGTTCATCTAAGGAATCCGTTGGTGGGTGAGGTATTTTTCCTTCCACCATAAACCTTATAGTTCTTCCCTCGGTCAATGACACCATAACTTTGTTGCAAACGCTATGATCATAAGAAAACGGAGAAGGATGTAAAGCAAAGATGAACCTTGCAAGACGGGTTAGAAGCATTGCATACGGGAGCACCAATTTGTCCATGTTTTTTACACTTGCCATTCTCTTAATCATGTAATATGTAAGGTTGAAGCGAGTCTCGGTCACAAGGCAATAGATCATGAAACTTAGGCACACATTGGGGTGATCCTTGTTCCGTCCTAAGCACAACACATTCTCCCTCACCACGACTTCCCATTTCCTATACAACGCGTACATCTCGGAGAGCTCTATTTGGAAAGGATCCCTATAGATCACTTTCGAATTTCTAGTGACCCTCGATGGGGATGCCCTTTGCATGAACACGGTATCCCTTACCGTGGTTGCTTCTGGGATTCTCATTTAGTAGATTTCATGATGATCAACCATATCGTGTAGTTCCTCCAAAGACCACTCATTGGAAAACATGAAAACTCCTTGGTATGGAATACATAGTATTCTTCCAAATTCCACAAGCGAAAGGGTGTACTCATGTTCATTTATGATGAAGACAATTGAGATGGTCCCGTTATCATTCCTAACTATCCTCATTGGTTTGTAGAACTCGAGTACGAACACTGGGAAAATTTTCTCGTTTATTTCCAACAAGCAATCAAAGCCAATAGTTTCAAAAACTTGTTGGATGTCGGTGTTGGCAAGGAATGATGGTTCTTCCACACGACCTTCATGAAAAAGTCTCTTTTCGAGCAACTTGAAAGCTTTCCTATCTTCCGGGCTAAGTCCATCCTTTCTATGGTACATTGGGATGTAGTGGGTGGTATCTTGATATTTTGTCATCGGCTACTAGGCATGATTGTTCCTATACAACAAAACCACAATGTGGTGTTACTTGTGAATAGTAGCCTAAAGGGTTTGATCACAATTTTGCTCAAATCATCTTTATTGAATTCAAGAAATGAGTTTAATTTGTATTAACAATGTTAATTCTTTGATTTAGATTATCTCAAAAAACAATGTGGTAACAAATTATGACAAACCCATTTAAACCCAACTTCTAAAGATGAAAAATTGTAATCCTAGAAATCAAGGAATTAAATTAACAATGTAGTGAAGATTATACTTACACAAGAGATTGTTTTGCTCGAAGGAAATGATCAAATTGCTCCTGTGAACAGTAATTGGGTTTTTGTTCATGAGTCTTTGAAGGGAAAGTGATAGTGGAACTGTTAGGTCACCATGTTTGTAACACAAGCATCAATATAAGAAATAGAGATGAAGAAGTGATCGGATGAAAATAATAACATAAACACACGAATGAATAAAGAAAAGTTATGCGTAGGTTTTGTGATAAAATGAACAACCAACTCTCAAATGAGAGTTATAAGACTATTTATAGGGGAAGGGAGCTAGGGCAACACATCTAGTCCCTTCCTTTCCTTATTGGGCTTTTGCATAGGCTCATAGGCTTTCTACATGAGCCTAGCCTTAATTACTAACATAAAAGCCTTAATTAATCTAACTATTACATATTGATTACTAACACTTGAGAAATGGTTTAGGAGTGATTCCAACAATCTCCCCCTAAGTGTTAGTAATTGATATCTTAAGTAATCTTAAACAGTTGTTGGTGCAGATGTAATAGTAGCTTTGACGTCTTGTGACATTCTTCTTTCTTGTGAGAAGAAGTGCCTTGATTCAAACAATCTCCCCAGTGTAGGGATCTTGTTTCTTTTGAAGTTTTCTGCTTTTGACGTCTTAATTTCTTTGTTCTTTAATTCTTTGTTCTTTGTGGTGATTGTGATAGTATGTTGTTGTCATCTATAGGTCAGCTTCGTTGCTCCAACGTCTCTACGTCTTTCTCCAACATGCTCACACGCTCATTTAACAGTGAATTCCAGATGTGAAGTAGTTCTCGAGTCTCTATAACTTTGTAGATTCTTTGATTTGATGAAGAATCATTATGACTTTGTGTTGCCTTTAATATTGAGAGAACTTCTTTTGTGATGTAGTTGGTATGAGCATGAAGAATCGCACGATCTTTTCCTCCCGAGCATCCATAAGAAGAAACATAAAAACATGGGTTATAAATAATCCAGATTACAAGTTTGAACTTCGAGTGTGTTAACAACATAGTGTGAAACACGTCTCTAATTCTCACAAACAATGATCCTGAACTGGATTCCCACAAGTATAACGCGATGTACCGAAGTACACCTACAGTTCAGTGGAGTCGTTGAGGTACACCAAGCATCATTTCACTGTAGAGCCTTTGAGACACCTAGCTGTAACCAAGGAGTTACCGCGACTCCTGCTGTCGGGCTGTTTGATATTGACCCTGGCAGGAGTTTCTATTCAATCATTGAGGATCACATTTGTGAACCCCTCATAAATGTTCTCGACAGATTGCTAAGATCTGTGAAGGACTATAGAATGTATCACTTGCGTCCTTATTGTTGAACGACAAGCGATGAAATGTCAAGTGTTCCTAAGAGATCTTTTAATGAATCTCGAGGCTCTAGACTCAATAGTGCGCTTTGGTTTTCCTGAGTGGAGACTAGGGAGAGGGTCTCCTTCTTCAATACCAGCAATCTCTAAGAGAAAGCCGATAGTTTACGTAGGGTTCCCCGTGAGAATGAAACAAGCTTCTGTTGAGAGAAACTTGAGTGGCTAAGAAGATTTGTGCGGCATACACTGGTCCATGACGACTTTGATCTTCAATACCGTCATCTAGTAAACAACCAGTAGCATATGAATTGAACCCATTGTCTGCCCTGAGTTGAATAATCTGGAGGGCTATTTCTTTTCACCCTTTTCTTTACTTTTTCTTTAATTCTTCAACTCCTTCTTTCTCTGATTCTCATATTCTCCTTTTTATAATCATACCTAAGGACTTCTAAATTCTAACTATTGGTGGTGTCCTTGGGTAGATCCCTCCGGCTCTGGCGGATCATAGGACGATTATTACTAACCTTAGTCACCTTATAACTCCATGACTAACCTATGTTGCTGTAAACCATTTTCATGAAAAATCTCTCAAAGTGGTTATGAGTAAAGCATTTTGTACCACTTTGAAAGAGTTTTATATTTTGCATAAATACCCCCCCCACGCGTGCTTAAAAGTTTTGACAGAAATCTGCACGGTGAGAGAAGAGCGCGCACTTTCGAATTGATCAACTCAAGATACACAATTCCCTGTGAGACACGGTTACATCACTGACTAGGCCAGCTTAAAAAACACTCCTTGGTGAGGAGGTTTGACCCGTCAAGGTTTGTCTACCAAGAGTTTCTCGAATGGTACATTCTACTAGGACACACTTTTTGCGAGACACGTTATCATCACTAGCGAACTAGCTTGAAATTATTACCCGTCCCGGACAAGTCTTTTCGAGTTACTAACATTTAAGATCTCATAAATTCATTGGTTAAGTCTTTAGCACTACGATTCAATAGCAATCCACAAACATATTTCTTATCACATAGTTTTTCTCCCCCACAAAAATGGCATATAAATGTTATTTTTGATGAAATTTTGATATCGAATATGACCATTTCGAGTTTTGTGGGAAGATTTCCACGAAGAACAATTTGTGAACAAATTTTTAATGAAATACTCCCCCTCAACAAGTGATATTAACTTTTGAGGTTTTGAAAATCATAAGGGGAAGTACTTGTTCTTTTGAGTAAAACTTTGAAAAGTGAAGGTTTTGATAAGTTTTACTCAAAAGTAAGAAGCTTTCGCTCCTTTAGTAGGATTGTGGCACTGAAGCTTACCACAGGGTCCTTTCAATACAAGAACGGGTTGTACACTGTTATGTATGCACAAAACATTGTAAAATGTAGATCACACATCCAAATATTTAATGAAAGAAACATATCAAGGAGTACCAGGAAGTCCGTCAATAACACCAGGGATTCTTTCTGGACGTTGGTAGCCTGTTAGAGCTTTGATCGCCCACCTATGAAACTCTCCAAAGTCCTTATCCCGCCGAAAACAACCTTTCATCAATCCTGGTAATGATCTTCTTCGCATCCCTCCTTTCCCTAGAATTATACCTTTTCTTCTAACCCAATGCCTTGATGAATCTCCTTTAACCGATAAGCCATTCCATCCTGAACCTTCTTCAAAGTATGATCACAGACTTGTGAAGCTCCTTGCACGCCATGAAGCAATTTCGGTGAAGTTAACTACAAGAAACTACCCCAAATGGTTTCTTAATGATGGTGTACCGAGGAAGATGGTTGATATCTGGGAAGGTCTAGTCATGTTCTGCGATATTAACACGCTTCGGTATGATTCCCACAAGTAGTTGAATATCTTCGACACATTCTTGGATAATGATGCTTCTGATGAATATTAGCAATGACTTGATGTAACTGGAGCCGATGTCCGTGGAGAAGTGTCGTGATACGTCCTGTACCTTGGCAAGATACATGTCTTCGATGTCGTTTAGTGACAATCTCAGAAAATCCGCTTTAGAAAAGTCATATTCTTGTTCGTCTTGGCATTTGACTACTATTTTCTTGAGGAATGAGTAGTCCCACTTTGACGACAGGGTAACATGCATTATAGCAATGATCTGTTCATCACCGTATAACCTCTTTCTTCGATTTTAGTACCGGCATTTCAGAGTAGATTCTTCTTCGCTCGCCAATGATGAATCTTGATACAAGCACATCGAGGTCAAACTTTTCCACATTGTCAACAACATATGTAGCTTCTTCCTCGATGGCTATGTTGTTTGAGTAGATTGTCACGCCGGAATGGGAAGGTGCTGAGGTAGCGATTTAGTGCTAACATCGCTACCCTGCAAAAGAAATTCCGTGTCATTGCTGGAAGAAATAACGGTAGGGAATCTTCGGTTGATTAGGTCGGCCAATGGTAGTGGCTTAGTCCAAATGGTGTAGTATGGAGCCTTGTCCGGTCTCGTGAAGTCTATATTGATTCAGGTGGTAGCCAATAAATGTTGTTGATTAATGGCTCGCTGTGCAATGTTGTCGAGATGATATTCGACTTCAATTGCACTGTCTAAACTATCTTTTAGTAGTTGAAAAGCTTCATTCTTGATTCGTTTCAACTCTTATTTAGACATCTTCTTCACCTTGAACTTTTCCTGAATGATCTTGACATGCTCCATAGTTCTACTCATCTACCGCTTGGCCTTCCGGTAACTGAGGGGTTGCATCAAAAAGCTTAGTAAACCATTCATACCCTTCAGATTCGTCTTCATCTAGCCATGACACAACTGAAGTAGACTTTTTCTTCTTTGGCTTTGATGATGATGCTAGTTGCTTTGTTAATGTATGCTGGTTGTTGTTAGGTCTCAGGATCTTCGCCTGCCACCACCAAGGTATTCAAAATGATCACCAGCTTCTCCTTTAGTGGGTGAAGATCTCAGAATCTTGAGGTTTGTCTCAGAGTGAGGACGCTGTGAGATCTTCTAGAGCTGGATGTCCTTGGGCTGTGGAGGCATAGAAGATGAATCATCATTTTTCTTCTTGCGTTTCGGCTCAGAATCCTTGTTAGGATTTGGAAAATCCAGTAGTTAAAGTGTCGGCCACCTCAAGTATATGTAATCGTTAGAAAGCTCAGTAGTCGAAGTTATTTTATGTTAAGTAGTATTTAGCTTTGTAACACCGTGGAGGATGGACGGGTCTTTACCCACTGTATGCCCGATCCACGCCCGATAGGTGGCGATTTATGTAATGAATATAAATACTCTCTACCTCCTAAGGTAGAGAGTTGGAGCTCATAATAAGATTTTTCTTTCTCTCACTAAAAGTTCCCAAACCTCTAACTTTCTCTCTAGAATCATCTTGCATTTCTTTGGCTTATGGTTTAGTGTATATATGAAATCCAATATGTTACAAATGGTATCAAGAGCCATGGTTTGATCATCTCTTACATATCTTTGGATTTCTAGTGACTTTAGGTGGTTTTAGAGTTTGAAAAAGTTTAGTGGTTTTTGCATCATTTGGATCATTTCTAGTGTTAAAGTTTGAATCTTGGGTGTAGTTTTGTGTTTAGAATCATTGTATGTGCTTGGGTTTTGATTTGGTAAGCTTGAATCATCGTGGTTGGGTTGTTTTTGGATTGAAAAGTGGTGTTTATGTGTTTTCTAGCTACCACTGAGCCACGGATAAGTTGTCTTGGTAGCGACTTGCTCATTGTAATTTGGTAGCGAAGTTGTAGTCAAGGTCTTAGCGAGTTGAGCTAGCGACTTGTCTTTTGAGACAAGCCGACAAACAATACACTTAGTGGATTCTCCACTACGGGTAGCTTACTTAGTGAAAGTTAGTAACTTGTAATTAAGTTTGTTAGAATTTGGTGTTAGCGACTGTGCTTTAAGCGAGTTGCTTCTTAGCTTAATTTGACAACTTAGCTTATTTGGTGCTTAGCGTAATTTGGTCAAAATTTTGCTAGTTAATTTGGTTCTTAGCGAGTTGCTATTTAGCTTACTTGACTGCGGTCTTTAGCAACTTGGCATTATAGCTTTCTAATAGCTTAATTTGGGTCGTAGATTACTTAGCTTACTTGGTTGATTATGTCCATTGTAATACGTTTTCTCTTGATTTAGTAAAATCCCGTGAAAGAATCTATTTCTCGCTTTAATCATAGAGTTATAAAATCCCGTTTAATCTGTTAACATGTCTACCAACGCTCCTACAATCATCTCCACTGTTGCCGAGGATGTTCAAGCACTGGTTCGATACTCGCCCACCCATGCTTGATGTAATTGACTACGACTTACTTGGCTCAACGAATCAGATTGTACTGTCTTGGAAAGGAAAATGGGGTCAACATTCTCAAATCCATTGATGAAGGACCTTATCGGGTTGAGACTACTAGACACACAATTGATACAGCAGAAGATGGAACATTGATTTATGGAATGGACAGACCAAAGACGTATGATGAGCTCAATAATAAGGAGAAGAAGAGATTCATGCGATATCGTGGCTTCTAACATTATACCGTAAGGTCTTCCAAAAGACATCTACAAGCTTATCAATCACAACATCAAGCAAAGGCGTATGGGATAATGTCAAGATGCTCCTCTCAGTGTTCTCAATTAATATGGAAGACAGAGAATCACAATTATATGATGAATTTGAGCATTTCAAGATGAGAGTGTCTATGAGTACTACGTGAGATTCCATAAGCTTGTGAATGACATGAGGAACATCAGAATGACTATGCCAAACATTCAACTGAACTCAAAGTTTGTAAACAACATGAATCCCGAATGGCACAAGTTTGTCACTTCGTGAAGCTTACTAAACGGATTGAAGAATACAAACTATGAGCAACTCAGATGCCTTCCTTCTTCTTTAGAATGAGAGACATGCTATGTTTGAAAAAGGATTCGAATGTTCAAAACCAATCGTGAGAAACAAATTCATCAAATGATTCAACCGCTTTACACAAATGTTGGGATCACCACCAAAACTTCTCAAGTTGTACCCTTGGGTAATGGTAATCATAAACTCATTCCTGATCCAATGTTCAAACAAGCCGATGCCGATGCACCGCAAAATGGGAAACTTAATTAATCAACTAGCTCTTATGATCACCAAAACATGAACACTCTCCCACACACCAACAACAACCTCGTAACAAAGATCCAATCCACATAATCAAGCCATCACGTCGAGATGGGAAGGTTATGGTGCAACCAGCTCAAGAAAGGCGCGACATCGAGAAGGGGTGGAGTAGGTGGAGGCTATGGTGGAAATCATAATCGAGGAAGGATTGGAAATCAAGGACAAACAAAGCCTATCAAATGCTACAACTGTGGTGGTGAGGGACACATTGCAAGGAATTGCACATCCCCAAAGCGTCCACAGAATGCTGAGTACTTCATGGAAAAGATGTTGCTAGTGCAAGCGCAGGACAATGGAGCAGCTTTGGATGAAGAGGAGTTACTGTTTCCGCTGATGGAAATGCCAAGACTTATGATGTCATGTTGATGAACAAATTCTGAGATAGGTCATAATCATCAGAACGCCTTTCAAGTAGCTGATTGTGATGCATTTGATTCTGATGTAGATGATGAACCTACTACTCAAACAATCTTCATGGCAAGCATCTCTCCTATGGTGTCTCCAAAGGTCTCTCCTCCACAACAAACTGGTCCATCCAAAGACAAGATCATCTCAGAGGTATTAAAACTATATGATGATGTTGATGAGCGAAAGATGCATAATGAAGTACAATCTCTTGAGACTTATGAATCGATATTGATGATGGGACAATAACAATATTGTCCCATATGATCAATATGTAAGCAGTGAAAGTGAGACTGTACCAAGTAATGCATCTTCTGCAGTCAACAATGACTATGTTTTTGATGAATACACTTTCATGTACCCTCGATGATTCTATTGTCTCGAACTTAATGCCTATGAAGAACGTGTTGCTATTTATGAACAACGTGCTAAATTTGAGTTGACCACCCGTGAGCAGAAAATGGATGACCAAATGCGCATAATCATTAGAAAAAGTTATTTTAGAGAAGAAGTATTAAAACAAGAGTTAAATTCCTTACAAGAAAAGCTTTCTAAAACTCTAAGCAAAACAAGAACTTCAAGAAAATGTGAAAATGCTTAAGCAAGAATTTAATGCTAAGGAATCAAAACTTTTGAAAGATTTTTCTAATCTAAAAACTTTGAAAAACAAGCTTGAAAACAAGTTGTACGCACAAGGGAACACCATTCAGAACATGATCACTAAGCATAGAGTCTTAAGCAATAAGCATAGCATTCCCCTTGTTGAGGAACCAAATCCAGAGGTCATTAAAAAGGCTAGAAATGCTCATAAGGTACTTTATGATGGCAATGAAATTCTTAAGCCTAGACAGAAACCTAGTTGCGCTAAGTGCACTGAGGAAGATAAGAAATCAGATGAATTCACTAGGGAAAAGATGAGCAAGAAACTAGACGATCCTAAATGTAAAGAGAAGAAAATAACTATCACACCCCATGATTACAAGAAGGAGAATTGGATTTCATTGAACAAGTTTAAGCCTCAGACGTTGTTAACACCTGAACAAGTGTTTTGGAAAAAGGATTTAGATAAGCAAAAAGCAGAGAATCTTGTTTTAACAAACCCCCCTTTAGGAAAATGCCTTCAGCGACTGTGTATCCTCCCAATACACCCATGCATTTAGTTCCTAGGACTATTGCCACTAAAAGCAAGACCTTAATCACTCAATATGTTATTTTTCAACTATTTGTTGATTTTGAGAAAACTTGTAAGAAAAGGATCACACCCACTGATATAAATGAAGGGGAAAGGGGTTTTGAGCAAACAAAAGAATGTTATTTAACTGAAGTCATGCCATTCTTTAAACAACTAAAAGATCAATTTGAAAGCCTTAAAAGGGGAATGAATTTAGACATTAAAGAAATGGAAAAGGAATTTGATAGAATGATCGTTGAGGTTAGTAACCATGAGCAAGAATTAAAATATAATGAGATTGAGAGGAAGAACTTGCATACACTAAATGAGAATCTGATTTCTGAATGTATTGCTCAAGATGTGTTGCTTCTCAATTTCATGAATTATCTGTTGCTTTGAAAGTCTCCCACGATCGTGTCATTGAGCTTGAAAAAACTAACTCTAAACTAAATGAGAAAATTGATCTGGATGATCACGATAATTTGGTAAAACACTTTTCTAAACTAAAAGTTGACCATTTTAATTTACAACTAAAATATCAACATCTTAAAGAAAATGTCAAAACCTCAAATATCAAGACATCCTCAGATGCTCTAGAGTTTGATGCAGTTTTTCGAATAAACAAACGTGACGCAATGATTCAAGCTCATTGTAACACGAGCAGAAAGTTGAAAGCCCAAATCTCTCAATTAAAGGGTGAAAAGAACAATGTGATCGGATCCCAAATGCCTCCTCCTTTAGGTTCTCAGAATTCTCAAATGTTTCATCTTCAAAACTTAGTAAATGCATTACAAAAGGAAAACGAGAGTTTTCTAGAAGAAAATGAAAAGGTTAAACGCCATTTCAATGAGTTATTTGAATCAATAAAGGTCACTCGCAACAAAAATATCGAACAAATAGCTTCATTGCAAAAGGAAATTGAGAATCAAGCAGTGTAAAAGGGAAATGCCAATGACCAATGGGGAGAATGATGGATCAAAGGTACCTGTTTGTAATAAATATGCTCTGTCTCAGGAAATATGTTCCTCCTCATCTTAGGAACAATAAACAAGCAATTCAAACATATTTCTCATCCCTTAAGGATTGTCTAGAATGTCTCCGTGAGATTGTTGAAGAGGATAAGTTAGAGAAACCACTTGATAATGCAATTGGGCATGCATGCTTATATGCCAAACGATCTCAAGAAATTCTAGAATGCTTAATCACAATATGCCCTAAGTCCTTAGGTGAGAGTGTTAATCCTTTGATTCCTTGTTCTATGCCTAGTGCCAAGTATGATATCCATTCGATGCCCAATGTTATGAATGTGAACTATAGTATACCTTCAAGTAGTTCAGATCCCAACACCTCTAGTGTTAAAAAGGTGAACTTCAAGGCACCTTCAAATAGTTCACATCCCAAAGACATCTAAACGTAAAATGCAAAATAGCAAAACCAACTAATGTTCCCATTCCCTCATGAGTAATCATGACATTAAAGCGAAAGGTCAAAGTCTCAAGACAATACAAGGAATGATAGGACCCTTCAAGCTAAGAATGTGCATTGGAAGAGAGTAGAAGACCAATCTAGGAACTTTAAGTTTGAGTTGAATAAAACGAATCGTGTTGATTCTAGTATTAGCCATAGGCGCATGTAATTAATTCAATTCGATACTATTTGCAAACCTTGTAATGATGTTCCGCTTGAATTCTGCTACTAATCATGAATGTGGTGTGAATGCTTTGTCTAATGTCAAATCCCCGCTAATATTGTTAATGCAAATTATCATGCTAAGCAAAAAAAGGCAAAGGTGAAAGAAAGTTAGAAAACAAAGGAAGCCCACAGAAGAACATTTAGTAAGATAGGTTATCAATGGATACCTGCTGGCCATAAGGTTAATCAGACAATGCCCACTAGAAAATGGATGCCTACTGGTAGAACTATTCCCTTAAGAAGTGAACATACTTGGAATAGGGCAAATATGACACTAGTACATTCATCTATTCATAATGATTCCATTGCTTCAATTTCTATATGGATGTTTCTATTTCGATGTGGTGTTCCAATCATCTGCATTAACCAAATGGAACCCATTTTGCATGGGGATCCCAATTATCCACTTATCCATTCTTGTCTGTGTTCAACTGCAGATCGTTCAAATCGCTCGTGGTACCTGACTCGTTGTTCCAAGCATATGACAGAGACCGGTCGGGCTCATGAACTTCGTGAGTAAATTCATCGAGCTTAGATTCGAACGACCATTTTGGTGCAATTATGGGTTATGGAGATTATGTGGTTGGTAAAAGTGTAATTTCCATGGTATATTATGTGGAAGGTCTTGGTCATAATTTGCTCTCTCGTTGGTCATCACCTGTGATTCTCATCTAGAAGTGACTTTAGAAAACATACTTGCTTCATAGAGAACTTGATGGTATAGAATTATTAAGAGGTACTCGAGGTTCTAACCTATACACCATCTCTATCGATGACATGATGAAGTCTTCTCCAATCGCTTGTTGCCAAAGGCTTCTAAAACCATGGTTATGGCCTTTCCGGTAAAGAATCTTGTCGAGGTCTACCTAGATTAAAATATGAAAAGATCATCTTTGCTTTGCTTTCCAACTAGGAAAAGCACGAATATGCCCACAAACCTAAACCCACAAACTCTATAATGGAAGTTCTTCATACCCTTCATATGGATCTGTGTGGCCCAATGAGAGTGCAAACTATTAATGGGAAGAGATATGTGTTAGTAGTGGTTGATGACTACTCCAGATTCACTGGGGTTAAGTTTTTGAGGACGAAAGATGAAACTCCAGATGTCATCATTAAACTCATTAAACAACTTCAGATCCGACTCAACAAAAAACAGTCAATCGCTTGTACCACAATGGAACTGAAGTTTGTTAATAAAGAACTCAATGAATTTTATGGAAATGTTGGAATCACCCCAAATAAGTGTTCCTCTAACTCCTCAACAGAACGGTGTAGTTGAAAGACGAAATCGAACTCTTGTAGAAGCCGCAATGACAATGCCGATTTATTCAAAGGTTCCAATGTTTCTATGGGTCGTTATTGCCACTACTTGTTACACTCAAAATCGATCTCTAATTCACACTTCTCATGGAAAGACTCCTTATGAACTTGTCCACAATAGAAAACCTGATCTATCATACCTTCGTGTTTTTGGTGCTTTATGTTATCCAACTAATGATGGTCAAGATTTAGGAAAACTGAGAGCTAAAGCGGACATTGAGTATTTGTAGGCTATGCACCAAACCAAAAGGTTACCGAATCTATAACAAGAGAACCCAAATATCATGGAAATAATTCACGCTACGCTTGATGAGTTGACCGGTCAAATGGCTCCTGACACTCCAGCTTCGACCCGCACTTCAAAAAGTCCGATTGGTTCATCCCTTGTACCAAACCTCTCTCCAAAGAACTCCATATGTACCACCATCTGAAGATGATTTAAAGAAATTGTTTGATCCTATGTTTGATGAACATTATGAGCCAAGTGCTAATGAACTGTCAATTCCAACAACAGAGGCCGCCTATCCCTGTGAATGAAGTCAATCCTTCAGCCTCAATATCATTAAGTCAAGAAGCACTCGCCGATCACTCGCTCATCAACAAATCATCAATCTTCAATGTACATCATGGAATCAAGCTCGCATCAATGATGAAGTTAATCCTTTGCTACTCCCAAGATGCTCCATTTGAAAACATATTTGCTCCTAATCATCATCGTAACCATCTTCTTCGTGAGACATCGACTCGCTACTTCAGCCCTCAACAATGCCACATGAACACCTTTAAAATGGACTCATGATCATCCATTAGACAACATCATTGGAAATCCTCTCGCCCAAAGATCCACACGGAAACAACTTGCAACCGATGCCTTATGGTGCTTCTTCAACTCCGTGACTCTCTAAGGTCGAACCAAAAGATGTTAAACTACCCATGAATGAAGACAGTTGGTTCAGTGCCATGCAAGAAGAAATTCATGAGTTTGATCGACTTGACGATGGGAATTAGTACCGCCCAGAAGTATGATCATTGCTCTAAAGTGGATCTTCAAAGTGAAACTTGATGAAAATGGCGATGTTTTAAAGAACAAGGCTCGATTGGTTGCAAAAGGATACCATCAAGAGGAGGGTATTGACTTTGAAGAATCATTTGCTCCTGCTCGTTTCGGCTTATAAGAATCCTCTTGGCTAATGCTGCAAGTAAGAACATGGTGGTTTATCAGATGGATGTAAAGAAATGGGTTCCAAATTTCAAATGTCAATAATGGGACAAATGTCATTTTTCTTGGGATTACAAATTTCACAAAGTCCCGGAGGCATTTTTATTAATCAATCTAAATATGCAAATGAGATTTTAAAGAAATTTGGATTTGATTCTTGTGACCCTGTTGACACTCCCATGATTGAGCGTACTAAATATGCAAATGGGTATGGGTCATGGACTTTGGGTTGTACCCAACTATATTCAATGTATTTGGAGGAAGAACACTTCTATGGACACAACACTTCTATGGAGGAAGAAAGAACTATCAACAAGAGAACCTCAGTAGTCTTGATGATGACGAAGCATGGCAACTCATGGACTTGAGCTTGCTCGACTTCAAGAAGTGGTGATCTCGCCTTTAAGAGGAACCTAGAGAATCACACAAAAACAAAAGACAAACTACATAGAAAGATCCCTTAAGATATGTGGTTAGAAGGTTACAATACTGGGGAAAGTATGGGAGTGTCAACCCAAAAGGAAGAAAATGGCTCAATGCTTATAGAAGAAAAAACAACTATCGTTCCATTGATCCTACGGATCCTCACTTGAGGGATCCGTCTGTATTACTAGGGACCGTGGACGCTTCCTCACGTTCATGGGTTTTGGGTCATGGTTCATGGATTAAAACTATAGGCCATGGATTAAAACCATGTATGACTTAAGCATGATGTCATGCAAAGGGTTATGGGTCAAGTTCCATGGGTATGGGTCATGGACTTTGGTTTGTACCCAACTACATTCAATGTATTTGGTTAATGGGTTAAATACTTAAGTTTCTACCAAATTGTATTACCCATTATAATACATACTAGTTATATATATATATATTTATATATATATATATATATATATATATATATATATATATATATATATATATATATATATATATATATATATATATATATATTTACCCAATATGTAAACACTAGTTGTTGTACATATGTATTATTAAATCATAAAATCACTTATACTTTGTAAGATGTAACTTTTCACATACACATCATAACATTAACACAAAGTAACATATAGATGGAATTCTAGAGAGAGAAAGTTAGAGGTTTAGGGAACTTAGTGAGAGAAAGTGAAAGATATTATTATGAGCTCCAACTCTCTACCTTGGGAGGTAGAGAGTATTTATAGTCTTACATAAAACGCCACACATCGGGCTGTGGATCAGGCATACAGTGGGTAAAGACCCGTCCGTCCTCCACGGTGTTACTTAACTAAATACTACTTAACTTAAAATAACTATGACTACGAGCTTTCTAATGATTACATATACTTGAGGTGACCGACTCTTTAATACCCGGAATTTCTAATTCCTAACAATCTCCCCCTAAGGGAGGTCACCTCAATCATGCACTAAAATTACATTGAATACAAACAGATATGACATTAACAATTGTTCTTGCATTCTTGATGTAGTCCTTTGTTCCTAAGCTCGTAGTCATTGATTCTTCACATTGCATGTTTGGTTACTTCAAGTGGAGGTCTTTTACTGATCCACGTGATAATAATTTTGAGCCATCATTTGAGATTATCACCTAAAAAAAATCTCTGTCACATCCTTTGTGGTGTTGGTATTATGTGATGTTGTGACTTTAGGACCGACATGCTCACATTCTGGATCATGATATCTTCTCATCGAGTAGCGGAAGCATTTGTTGAATCATGATATTGGCAGCAGCAGCGTAAGCATGGAGTGAAATATCAGAGTCATTGATGCACTAATCATGATTTCTTTTGAGATGAATGTGTTAAGTGAGCATGCGGCTATGGATTGACCGCTTCATTCTCAACAAATGCAAACGCCGCTGTACTGCATACAACAGCTAGCAATAAATCGCACGAAAGTGTCTTTGATCACTTTCGTTGAATTGAGGTACACGCCCACGGTTCCCGCTGATCAAGACAAGTACGCCTGCGGATCGTATAATTCAAGAATTTCCTTGACAGGTTTCGCAGCTGCTCTAGCCGTTCTCAAACCAGAACGTCTCAAAGAAGACAACACGGAGTGAGTGAACCAACTAATTTAAGTCCACTGATTGATGAAAAGAGATTTGAAAAACAATCGTGTATTGCTCAATAGAAATTGTTTTGCAATACAACGAAGGTTTTAATGAAAATCAATTATCAATCATAAAACACCTTTTGATTTGAAAATTAGTACACGGTCGATGTGCTAATGAAAAGAGTTTTTAAGCACAAAGACCGGTTTTTCAAAGGTATCCGTCAATCCATAACCTGAACCAGTATTGATTCAAAAGATTGAATCGCCCCATTGTTTCGTTCAGCTTGTCACATGGTTGATCTTGTATAATAGATCTCACATGCCACCTACCAGGAGCTTGTTAGATGTTGGCTCGAGAAGGCTTTCCATCTTCATTGTGAATGTGTAAACACATCACTCAGATGTTCTGGCAATACCACAAGGATAATGCGTAGGACTCAAGATATAATCTCTTTCCACATTGTGTGAAACAGAGAGTCTTCATTGAAAGTGTCCTAATGAGATTTATTGATGATCTCGTGGCTCTAGACTCAATTTGTGCATATTTGGATCCTATATCGGAGACTAGGGAGAGGGTCTCCTTCTTCAATATCAACAATCTCTAAGAGAAAGTCGATAGATAATGTCGGTTCCCGTGAGAATGAAACAAGTCCTTTTAAGAGGAACTTGAGTGGTTTGGAAAGTTGAAGTGCAGTGCGCCACCGGGTCCATGACGCCTTGTCTTCAATACCGATGTTACCATCAAGAGCATATGAATTGAACCCGTTTCTGCCCTAAGGTTGAATAAATGGAGGGCTATTTGTTTTCACCCTTTTCTCATTCAATTCTTTTAATTCTTCAACCCCTTCAGTGCTTACCGAGACTTCATAGCTAGAACCTTGTTGGGTTTATTCCAAGACTAGCTCAGTTTAGTCCGACTCTTCCCATATCTTTTTTTTCTCCTTTTATCATCATACCTAAGAACTCTACACTAACTAGTGGATAGTCCCTGGTAGATCCCTCCGTTCTCGGCGGATCATGGGAACCAATACCTAACCTTATCATCCTTATATCATCGCATACAAAGTAAAGTTGGTCGGTCTATTTGGTATTGTTCATCCGCCATTGGAACCAATTGAAAACCATTTGAAAATCAATCCAGATACTTGTGATATATTATCAAAGCATTTTGTACCAGAATTGTTTTTGATATTTTAGAATAAGTGCTTCCCCTCAACATGTGCATCAAATGTTTGAAATTGTTTTGCACACGGAGGCAAGAGGAAGAAATTAACTTCTTTGATTACCATTTTCTAAAAAATATCAACATCACTTCCTTGATCAAATCAAGTAGATAAAGCATTTCCGGGAAGGATGAGGTTTTCATGAATTTGCTCCCCCTCAATATGTGCCTCGAGGTTTGAAAAGAGTTTTACACATACTAGAGGGAACCAGCACATTGAGATAAATGATCACTTTTCAAATCATAGGTTTAAGATAGATGCTCCCCCTCAACATGTGCATGGAAAATTTGAAATCGCTTTGTCACATGTGAGCAGGAAAGCATGTACATCATTATAAAACCATTTACCTAATTATCAGTTTAAATCCAATTTAAATCACACATTCTCCCCCGATCACAATTATCAAATCATTTGAGATTTGTGATCTCTTATAGATTTAAATTGATTTTGAAAGCTTTTAAGGAGAATTGTGACTTGATTATGAAAACGCTTTTAACCGATAAGGATCGGATTTTAAGACTTTAAACTCCATTGATAAAACATGCATGTATATCTTTTGAAAACAATTTAATGCCAAATAACTTTTTAATTTAATTGAAATCATTCTCCCCTCAATCAATGACATAGGTTGTTGATTGAGAGATAGAGATTTTGACAAATAAGTCCTGATGATTATCAAAAATAGAGACCAAGTTATTTTTCAAAGCATTTAGTTTTCAGCAGATAAATGTTTATAGAATCGGAGCATGGAATTTGAAAACATGGTAAAACATGGCTCTGTTCTTTCTTTTAAAACCGGTTATTGCCCAAAATGACAATAAACCATTTGTTTCTCTTTCTCCCAAAAAATATTTTTTGATTTTTTGATTTTTTTTTTTTTTTTTTTTTATTTTTAAATTCGAACAACATCTAAAGTCCCGTGTCATTCTTTGAATGACAAGACAAAGACCGTAGATATTATCGAATCGAGAAAAACATGACAAATTGACAATATTTTTGAAGATTTTTCATTTTTCGATTTTTATGGATTTTTGAAAGTTTTATATTTTTCTATTTGGTTTTATAGGGTTTTATAATTTTGTATTTTGTTTTTCGAATAAATATTTACAAGAGATAAATTAGTTTAAGAGAATGATGAAATGAGTACCGAGATAAAGATATCGCTCAAAGACGCTTGTAGAAGAAAGGAAGCAACATCTCTTAAACTTTCGCCACCAAAGCATTCGAGGCTTCTAAGAAAATCGCCTGGACATGAGCCTTCTCAATTTGAATCTTTGGTAGCTTCCCCCCAAACCGACAAACATCGAATAAAGACCATTTCCCTAAGAAGTAGTTGAATACAAAGCGGTCTCATTGATTGAAGCTCAAAGACTCAAGAACACGAGAACACCGAAGTAACAAGTTGAAACATTGATCGCCTCAGGGTTATCAAATCCGATTAACCGATACGACCGATCACATGAACCTCGCAGTGCATCCCCGATGTCCACCTTACTCTTCGAGATTGACCAGTTGTCTATTTAGGGGAACAATATATCAACATCTTCATTTTACCAAGTGCATTCCAGCTATATAACATATAACCAATCAGGACATAATGTACACATGTACCCAACAAGAGTAGAGACGATGACATCCATGTAACATGTTGAGTCACTAATCATCTCTCGTGGATGTCAACTCAGAAATAACTGAATTAGCTCGATCAAGTGAACATGTTGTGCATATAACCAGAAGCACTTTATCATAAACCGTATATAAGATGTCGATAGGCAAAGTGATCATCTCACGCTCCAAATATTCTTCTACATTTCTTCCAACTCAACATCAAGTAACATAATATAACCATAAGCTTGAAATCTTGTGAGAAGAACTCAAATAGCCCAAATGAATCCTGTGAGAATCAACTGCTACATAAACTCTCTCGGACTATCTTTATCAACCCATATGTAGACAATTTGAAGTGACCATCGCTTAAGAAAAAAAGCCCAATATACCAAACTTGAAACTCAAGTCGAATTCCCGTGATTTGTGTCTTAAGCTAGCACTTAAAGATGGAAGAACGGTGTCGAGAATTTATGCACCAAGCAAATCTCTTAAGTACTCAATACTCAATTAAAGTATGAGACATTTACACCTCTTGCAATTATCCACAACGTAATATACATTAATCGAAAGTAAAACAACGTAACTCCTAATAGTGATAGTTAACCGGGTCTTCAACCATCCACCTCGACTGCGGGTAACTAGATAACCCAAGACTTCAACTCTAATTCTTAAGCTCGAGCAAGTTATCAAATAAGATCACGCTTTGTGAACGTCCAACTTCAACCTCAATTAAGTGATAAAAGAGTAACTTCGAAGTAATCAACTTGTGTCAAATGCCCAACATGTGAATAAACATACAACCGATGTACATTCACCCACTGAATGAACCGGAACAAAAGATGCCTCAACATCAATGTATTCTTCCTAAAAGTATTCATGTAGAGACTGATATGGAGGATACACCAATAACTTCGAAGCGGATGAGGTAGATATTTTCCTTGAAGTTCATGTGGTTGATTTATAGCATGCACGATGAGAGGAATAATAATCCATGAAGATTTGACAAAGGAATACCAAAGAGTGGATCATTATTCATGAACAATAATCCGTGAAGATTTGGCAAAGGAATACCAAAGAGCGGATCATTATTCATGAGTGCAACTGCAATATTATGATAATCATTATCAACGCCTTGAGGAATAACCGAGATAGGATTTTTTGAGTAGTCCGAAGTTGTACTTCTTTGATGATTAACAAACATATCTTGAACTCATGAATCACATATTCTTTGATGATCATCAAATATTCGCTAGCGGTTGTAAATACTCATCAAACATATCTTGAACCAATGAATCCCAAACAATAAATCCCATTTATCCTTCGTGAGTGAAACATTAGGCGATGGAGGAGAGTCATCAAACTTTAAGTCGGATAACCATTATTCAAACATCCATCATCATTTAGTATATTCACTCTTCTCATAAATCCCATTTATCCTTAGTGAGTGAGAGTCATCAAACTTTAAGTCGTATAACCATTATTCAAACATCCATCATCATTTAGTATATTCACTCTTTCCCCCTCAAAAATTGCATCCGAAGTTGCCATTTTTGATTTAGCAAGTGAATAAGAATATACATTAATGAATGTAGATCCATTTGATGACTGAATGAGCATGGGAGAAACATGAAGCTTGTTGATGAAGAATGTCGATGAGAATGGTCATAAACATGAAGATTTCTCTTCTTCAAGATAAAGCGACCAAGCGCATAATTTTCTTTTCTTTGAGGAACGGGCCCGGTGTTATCTGCAGATGCCATAATGATGAAGAACGAGGCCCGAATCGATGTGAACAGACGCCATTGTTAAGAGCCCGCTTATATGTTTAGAGCCGCCCAATCCAAATACCAAGGGACGATTTGTACGACCGCTTTGGACAAATGACGAAGACAGAGAATAGGAAACATTGGATCCCCACGTGCTCATGGGGTCCTTTTGGTTAGCACAAACAATCTTTGAATCGGCAGAAACCCTAGGTGCAATGTCATTGTCACTAGGAGCTGAACTAGTAGAAGCATCAGACTTAGTCGAGGGACATTTTGTGCTTAATGGGATTATTCTACCAGCTGGCTTCCAAACCTTAACAGGCACTACTCTAGGCATAGTGGGTCTAGTTAAGGGGCAAGGTTTGCCATTCGTGAATATTCGACCTGTTGGCTTCCAATGAAATCCTACATTGGTAAAAACCTTCCCTGTAGGTTTCCGTGATTGCTTAACTGCTTTGCTCTCCAAACTTTCTTAATCGGGTTATGAATCTTAGACCTCGTAAATAACACATCACATTTATCATGATTACCGAAATTAAACATTTTTGCATGTTTTGCGCAAAGATAAGGCCTCGAATTAATTTTAGTAAGCTTGGAGCTAATACTAGAACTAACACGATTCTTTTGTTCAAATCAAACTTCTTGTCCCTATGGTGTTCTTTCACTTCCTTATCATGATCACTTTTAGTTTACGTAATCCTATCCTTCTTTGCATAGCTTCTAGGTTTTGACCCGCTAACTTTAGTGTCAATCTTAACATCTGAGAAGTAACGATGGGAACATTACATGGCTTCACTACTTTCTGCATTCCCGGTCTAGAAGTGCTGGGATTTGAAATTCTAGGAGGCACATCACAAGTTGCTTGCTTGAATTTAGATATGGAACAAGGCATATCAAGGGTCACATGCTTGGCTTTAGGCATAGAACGGATTTCTTGCTTGGCACTAGGCATAGAACAAGGCTTCACAGCTTTGCCTTTTTCACCTAAGGGTTTTGGACATGTTGCAATTACACATTCAAGCAGCTCTTGAGATCGTTTGGCCCGGAGGCAAGCAAACCTAATTTCACTATCAAGAGGTTTGTTAATGAAATCCTCTTCGACAATCTCACGGAGACATTCTAGACTATCCTTAAGGTGAGCACAGAAGTCATGAAAAGCATGTTCATTATTCCTAAGATGAGGAGGAATATATTTAACTGTCACAGTGTATTTGCAATCTAAGGGTGACTTTGAGACAACATTCTTATTGAAAACAAGTGGCAGCTTTCCCATTTCCCGACTTCTCGATTCTCAATTTCTTTTTGTAAAGACGTTATTTTTTCGTTGTTTTGGTCACGGGTGACTTTATTGAATCATATAACTCTTTAAAATGTCGTTTAACTTTTTCATTTTCTTCTAGAAAACTCTTGTTTTCCTTTTGTAAAGCATTTACTAAGTTTTGAAGATGAAACGTTTGAGAATTCTGAGAATCTAAAGGAGGAGGCATTTGGGAGCCTGTCATATTGTTCGCTTGACCCTTTAATTGAGAGATTTGGGCTTTCAACTTTCTGATCGTGTTGCAATGAGCTTGAATCGTTCATCACGCTTGTTAATTTGAAAAATGCATCAAACTCGAGCATCCAAGATGTCTTGATATTGGAAGTTTTGACATTTTCTTTGAGATGTTGATATTTGAGTTGTAAATTAAAATGCTCAACTTCTAGTTTAGAAAAATGTTTAACCAAATTGTCGTGATCATCCAGTTCAATTTTCTCGCTTAGTTTAGAATTAGTTTTTTCAAGCTCAATGACACGATCATGGGAGACTTTCGGGGCCACAGATAGTTCATGAAATTTGGAAGCATTAATAGAGCAATTTGAAGCAGTGAAAAAGATATCTTGAGCAACACATTCAGTAATAAGAGTCTCATTTAAGGTATGCAAGTTCTTCCTCTCAATCTCATTATATTTTAGTTCACGCTCATAATCACTAACTTCAACTACCATTGCATCAAATTCCTTTTCCATTTCTTTAATATCTGATTTTATCCCCTTTTTAAGACTCTCAAAATGATCTTTTAGTTGTTTAAAGAAAGGCATGACCTCAGTTAAATAACATTCTTTCATTTGCTCAAAACCCCTTTCCCCTTTAGTTATCCCAAAGGGGTGTGATCCTTTTCTTACAAGTTTTCTCAAAATGGTAAATAGTTGAAGAATAACATATTGACTGATTAAGGTCTTGCTCTTAGTGGCAATAGTTCTAGGAACTAAATGCATTGGTGTATTTGGAGGATACACACTCGCTTTAGGGAATTTCCTACAAGGGGATTCTTTTCAACAAGATTTTCAGCTTTTTGCAAGTCCATATCCTTTTTCCGGAACACTTGTTCAGGGGTCAATAGAGTCCGAGGCTTAAACATGTTTAAGGATATCCAATTTTCCTTAGTGTAATCATGGGGTTTTATCGTTATCTTGTTCTTTTACACTCAGGATCTTCTAGCTTCTTATTCATTTTCTCCCTAGTGACTTCATCGGATTTCTTATCTTCCTCAGCACTCAACAACTAGGTTTCTGTCTAGGCTTAAGGATCTCATTACCATCATACCTTATGAGCATTTCTAGCCTTTTTAATTACCTCTGGATTAGGTTCCTCAACAAGGGGAATGCTATGCTTATCGCTTAAGACTCTATGCTTAGTGATCATGTGAGCAAATCTAATGGTATTCCCTTATATGTACAACTTATTTTCAAGCTTGTTTTTCAAAGTTTTTAGATTGGAAAAATCATTCAAAAGTTTTGATTCCTTAGCCTTGAATTCTTGCTTAAGCATTTTAACATTTTCTTGAAGTTCGTTTTTTTGCTTAGCAGTTTTAGAAAGCTTTTCTTGTAAGGAGTTTAACTCTTGTTTTAATACTTCTTCTCTAAACCTACTTTTTCTAATAGTTGTACGTATTTGGACATCCATTTCCTCGCCACGGGTGGTCAACTCAAACTTAGCACTGTTCATAAATAGCAACCTCGATCCTTATATATGTTAAGCTCAGTGGTAAGGGAATCATCGTGCACAAATGCACGTACTCATGCAGTTCATACTCATCATTTTGAGTAGAAGATGCACAACTAGGTATAGCAGAAACATCCATGCAACTTACCTGAGCATTGACATGCACAGTGCCGTGATCGGGTGCATCTCTATCTTGGGTACATCTGAAGCTTCCATGGAGCATTCCTTTGCATTAACTTGCACAGGTTGTGTCCGGTGCACCTCTCTCTCTTGTGAATTTGAGCACGAAGATTCCATTTTTCCATTATCCGACTCATCATTTTTGTTGTCACTGACATTCTCATTCAAGAACACCCGATTCTTCAACAGATACATTACCCAACTTATCACAACAATCTTTCAACTGCACTTGACACTCATTCACGTCTTCATTCTTTTGAGCAGATTCTTCAATGTACTTTTTCACATTATCCATGAGTTGGATAAATGTCTCAATGAATTCTCAATTTCCATTCCAAAGATGTTTTTGAAGGAAATTCCAGTCAAGTGTTGATCGTAATCTGAATATTCCCCATCGATGAA
The DNA here is from genome assembly GCA_910596185.1 of Chrysanthemum makinoi. Classification (NCBI taxonomy): domain Eukaryota; kingdom Viridiplantae; phylum Streptophyta; class Magnoliopsida; order Asterales; family Asteraceae; genus Chrysanthemum; species Chrysanthemum makinoi. The sequence continues at coordinate 87,274,747 of OU343216.1, forward strand.
TGGTGAAATTGTTTGTAGATTACTTGAAGAGCTGCACTTGAACCATCCTTTTGAACCTCTTTATTGGTAAGTTGCAGCTTTAAGTGTTCTAAGTTCAACAAGAAGCTTCTTGTCAATGTAGGTAAGTCCTGGCGGAAAAGAGCACTACATGTTCGATCCCCGCTATGGATAACAAATGTATGAGGTGCGATGAAGTAGCCGATAGGGCTCAATGCTGCATTCCATTTGCATGGCATTCTCAGAGTGTGCAATTCATTCTCATTGTACTCATAACATGAAGATTTCACATCCTCATTGTTTAATTCAAACATCTTTAATCGCTCTGTAGCAATCATTAACATTATTGTCCACAAAGATCATACAATTTAAGCACTTCAAATCATCGGGTCAAGAGAGTAAGTAGAGTAAGACATGATGTGGTGGAATGCACAGGATTTTACAAGTCTATGATTTAAACCGAGAAATAGAATCTTTCGCAGGATTTTACTAAAATCAAGACCAAACCGTAAACAATCACTCAAGACTCTAGAAGATAAAATACTAAATCGCTAGAAGATAATGCACTAAGTCGCTAGAAATTAATGCACTAAGTCGCTAACCCTTAATTCGCTACACCCCTAAGTCGCTAGAGTCCCAAGTCGCTAATGTAAAAGCAAGTTGCTAAGTAGTAACTCGCTATTGCACCAAGTCGCTAACCAAATGTTTGGCAAGAATTCGCTACACAAGTCGCTAGAGACACAAGTCGCTAAAGAGCAACTCGCATCGCACCAAGTCGCTACCATAAGTCGCTACCCGTAGTGGAGAATCCACTACTTGTACTTTAACTCGCTAGATCTAACTCGCTAGCTCCAACACCGTAAGTCGCTACAAAAATGTGAAGCAAGTCGCTACCAAGAAAATATTCCGTGAACTAAGTCGCTAGCTTGAAAAACCATATAAACCTCACTTTTCAATCCAAAAACAACCCAACCAAGATGATTCAAGCTTACCAAATGAAAACCTAAACACTTTTGATGATTCTAAACATAAAAGTACCAACAAAATTCAAACTTTAACACAAGAAATCAACCAAATGATGCAAAAACCACTAAACTTTTTCAAACTCAAAAACCACCTAAAACCACTAGAAATCCAAAGATGTGCAAGATATGATCTAACCATGGCTCTTGATACCAATTGTAAGATGTAACTTTTCACATACACATCATAACATTAACACAAAGTAACATATAGATGGAATTCTAGAGAGAGAAAGTTATAGGTTTAGGGAACTTAGTGAGAGAAAGTGAAAGATATTATTATGAGCTCCAACTCTCTACCTTGGGAGGTAGAGAGTATTTATAGTCTTACATAAAACGCCACACATCGGGCGTGGATCGGCATACAGTGGGTAAAGACCCGTCCGTCCTCCACGGTGTTACTTAACTAAATACTACTTAACTTAAAATAACTACGACTACGAGCTTTCTAACGATTACATATACTTGAGGTGACCGACTCTTTAATACCTGGAATTTCTAATTCCTAACATACTTGTTTTAGTGTTTTATGTGAAAATGTAAGTGTGTTAGAAAACTATTGGCTCAAACCATTTACGTATTTTATTTGTTTCGTTAAAATGATTTTACGTTTGTTATCGACAAAACATTAGAAGATCGTAAAATATAAATAAACGTTTTTACGGCTCATTTGTATTAACAATCTCCTTCTTTTTGTTGATGACAAAACATAAAATTATTTTAAGGAAAAATTAAAATTGTAAAGTTCAATTAGAGTTTTCACTTCTTTTCCCCTTTTGTCAAAACAAAAAGAGCCGCCAAAAAGAAACTAACACAATCTTTTAACAAAAACATGTAAAAGAGGAAAAATCTAGAAAGCATGTGACGGGAAAAGTTCTCGTCTTAACTCCCCCTTGATGAGTCCATCCCTTGTGAGGAGTCAAGTAAATAAAAACTATTAAGCTAATGCATTGCAACTATGTTTGCAAGTGGTTTCGTTTTAGTGACGATAATGCTCCTCTGATGATTGCAATGTTGCAAGGGGATGTAACGAAATGTAATCCATATGAGGATTATATTGCAAATGGTTTTGCAATGTATGGTTTGACACAAAGCTCCCCTAGCTTAGGGTGTCAAAGTCTTCATGTGTATTTTGAAAATCTACAAAACAAAGGTTAGAAAACAAGTATATAGGGCATAATTTCCTGCAAATAAGACTCAAGTTAGTAGAAAATTGGTTCTTCACGGATCCCACGGTTCCTCCTTTGGAGGGATCCGTCTAGGAAAATTCCAGGGATCCGTCTGTCTGATGACAGGATTCAACAATGGTGATATAACAAATAATATTAACATCAAAGTGAGATATATATTCAAGCAACAAACATATACTCAAAGCAATATGGCATATAAACTATCATTCAATAAAACAAAGAGATAATCAACAAATCTCTAAAACTAAGAGAATGACTTAGCCATGTAATACATATTCTACTAATACTAATAAGTTACTAAAACTTAAAAAGAAACAATGTGCTTGAGTCTAAGGATGAGTAGACTTGTTGATTTGGTCCAATCTTTCAAGAAGATGATAAACATGAAATGCAACTCATTTCGTACTTCTTGAATAAGTCCTTGGGTGATTAGACAATTTGAGCAATTTTTGTCTTGATTGGGAACCGGAGGAAATTGGATGTTTTGAGGAGGCTCTACGAATGATGGGGGGTTTCATTGAGAGACGTAGGATGAGGTTCTACTAAAAATGAGGGTGGTGGTAATGGAAATTCCTCCATATGATCAAGTCCTTGGTGGTTCCTTGTTTCCAATGATGGACTAGTCGGTGTTATAGGTGGTTTTCTATTTAACCAGAAAGTTGGTGAGTGGGAAGTTCTCGGTGGTGAATGCTCTAATGAATAAAGATTTGGGTGAGAGAGAGGCTCGGTGAAAGAGTGTAGTCTATGCTCTATGAATGAAGGCTTAGACGGCTTGCTAGAACTAGCTATGTTTGGTTTAGAGCTTGATGAACCCTTTTCTAGCCCAAAAGGTTTAATGCTAATTCTTGCGGTTCTCTTAGCAATTGTTGAATGAGTTTGTTGAGGTGGGATTCTAGCATTATTATCTCTTATGGGAGATGATTCGGTGGATGAAATCTCATGAATCATATAACCATTCCTTTTGGATGAACCTTTGGTTGAAGAGTTGTTGCTAAATGATTTAGTCATGGTGATGGTGAGGATGCAATATGAGCTTCTAACTACTGATTTTTGAGGACTAGGTAAGAGTGATGACTTAACCTCAAGAGTGTTTGGTTTATAAAGGATGAATTTGAATTAAGGAATTAAATTCATGACCACTAAGGGGATTAAGCATGCACTAAGGTCAACTAAGATATTGTTCAGCTCTAGGAAAACATTAAATGGTAACTAAAAGTGTTTAGATTACCAAAAGTGGCTAAAATTTGAAGAGAAAAGCTGATTAAAATCTTTCTGTAGACACGGATCCCTCTCACCAGGGATCCATCTGGTTATAAAACTGTGGATCCGCCTATCGCATGTGATATGTGATGAAATGATTATGCTTTTTGTAAGGTCTAGCACCTATGAATCTTGAGGATTTGACTTTCTTTTGATGTCTTGAGTGG
>OU343216.1:87278482-87358652 GCA_910596185.1 Chrysanthemum makinoi
TGAACCTCTCATGGAAACTTCATAATTATTGAAACATCATAATACAAATACCGATGCATTCCCTTAATATAGTTTGTCCTTACTTTGAGATTAAAGTTAACAATCACAACTACCTTTTCATTTATTATATTAGTTTGAATCCTTAGATAGCTGCGTGTTAGAGTCAAAGGCTTCCTTTTCTTCGAGAAAGTTTTATAACACCTTAGGCAGTGAACCTAATCGTTGTAGTGTAGTATTAGGGTAAGCCACGGGTATTGATATCGTTCTCTAGGGGAATAGGAATGCTAGTGAGAAGTTACTACGCTAAGGTTGGGGGTTGAGGAGATTATTTTATCTTTTATGTTTTTGGAAATTGAAAAGTACGAATCTCGGGGTTTGGATTTGGGGTTGGTATTTCTACCGATTACTCTACTTATCTAATTATCTAATCTTAAGGTGTATGTAGTCTATGTCTAATTATTGTGTGCTCGTATGATAGTTTAAAGATGTGTTTACTTAGGTTTTACTACTCCTTAATTATCTCCTATTGGTGGTTGAATTGTCCCGTCCTTATTCTTAATTCGTTTGTGTGTAAAGTTGTAGGGTATCGTTTCTCCACAACTCTTTGAACTTACCAAAGGGTCTCGTCAACAAAACCCACTAGGGATAATAAACTCTTACTCTAAGGCACTCTTTGGATGGTTTAGCTTACAACTACTTTCAAAGTTATATTCTAAGGTTCACTAAGATTTAATCAAGCATTAAGTACACAGCGAATGACCTATCGCATTACTAGATCATTAACAAACTAAGATAAGAGACAACCAATCAATATTCAATAATTAAGTTCATATTCCTAAAGCTTACAAATGTAAATTAGCCGGACATGGAGAACATGCAAGCATACACACAAATAATCAAAGACATAATTGTATTAATGAAGTAAAGCACTTATCTTGATGTAAATAGGGTTTGGAACCTAAAAATCTTGTACAAGGACGACCCGGTTTGGTTTAGGTTTTTACTCCAAAGACTACACACTAATCTTTGAAAATTCGGTTCTATATATAAGATTACACATGCGGCGGGGTCACCTTATGTTTTGTGGCGCCGTCGGACCGCGTCATTAGGGTTTTCGTCTTGGCCATGTTAGACTTGCGACGGCGTCACCTTGTGCTTGTGTGGCATTCCTCCTCGACTTGGCGGTATGCGGTTGAATTTAGGCCGTCGAGTTGCGGCGGCCTACTCTTTTATAACTTAGCGTGTCGCGCCGAAAATAAAGTTTTAACCTGTCCGTCCGCAAAATCCTCCGGCCAGCGTCGCGAGATAGCGATGGCCGCCGTCACCATGTTTCGGCAACTGAGTGTCGATTCTTGACTTTGGCCATTTCTTGATATATTCGCACCTTTTAAGTCCAAATAAGTGCCATTACAGCAATTTGCCTATCAGACCTAAAAAGTGAAAAGAGCGATATTAAGTAATACCGGGATACAAGTGATCAAATAAGGGCTTAAATGACCCCTCAAAAAGGTACCTATTAAAACCTTATCAAATATCCCTACACTTGGTATTTGCTTGTCCTCAAGCAAAATGTGCTTTAATTAATTTATAAGTTGGGGTCATGAGAGCATTGGTTTAAAAGCAGTCCACAACACATATAAGCCCATGAAAGTCATAACAAGCGGAGTACAAACTAGCATCTGGGTGTTTTGGATACTCACATCTCCTACCGGTGTATATGAAATATATCAAGTTGGAAATGGAAGATAAACACTCATTAACGGTCCTAGTACATAGATTACCATAGGCTTGAGACTAGATCAAACCTCCATGGCTTTGGCGTAAGCACCTAGGAAAGACTATCAAAGAGGTCTTTAAAGGGTTGTAACGTTAGGTTCGGTAGAAACAAAGGGTTTGGTGAATGGAAGCTTTTAGTGGTGGCAAGTCAAAAATCTCTATGTTAAATGCATACGAAGAATGGCGTTGCTAAGCCAAGACTCGACACTCTAGACTCTAATAGCGAAACAAACAAACATAAATTTAAAGGATAGATGTGGGATAGTAGCCATATGTTTTTTTTGAACAACGTTTTTTTCTTTTCTCTTTTCTATTTTTTCTCGATTTTTTCATACACTTTTACTCTACCATCCTCTATTGTAACATCAAAATGATAGGGATTTATAGGCATCCCCCGCTTGAGTTTATTACTCTAACACGAATTTGAACCGAATTGAAAAGATCAAAAACACTTGGGGTATGTTATTACATGAAATAAAGAATTCGCGTTCCCTTTCAATCAATTTATAAACTTTAACTTTTTCCCATGAGTCCCAATCGTCCCAAAACTGTGTACAAAGGATATGATTCGACTTAGCAACTCATACAAACAACCCGGATAGTGAACTAAGGGTTTAGGGTGATAACAAATGTCACTAAAAGTGAGTGCATACAATAATGTAGGCTAAAGCGATTGGGTTAATTTTTTGGGGTAGGGAGTGTAAACAATGCTCTTCATTGATATTAGGAGCGAAACATCCACGAGAACAGCGAAAAGGATAGGCTCGAGAGGTTAACTAGAGGGTATAGTGTACTAAAGATGAGTACAATGTAAGCGGTGTGGGGAATTACTCAACCGATGTGGAAGAAATAATATATTACGGGTATCAAACAGGGTTATCTAATGCCTCTTATCATTTAGTTATTCTAACTTACGAAGTGTAGTCTTACTAGTGATCTCGAATGCATCACAAAACAAGTTCTAGAATCTAATATACCGGTTCACACTCTAAGCATTAAAGATGAATGCTTTAATTCCTACTAATCTAAGGCGATCCTCATTTTGGTGGAATTTAGGTGGTAAAGGGTTTTGTGCTAGTCATGCAAACTTCTATCCATTGAGGCAGCTTTGGTTAAAGACTAATGGCCTCCTATATGTCATGAAAAAATAAAATTTGGTGCCAAAATTACCCTAACCGACATTTTCTCATGGTTTATTACACAAATACACTTGGACAAAGCAAATAATCAGGATAAGCATAGTTTCAAAGTTCCCGTTTTATTTTTTCCCCTCACTACACTTAAATGGTCTGTCCAATGTTCCCAGTATCAAAGTTATGATAATGGAAGGTAATGAAAAGCAGAAAGAAACTAATACTCACGATTAGCTCGGTAGGATCCATTATGTGAAGTAGTGGTTAAATTCTTTCAAAGAAGAATGTTGTCGCGTGAAAAAGCTCCTTCGATCTTTTGTTTCTTCTTCCGATAAATGAAACCTGCATTTGAAGAAAACAAAGCGAAACCTTTGCATTAAAATCGTGTTAATAATATATATATATATATATATATAAGACTCTACTAAACTAGGATATAATGCTTGTGGAATGGATGTTTCTGAAATTTCACGGAAAATTAGAACTGGAAAATTCCAAAGAATTTATAGAAAGTAGCTTTCGGAAAAGCGAGAAAAAAAGTAATCGATGTTTTTACTCCTTCTGACGCCGTCAGTTATCGACAAAAGCCCAGTCTGCGATTTGAAAAAAATTACGGAAAATTTACATCTTTAGAATCACGGAAAAATTTACGCAAAACATCCATTATGACTCGATACAAGCATTTGACTCGAACAATCACACATATATATCTTTTAATGAATTGTTATTCTCATGTTTCGTTCATTTGAAAATGTGTGTAATCCTCCCTACACTTATCCTTTATGTAAAAATACCTTTATGCAATTAGACGAGGTTAAAAACAAAATAAATCATTTTTACAAATTTAAACATGAGAATAAACAATTAATAAAAGATATATGACACTAACAAGCAAACAATTAAGCATGGGTTGCCCCCCAGGCAGCTTTTCTTTATTTAAGAGTCTTGTAGCTAGACTGTTAGTAAATTTTCTCAGCACATTGACTTCATTACCGTCATCTCCTTCCTCATGTGGGGTCTCCCATCAGAGGATTCCATGTTGTAGAAGTGCCTTAGTGCACTTCTCTAAGATTAGATCTTCTCCCCATTAGGTCTATATTTGGTCCTAGGTTCAAACAATCTTATAGAATCAGAAATCTTAGCCATAATAATCTACTCCTTTATCTTTATCCTCCTCATTCCTATAGTAGTAGATAGTTTAAAGTTCCTTTCATCATTAGAGTGATGAGAACTTCTCAATCTTGAGCGGTATTGGTAAGCTTATATAAAATTAAGTTCTCATCCTTGAATGCATATTCTAATAAAAGGATCATAAGTCATCGGTGTTTTCTATGAAAAGGTTTTCCTAGAATAGCGTGGAACAAACTAGGAATTATGGCGTGCTAATATCATCCACAATTATGAAGTCGTAGAATGGAAACTACCCACCATAAACGGGCAATCCCTTAACTCTACCAAGAAAAATTGCAACTAACACTAGGATCATCGGGGTCTTGCCTAGTTGAATGGGCTTCTTCATTACCCAATTGTAGTAGGTGCTAGTCATTATGTTGATTGGGGATTTGCGGTCAATGTATGCCTTTGCCCACGAAAATGTCTATCAGACATGGTATGTTAAGATTCCAAGGTTCCCAAACTTGATTCTAGGGCTTTCCACAACATACCTATCATCTTGGTCAAATCATGTTATTAGCGATGGAATTAGATTGAAGAATGAAAGCTTGAAGACAAAGAAGGCGGCGGGCTTTTCCAAAGAATGCGCAGCTTTCCCACTCCTTTGATTATCATATGCAAAAAGTCTCTTCCGAACCACTGCGAATCTCTCTTTATTACGGCACCGTGAAGGGTCAAGAGATTATGGCGAGATCATATTCACCAAAAATGACCGAAATTGGGTTAGCTCTTCTTCCGTGGAAACTTATTGAAATAGTCATTATCGCTTCACCTCCTTCCTCGGTTGTTTCATTAGTCCACGTGTATGGTCCTCTTCATTGTGGTTCTATTAGGTTTCACTAAAGGCTGATGGTATTGGCGAATTGGACATGTAGCTAACTTGGGGTTCTTAATCTCTACATGTCGGAAGGCTGAGTTAGAGATAGCATGCCTTCCTATCACTATTGGTCATGGCTTTCAAAGGTTGTCTGGTCTTCCTATCCATTTGAAGCATTGTTGGTTTAAAAGCGGTCGAGAAACTTAGCTATTTGGGCTTCAGGTTTGCAACTAGGTTTGCAACATCAAGCTTCGATGTTTTGTTGGTTATGACCGTGGGATATAGGCCATGAAAATCATTGGAAGTGAATTCTTGGTTGTCCCCAATAGAAGTAACTTGCCCTTCCATGCTTCTGGGTTTCATTGAAATTCCTAGATAGGGTATTGTGGGAATCTTCTCCCGTTCCATTGAATGCGGGGATCATTAGTCCAAGCAGAAGCATGTTAGGGGATTTGGTGCAATGCGCGTGTTATGAGGATCATAAAGCGGTTCCACGAGGAAGAAACTTTGTTCATGAAGACTTAGGGTTTCGTGGGAACTTATTAGAATTTAACTTGATCTTCAAGTTCGATCATCCTGATTGGGAAGATTGCGAGTCAATGGGAGGCAAGGAGATTTCCTTAGCGGTTTCAGGCAACTCACGGGGTCATTCCAACTTTCGTTGTCATAGAAATTAGGGCTATTATACCCATGATTCTTCCACGGTGAGATCACTAGAAGTTTTCCATGGCCGCTTGGTCAATGGATTGCTTGGTGGGGAAGTTGACATGATCATAAAAGATTTGGACTTGAAGCCAAAGATCAATCCCGTGATGAGGGACTTTATGAAGTAGTCCTTGAATCTTAGTCCATGCCGTGGGAATTCATTTTGGCGTTGATTTGGAACATCAAGATGCCATTCCTAAGTTTAGTGGTTCTCCGTTGGAAAATTGAGCAAGGAGCTTGAGAGGTGAGATCATCCCTACTTGAGATGGAACGTGAGAATCGCTCAAGCCAATTACTAGCTTGGTCCCATAGAGAAAATTGGAAGAGACCTTGCAGCGGTGGTCTCCCAGTAGTAGCATCAAGGTCGATGGAAATCGACAATTTTAAGAAATCCCTTAGATGCTTTGGATCTTTGAGGCGAAGTCCATGGAATTTACATCCGTTTTGCACCAACCGGATGGTGTCGGATCGCAGGGCCGTAGTTTGGGCTTGGTCGGGAAGCTCAATGGTGTTCCTATAGCCTAGGTGGCTTGGTCTCGAGTATTCACCAAGATAACGGGCTCTTGGCGGGTCATTTGGTGGTAGGTTGATGAATGGTGGTTGGTTATCACCTTCCATGATGAAAAGTGATGGGATTACAAACAAAGGTCACGAAGAAGGGGATAGACTACGAGAAAGCTAAGAATGAGAAAAATTTACTTGATAGGAATCAAGCAAAGAAACCTAAGCGAGGTGGACTACTAACTAGCTATTCTACTCCTCGGCAGCGGCGCCAAAAACTTGATAACGCTACACGCGTCGTTCGGGGTCAAAGGAACTTCCTTTTCTTCGAGCAAGTTTTATAACACCCTAGGAAGTGAACCTAATCGTTGTAGTGTAGTATTAGGGTAAGCCACGGGTATTGATATTGTTAGCCTTAATAGTTTTTATTAGAAGTGATGGTCATTCACGTTTAGGAACCTTGTATCGTGTGTTAGATGTCGTGCTAGAATAGTCAACGGGCTCGTGGATTGGGCTAAGCTAATTGGCTATAAGTTAAGTTAAGCTAGCCTTTCATCATGTGTTATCCAATCCAAGTCCACGAGGCCCAAGCCAAAGCCCATTAGGGCGTTTATGTAATGTACTATATAAACCCTCAAAGTCTCATTTGAGGGGTGTGCTTGAAAGTGTGTGTGTGTGTGTTTTTCCTTTGAAGTAAAACATCTCTCTTGTTTTCATCTTTCACATATACGCATAACATATCTTATATCAAGTCACCATCTCTCTCTTAATCCTTCTTCTTTATTCATCTTCACGCATAGTTTGTGTTTTTGTTAACGTGATATACATGTTGGGTTTGTGATAAGGTTGATAAAAGTAAGGTCCTACAATTGGTATCAATCGCCTAACAATGGTTTAGGAGTGTTTTGGTTGAAGTTTTTTTTGTATTGTTACGCGTAGCTTCGTTATCAAAGTTTTCACGCTTAAAGCTTTAATTTTGCACTTAAAAATTCAAGATTCTTGTGGTTTAAGGTTTATTTGGTGCTAAAGTTTCAGTTTTTGCAAAAAGTTTGAAGCTTTACGTGTTTTTCTTCATTTTTAAGCTCGTTTTTGGTTCGTTGGTCATTTCTACTCGTAAGCTTTCTAAGCACTTTGGGTGAACAAGGTCAACATTTTTGTGTTATTAGAGTGTTTTTAAAATTTTGTTGCAAGAGAAATTGTTTGAATCATTTGAAATTTTTTAGCGTAGGTCAAAACCCTTGTTCTACGCGTAAGAAAAGTCAACGTCCTCTGTCTACGCATAACTTTCTACGCATAAGCTTTTGGTGCGATTCTTGAGCTTCAACGATTACTCAGTGCTTCCCTCACTTGGATAAGTTTGTGGAACACTTCGACTTTTGGATATCTTTTACACGGTGATAGTGTAAAGGATTTTTGGCAAAACCTAATCTTACGCATAAGCTTAGACTTACGCGTAGAACACTTTAGCGGCAAAGTATTTTCTTACGGCTAAGCTTGCCTTACGCATAACTAAATCTTACGCATAAGTTTTTCTACGCCTAACTTTAAACTTACGCATAAGCATTTCCTACGCCTAAGGAATCCTACACCTAAGCCATCCTACTAGCTTGGTCAGTAGAGAAAATTGGAAGAGACGCGGTAGCGGTGGTCTCCCAGAGTAGTAGCATCAAGGTCGATGGAATCGACAATTTTAAGGTAGTCCCTTAGATGCTGATTTGGATCTTCGGGGCGAAGTCCATGGAATGCACATCCGTTTTGCACCAACCGGATGGTGTCGGATCGCAGGCCATAGTTTGGGCTTGGTCGGGGAAGCTCAATGGTGTTCCTATAGCCTAGGTGGCTTGGTCTCGAGTATTCACCAAGAGTACGGGCTCTTGGCGGGTCATTTGGTGGTAGGTTGATGAATGGTGGTTGGTTATCACCTTCCATGATGAAAAGTGATGGGATTACGAACAAAGGTCACGAAGGAAGGGGATAGACTACGAGAAAGCTAAAAATGAGAAAATTTACTTGATAGGAATCAAGAAAAAAACCTAAGCGGTGGACTACTAACTAGCTATTCTACTCCTCGCGGCGCAAAAAACTTGATAATACACGGCGTCGTTAGGGTCAAAGGAACTTATTTTTCTTCGAGCAAGTTTTATAACACCCTAGGCAGTGAACCTAATCGTTGTAGTGTAGTATTAGGGTAAGCCACGGGTATTGATATTGTTAGCCTTAATAGTTTTTATTAGAAGTGATGGTCATTCACGTTTAGGAACCTTGTAACGTGTGTTAGATGTCGTGCTAGAATAGTCAACGGGCTCGTGGATTGGGCTAAGCTAATTGGCTATAAGTTAAGTTAAGCTAGCCTTTCATCATGTGTTATCCAATCCAAGTCCACGAGGCCCAAGCCAAAGCCCATTAGGGCGTTTATGTAATGTACTATATAAACCCCTCAAAGTCTCATTTGAGGGGTGTGATTGAAAGTGTGTGTGTGTGTGTTTTTCCTATGAAGTAAAACATCTCTCTTGTTTTCATCTTTCACATATACGCATAACATATCTTATATCAAGTCACCATCTCTCTCTTAATCCTTCTTCTTTATTCATCTTCACGCATAGTTTGTGTTTGTGTTAGCGTGATATACGTGTTGGGTTTGTGATAAGGTTGATAAAAGTAAGGTCCTACAATTGGTATCAATCGCCTAACAATGGTTTAGGAGTGTTTTGGTTGAAGTTTTTTGTAGTGTTACGCGTAACTTCGTTATCAAAGTTTTCACGCTTAAAGCTTTAATTTTTGCACTTAAAAATTCAAGATTCTTGTGGTTTAAGGTTTATTTGGTGCTAAAGTTTGAGTTTTTGCAAAAAGTTGAAGCTTCGTGTTTTTCTTCATTTTTAAGCTCGGTTTTGGTTCGTTGGTCATTTCTACTCGTAAGCTTTCTAAGCACTTTGGGTGAACAAGGTCAACATTTTGTGTTATTGAGTGTTTTTAAAATTTTGTTTGTGCAAGAGAAATTGTTTGAATCATGCGGAAATTTTTCGCGTAGGTCAAAACCTAGTTCTGCGTAAGAAAAGTCAACGTCCTCTGTCTACGATAACTTTCTATAAGCTTTTGGTGCGATTCTTGAGCTTCAACGATTACTCGATGCTTCCTCACTTGGATAAGTTTGTGGAACACTTCGACTTTTGGATATCTTTTACCTTTGTGATAGTGTAAAGGATTTTTTAGGCAAAACCTAATCTTCGCATAAGCTTAGACTTACGCGCGTGCTAAACACTACGCAAGTATTTTCTTACGCCTAAGCTTGCCTTAACGCATAACTAAATCTTACGCATAAGTTTTCTCGCCTAACTTTAAACTTACACATAAGCATTTCCTACGCCTAAGGAATCCTACGCCTAAGCCATCCTACTAGCTTGGTCCCGTATAGAAAATTGGAAGAGAAGCGCAGCGTGGTCTCCCGAGTAGTAGCATCAAGGTCGATGGAATCGACAATTTTAAGAAATCCCTTAGATCTGATTTGGATCTTCAGAATGAATTCCATGGAATGCACATCCGTTTTGCACCAACCGGATGGTGTCGGATCGCAGGTTCGTAGTTTGGGCTTGGTCGGGAAGCTCAATGGTGTTCCTATAGCCTAGGTGGCTTGGTCTCAGTATTCACAAAGAGTACGGGCTCTTGGCGGGTCATTTGGTGGTAGGTTGATGAATGGTGGTTGGTTATCACCTTCCATGATGAAAAGTGATGGGATTACGAACAAAGGTCACGAAGAAGGGGATAGACTACGAGAAAGCTAAAAATGAGAAAAATTTACTTGATAGGAATCAAGCAAAGAAACCTAAATGCGGTGGACTACTAACTAGCTATTCTACTCCTCGGTAAAACTTGATAGCTACATGCGTCGTTGAGGTCAAAGGAACTTCCTTTTCTTCGAGCAAGTTTTATAACACCTAGGCAGTGAACCTAATCGTTGTAGTGTAGTATTAGGGTAAGCCACGGGTATTGATATTGTTAGCCTTAATAGTTTTATTAGAAGTGATGGTCATTCACGTTTAGGAACCTTAGCGTGTGTTAGATATCATGATAGAATAGTCAACGGGCTCGTGGATTGGGCTAAGCTAATTGGCTATAAGTTAAGTTAAGCTAGCCTTTCATCATGTGTTATCAAATCCAAGTCCACGAGGCCCAAGCCAAAGCCCATTAGGGCGTTTATGTAATGTACTATATAAACCCCTCAAAGTCTCATTTGAGGGTGTGCTAAAGATGTGTGTGTGTGTTTTTTTCCTTTGAAGTAAAACATCTCTCTTGTTTTCATCTTTCACATATACGCATAACATATCTTATATCAAGTCACCATCTCTCTCTTAATCCTTCTTCTTTATTCATCTTCACGCATAGTTTGTGTTTGTGTTAACGTGATATACGTGTTGGGTTTGTGATAAGGTTGATAAAAGTAAGGTCCTACAATTGGTATCAATCGCCTAACAATGGTTTAGGAGTGTTTTGGTTGAAGTTTTTTTTGTAGTGTTACGCGTAGCTTCGTTATCAAAGTTTTCACGCTTAAAGCTTTAATTTTTGCACTTAAAAATTCAAGATTCTTGTGGTTTAAGGTTTATTTGGTGCTAAAGTTTCAGTTTTTTTTCAAAAAGTTCGAAGCTTTACGTGTTTTTCTTCATTTTTAAGCTCGTTTTTGGTTCGTTGGTCATTTCTACTCGTAAGCTTTCTAAGCACTTTGGGTGAACAAGGTCAACATTTTTGTGTTATTCGAGTGTTTTTAAGGCTGTTTGTGCAAGAGAAATTGTTTGAATCGTCGGAAATTTTTTAAGCGTAGGTTAAAACCCTAGTACTTCGCGTAAGAAAATTCAACGTCCTCTGTCTACGCATAACTTTCTACGCATAAGCTTTTGGTGCAGATTCTTGAGCTTCAGCGATTACTCGATGCTTCCCTCACTTGGATAAGTTTGTGGAACACTCCGACTTTTGGATATCTTTTACACTGTGATAGTGTAAAGGATTTTTGGGCAAAACCCAAATCTTACGCATAAGCTTAGACTTACGCGTAGAACACTTTACGCTTAAGTATTTTCTTACGCCTAAGCTTGCCTTACGCATAACTAAATCTTACGCATAAGTTTTTCTACGCCTAACTTTAAACTTACGTATAAGCATTCCTACGCCTAAGGAATCCTACGCCTAAGCCATCCTACTAGCTTGGTCCGTAGAAAATTGGAAGAGCAGTGCGTGGTCTCCCAGTAGTAGCATCAAGGTCGATGGAATCGACAATTTTAGAAATCCCTTAGATCTGATTTGGATCTTGAGGAAGTCCATGGAACGCACATCCGTTTTGCACCAACCGGATGGTGTCGGATCGCAGGGCCGTAGTTTGGGCTTGGTCGGGAAGCTCAATGGTGTTCCTATAGCCTAGGTGGCTTGGTCTCGAGTATTCACCAAGAGTACGGGCTCTTGGCGGGTCATTTGGTGGTAGGTTGATGAATGGTGGTTGGTTATCACCTTCCATGATGAAAAGTGATGGGATTACGAACAAAGGTCACGAAGAAGGGGGATAGACTACGAGAAAGCTAAAAATGAGAAAAATTTACTTGATAGGAATCAAGCAAAGAAACCTAAACGAGGTGGACTACTAACTAGCTATTCTACTCCTCGGCAGCGGCGCCAAAAACTTGATAACGCTACACGCGTCGTTCGGGGTCAAAGGAACTTCCTTTTCTTGAAGCAAGTTTTATAACACCCTAGGCAGTGAACCTAATCGTTGTAGTGTAGTATTAGGGTAAGCCGGGTATTGATATTGTTACCCTTAATAGTTTTTATTAGAAGTGATGGTCATTCACGTTTAGGAACCTTGTAACGTGTGTTAGATGTCGTGCTAGAATAGTCAACGGGCTCGTGGATTGGGCTAAGCTAATTGGCTATAAGTTAAGTTAAGCTAGGCTTTCATCATGTGTTATCCAATCCAAGTCCACGAGGCCCAAGCCAAAGCCCATTAGAGCGTTTATGTAATGTACTATATAAACCCCTCAAAGTCTCATTTGAGGGTGTGCTTGAGTGTGTGTGTGTGTGTTTTCCTTTGAAATAAAACATCTCTCTTGTTTTCATCTTTCACATATACGCATAACATATCTTATATCAAGTCACCATCTCTCTCTTAATCCTTCTTCTTTATTCATCTTCACGCATAGTTTGTGTTTGTGTTAACGTGATATACGTGTTGGGTTTGTGATAAGGTTGATAAAAGTAAGGTCCTACAATTGGTATCAATCGCCTAACAATGGTTTAGGAGTGTTTTGGTTGAAGTTTTTTTTTGTAGTGTTACGCGTAGCTTCGTTATCAAAGTTTTCACGCTTAAAGCTTTAATTTTGCACTTAAAAATTCAAGATTCTTGTGGTTTAAGGTTTATTTGGTGCTAAAGTTTGAGTTTTTTCAAAAGTTCGAAGCTTTACGTGTTTTTCTTCATTTTAAGCTCGTTTTTGGTTCGTTGGTCATTTCTACTCGTAAGCTTTCTAAGCACTTTGGGTGAACAAGGTCAACATTTTTGTGTTATTCGAGTGTTTTTAAAATTTTGTTTGTGCAAGAGAAATTGTTTGAAACGCTGGAAATTTTTTACGCGTAGGTCAAAACCCTAGTTCTCTGGCGTAAGAAAAGTCAACGTCCTCTTTCTACGCATAACTTTCTATAAGCTTTTGGTGCATATTCTTGAGCTTCGCGATTACTCAGTGCTTCACTCACTTGGATAAGTTTGTGGAACACTTCGACTTTTGGATATCTTTTACCCTGTGATAGTGTAAAGGATTTTTGGGCAAAACCATAATCTTACGCATAAGCTTAGACTTACGCGTAGAACACTTTACGCTTAAGTATTTTCTTACGCCTAAGCTGCTTAAGTCTTAAGCATAACTAAATCTTACGCATAAGTTTTTCTACGCCTAACTTTAAACTTACGCATAAGCATTTCCTCACCTAAGGAATCCTACGCTAAGCCATCCTACTAGCTTGGTCAGTAGAAAATTGGAAGAGACGCAGGTGCGTGGTCTCCCGAGTAGTAGCATCAAGGTCGATGGAATCGACAATTTTAAGAAATCCTTAGATCTTGATTTGGATCTTGGGCGAAGTCCATGGAATGCACATCCGTTTTGCACCAACGGATGGTGTTGGATCGCTTGGGGCCGTAGTTTGGGATTGGTCGGGCAGCTCAATGGTGTTCCTATAGCCTAGGTGGCTTGGTCTCGAGTATTCACCAAGAGTATGAGCTCTTGGCGGGTCATTTGGTGGTAGGTTGATGAATGGTGGTTGGTTATCACCTTCCATGATGAAAAGTGATGGGATTACGAACAAAGGTCGAAGAAGGGATAGACTACGAGGAAGCTAAAAATGAGAAAAATTTACTTGATAGGAATCAAGCAAAGAAACCTAAGCGAGGTGGACTACTAACTAGCTATTCTACTCCCTCGGCCAAAAAACTTGATAGCGCTACCGCGGCGTCGTTAGAGTCAAAGGAACTTCCTTTTCTTCGAGCAAGTTTTATAACACCCTAGTGAACCTAATCGTTGTAGTGTAGTATTAGGGTAAGCCACGGGTATTGATATTGTTAGCCTTAATAGTTTTTATTAGAAGTGATGGTCATTCACGTTTAGGAACCTTGTAACGTGTGTTAGATGTCGTGCTAGAATAGTCAACGGGCTCGTGGATTGGGCTAAGCTAATTGGCTATAAGTTAAGTTAAGCTAGCCTTTCATCATGTGTTATCCAATCCAAGTCCACGAGGCCCAAGCCAAAGCCCATTAGAGCGTTTATGTAATGTACTATATAAACCCCTCAAAGTCTCATTTGAGGGGTGTGCTTGTGTGTGTGTGTGTGTGTTTTCCTTTGAAGTAAAAAATCTCTCTTGTTTTCATCTTTCACATATACGCATAACATATCTTATATCAAGTCACCATCTCTCTCTTAATCCTTCTTCTTTATTCATCTTCACACATAGTTTGTGTTTGTGTTAACGTGATATACGTGTTGGGTTTGTGATAAGGTTGATAAAAGTAAGGTCCTACAATTGGTATCAATCGCCTAACAATGGTTTAGGAGTGTTTTGGTTGAAGTTTTTTTTTTTTGTAGTATTACGCGTAGCTTCGTTATCAAAGTTTTCACGCTTAAAGCTTTAATTTTGCACTTAAAAATTCAAGATTCTTGTGGTTTAAGGTTTATTTGGTGCTAAAGTTTCAGTTTTTTCAAAAGTTCAAAGCTTTACGTGTTTTTCTTCATTTTAAGCTCGTTTTTGGTTCGTTGGTCATTTCTACTCGTAAGCTTTCTAAGCACTTTGGGTGAACAAGGTCAACATTTTTTTGTTATTCGAGTGTTTTTAAAGGCATTTGTGCAAGAGAAATTGTTTGAATCAGGAAATTTTTTAGCGTGGGTCAAAACCCTAGTTCTACGCGTAAGAAAAGTCAACGTCCTCTTTCTACGCATAACTTTCTACGCATAAGCTTTTGGTGCATATTCTTGAGCTTCGCGATTACTCGGTGCTTCCCCACTTGGATAAGTTTGTGGAACACCGACTTTTGGATATCTTTTACCTTTGTGATAGTGTAAAGGATTGTTTGGGCAAAACCCTAATCTTACGCATAAGCTTAGACTTACGCGTAGAACACTTTACGCTTAAGTATTTTCTTACGCCTAAGCTGCCTTTAAGCATAACTAAATCTTACGCATAAGTTTTTCTACGCCTAACTTTAAACTTACGCATAAGCATTTCCTACACCTAAGGAATCCTACGCCTAAGCCATCCTACTAGCTTGGTCCCGTAGAAAATTGGAAGAGGCAGCGCGTGGTCTCCCAGTAGTAGCATCAAGGTCGATGGAATCGACAATTTTAAGAAATCCCTTAGATCTGATTTGGATCTTTCGGAGCGAAGTCCATGGAATGCACATCCGTTTTGCACCAACCGGATGGTGTTGGATCTTGAGGCGTAGTTTGGGCTTGGTCGGGAAGCTCAATGGTGTTCCTATAGCCTAGGTGGCTTGGTCTCAGTATTCACCAAGAGTATGAGCTCTTGGCGGGTCATTTGGTGGTAGGTTGATGAATGGTGGTTGGTTATCACCTTCCATGATGAAAAGTGATGGGATTACGAACAAAGGTCACGAAGAAGGGGATAGACTACGAGAAAGCTAAAAATGAGAAAAATTTACTTGATAGGAATCAAGCAAAGAAACCTAAGCGAGGTGGACTACTAACTAGCTATTCTACTCCTCTGGCGCAAAACTTGATAGCGCTACACTTGTTGGCGTCGTTAGGTCAAAGGAACTTCCTTTTCTTCGAGCAAGTTTTATAACACCCTAGTGAACCTAATCGTTGTAGTGTAGTATTAGGGTAAGCCACGGGTATTGATATTGTTAGCCTTAATAGTTTTTATTAGAAGTGATGGTCATTCACGTTTAGGAACCTTGTAACGTGTGTTAGATGTCGTGCTAGAATAGTCAACGGGCTCGTGGATTGGGCTAAGCTAATTGGCTATAAGTTAAGTTAAGCTAGCCTTTCATCATGTGTTATCAAATCCAAGTCCACGAGGCCCAAGCCAAAGCCGATTAGGGCGTTTATGTAATGTACTATATAAACCCCTCAAAGTCTCATTTGAGGGGTGTGCTTGAGTGTGTGTGTGTGTTTTTTTCCTTTGAAGTAAAACATCTCTCTTGTTTTCATCTTTCACATATACGCATAACATATCTTATATCAAGTCACCATCTCTCTCTTAATCCTTCTTCTTTATTCATCTTCACGCATAGTTTGTGTTTGTGTTAGCGTGATATACGTGTTGGGTTTGTGATAAGGTTGATAAAAGTAAGGTCCTACAATTGGTATCAATCGCCTAACAATGGTTTAGGAGTGTTTTGGTTGAAGTTTTTTTGTAGTGTTACGCGTAGCTTCGTTATCAAAGTTTTCACGCTTAAAGCTTTAATTTTGCACTTAAAAATTCAAGATTCTTGTGGTTTAAGGTTTATTTGGTGCTAAAGTTTCAGTTTTTTCAAAAAGTTCGTAGCTTTACGTGTTTTTCTTCATTTTAAGCTCGTTTTTGGTTCGTTGGTCATTTCTACTCGTAAGCTTTCTAAGCACTTTGGGTGAACAAGGTCAACATTTTTGTGTTATTCGAGTGTTTTTAAGGCTGTTTGTGCAAGAGAAATTGTTTGAATCGTTGGAAATATTTTACTCGTAGGTCAAAACCCTAGTTCTACGCGTAAGAAAAGTCAACGTCCTCTTTCTACGCATAACTTTCTACGCATAAGCTTTTGGTGCATATTCTTGAGCTTCGCGATTACTCGATGCTTCCCTCACTTGGATAAGTTTGTGGAACACTTCGACTTTTGGATATCTTTTACATTGTGATAGTGTAAAGGATTTTGGGCAAAACCTAATCTTACGCATAAGCTTAGACTTACGCCAGTAGAACACTTTACGCTTAAAGTATTTTCTTCGCCTAAGCTACGCGTTGCATAACTAAATCTTACATATAAGTTTTTCTACGCCTAACTTTAAACTTACGCATAAGCATTTCCTACGCCTAAGGAATCCTACGCCTAAGCCATCCTACTAGCTTGGTCCCGTAGAGAAAATTGGAAGAGACGCAGGCGCGTGGTCTCCCGAGTAGTAGCATCAAGGTCGATGGAATCGACAATTTTAAGAAATCCCTTAGATGTTTGGATCTTGGGCGAAGTCCATGGAATACACATCCGTTTTGCACCAACCGGATGGTGTTGGATCGCAGGGCCGTAGTTTGGGCTTGGTTGGGAAGCTCAATGGTGTTCCTATAGCCTAGGTGGCTTGGTCTCGAGTATTCACCAAAGTGCGGGCTCTTGGCGGGTAATTTGGTGGTAGGTTGATGAATGGTGGTTGGTTATCACCTTCCATGATGAAAAGTGATGGGATTACGAACAAAGGTCACGAAGAAGGGGATAGACTACGAGAAAGCTAAAAATGAGAAAAATTTACTTGATAGGAATCAAGCAAAGAAACCTAAGCGAGGTGGACTACTAACTAGCTATTCTACTCCTCGGCGTGGCGCCAAAACTTGATAACGCTACACGTGTCGTTCGGGTCAAAGGAACTTCCTTTTCTTCGAGCAAGTTTTATAACACCCTAGGCAGTGAACCTAATCGTTGTAGTGTAGTATTAGGGTAAGCCACGGGTATTGATATTGTTAGCCTTAATAGTTTTTATTAGAAGTGATGGTCATTCACGTTTAGGAACCTTGTGCGTGTGTTAGATGTCATGCTAGAATAGTCAACGGGCTCGTGGATTGGGCTAAGCTAATTGGCTATAAGTTAAGTTAAGCTAGCCTTTCATCATGTGTTATCAATCCAATCCACGAGGCCAAGCCAAAGCCCATTAGAGCGTTTATGTAATGTACTATATAAACCCCTCAAAGTCTCATTTGAGGGTGTGCTTGAGTGTGTGTGTGTGTGTTTTCCTTTGAAATAAAACATCTCTCTTGTTTTCATCTTTCACATATACGCATAACATATCTTATATCAAGTCACCATCTCTCTCTTAATCCTTCTTCTTTATTCATCTTCACGCATAGTTTGTGTTTGTGTTAACGTGATATACGTGTTGGGTTTGTGATAAGGTTGATAAAAGTAAGGTCCTACAATTGGTATCAATAGCCTAACAATGGTTTAGGAGTGTTTTGGTTGAAGTTTTTTTTTTTGTAGTGTTACGCGTAGCTTCGTTATCAAAGTTTTCACGCTTAAAGCTTTAATTTTTGCACTTAAAATTCAAGATTCTTGTGGTTTAAGGTTTATTTGGTGCTAAAGTTTCAGTTTTTGCAAAAAGTTCAAAGCTTTACGTGTTTTTCTTCATTTTTAAGCTCGTTTTTGGTTCGTTGGTCATTTCTACTCATAAGATTTCTAAGCACTTTGGGTGAACAAGGTCAACATTTTTGTGTTATTCGAGTGTTTTAAAATTTTGTTTGTGCAAGAGAAATTGTTTGAATGTTGGAAATTTTTAAGCGTAGGTTAAAACCCTAGTTCTCTGCGTAAGAAAAGTCAACGTCCTCTTTCTATGCATAACTTTCTACGCATAAGCTTTTGGTGCATATTCTTGAGCTTCGCGATTACTCGGTGCTTCCCTCACTTGGATAAGTTTGTGGAACACTTCGACTTTTGGATATCTTTTTCACTGTGATAGTGTAAAGGATTTTTAGGCAAAACCAATCTTACGCATAAGCTTAGACTTACTGCGTAGAACACTTGCGGCTTAAAGTATTTTCTTCGCCTAAAAGCTTCCTTCGCGCATAACTAAATCGACACATAAGTTTTTCTACGCCTAACTTTAAACTTACGCATAAGCATTTCCTACACCTAAGGAATCCTATGCCTAAGCCATCCTACTAGCTTGGTCCCGTAGAAAATTGGAAGAGGCAGTGGTCTCTCCCGATAGTAGCATCAAGGTCGATGGAATCGACAATTTTAAGAAATCCCTTAGATCTTTGATTTGGATCTTGGCGAAGTCCATGGAATGCACATCCGTTTTGAACCAACCGGATGGTGTTGGATCGCAGGGCCGTAGTTTGGGCTTGGTTGGGAAGCTCAATGATGTTCCTATAGCCTAAGTGGCTTGGTCTCGAGTATTCACCAAGAGTACGGGCTCTTGGCGGGTCATTTGGTGGTAGGTTGATGAATGGTGGTTGGTTATCACCTTCCATGATGAAAAGTGATGGGATTACGAACAAAGGTCACGAAGAAGGGGGATAGACTACGAGAAAGCTAAAAATGAGAAAAATTTACTTGATAGGAATCAAGCAAAGAAACCTAAACGGGGTGGACTACTAACTAGCTATTCTACTCCTCGGCGTGGCGTAAACTTGATAGCGCTACACGCGTCGTTCGGGGTCAAAGGAACTTCCTTTTCTTCGAGCAAGTTTTATAACACCCTAGGCGGTGAACCTAATCGTTGTAGTGTAGTATTAGGGTAAGCCACTGGTATTGATATTGTTAGCCTTAATAGTTTTTATTAGAAGTGATGGTCATTCACGTTTAGGAACCTTGTAACGTGTTTTAGATGTCGTGCTAGAATAGTCAACGGGCTCGTGGATTGGGCTAAGCTAATTGGCTATAAGTTAAGTTAAGCTAGCCTTTCATCATGTGTTATCCAATCCAAGTCCACGAGGCCCAAGCCAAAGCCCATTAGGGCGCTTATGTAATGTACTATATAAACCCCTCAAAGTCTCATTTGAGGGGTGTGCTTGAAAGTGTGTGTGTGTGTATTTTTCCTTTGAAGTAAAACATCTCTCTTGTTTTCATCTTTCACATATACGCATAACATATCTTATATCAAGTCACCATCTCTCTCTTAATCCTTCTTCTTTATTCATCTTCACGCATAGTTTGTGTTTGTGTTAACGTGATATACGTGTTGGGTTTGTGATAAGGTTGATAAAAGTAAGGTCCTACAATTGGTATCAATCGCCTAACAATGGTTTAGGAGTGTTTTGGTTGAAGTTTTTTTTTTTTTTTTGTAGTGTTACGCGTAGCTTCGTTATCAAAGTTTTCACGCTTAAAGCTTTAATTTTTGCACTTAAAAATTCAAGATTCTTGTGGTTTAAGGTTTATTTGGTGCTAAAGTTTCAGTTTTTTCAAAAGTTCAAAGCTTTACGTGTTTTTCTTCATTTTAAGCTCGTTTTTGGTTCGTTGGTCATTTCTACTCGTAAGCTTTCTAAGCACTTTGGGTGAACAAGGTCAACATTTTTGTGTTATTCGAGTGTTTTAAAATTTGTTTGTGCAAGAGAAATTGTTTGAATCGTGGAAATTTTTAAGCGTAGGTCAAAACCCTAGTTCTACGCGTAAGAAAAGTCAACGTCCTCTGTCTACGCATAACTTTCTACGCATAAGCTTTTGGTGCAGATTCTTGAGCTTCAACGATTACTCAGTGCTTCCCTCACTTGGATAAGTTTGTGGAACACTTCGACTTTTGGATATCTTTTACTTTGTAGTGTAAAGGATTTTTGGCAAAACCAATCTTACGCATAAGCTTAGACTTACGCCAGTAGAACACTTTACGCTTAAGTATTTTCTTACGCCTAAGCTTGCGTTACGCATAACTAAATCTTACGCATAAGTTTTTCTACGCCTAACTTTAAACTTACGCATAAGCATTTCCTACACCTAAGGAATCCTACGCCTAAGCCATCCTACTAGCTTGGTCCCGTAGAGAAAATTGGAAGAGACGCAGGCGCGTGGTCTCCCGAGTAGTAGCATCAAGGTCGATGGAATCGACAATTTTAAGGAAATCCCTTAGATGCTGATTTGGATCTTCGGAGCGAAGTCCATGGAATGCACATCCGTTTTGAACCAACCGGATGGTGTTGGATCGCAGGGCCGTAGTTTGGGCTTGGTTGGGAAGCTCAATGATGTTCCTATAGCCTAAGTGGCTTGGTCTCGAGTATTCACCAAGAGTACGGGCTCTTGGCGGTCATTTGGTGGTAGGTTGATGAATGGTGGTTGGTTATCACCTTCCATGATGAAAAGTGATGGGATTACGAACAAAGGTCACGAAGAAGGGGATAGACTACAGAAAGCTAAAATGAGAAAAATTTACTTGATAGGAATCAAGCAAAGAAACCTAAACGAGGTGGACTACTAACTAGCTATTCTACTCCTCGCAAATGCCCAAAAACTTGATAACGCTACACGCGCCGTTCGGGGTCAAAGGAACTTCCTTTTCTTCGAGCAAGTTTTATAACACCCTAGGCAGTGAACCTAATCGTTGTAGTGTAGTATTAGGGTAAGCCACGGGTATTGATATTGTTAGCCTTAATAGTTTTTATTAGAAGTGATGGTCATTCACGTTTAGGAACCTTGTAACGTGTGTTAGATGTCGTGCTAGAATAGTCAACGGGCTCGTGGATTGGGCTAAGCTAATTGGCTATAAGTTAAGTTAAGCTAGCCTTTCATCATGTGTTATCCAATCCAAGTCCACGAGGCCCAAGCCAAAGCCCATTAGGGCGTTTATGTAATGTACTATATAAACCCCTCAAAGTCTCATTTGAGGGGTGTGCTTGAAAGTGTGTGTGTGTGTTTTTCCTTTGAAGTAAAACATCTCTCTTGTTTTCATCTTTCACATATACGCATAACATATCTTATATCAAGTCACCATCTCTCTCTTAATCCTTCTTCTTTATTCATCTTCACGCATAGTTTGTGTTTGTGTTAACGTGATATACGTGTTGGGTTTGTGATAAGGTTGATAAAAGTAAGGTCCTACAATTGGTATCAATCGCCTAACAATGGTTTAGGAGTGTTTTGGTTGAAGTTTTTTTTGTAGTGTTACGCGTAGCTTCGTTATCAAAGTTTTCACGCTTAAAGCTTTAATTTTTGCACTTAAAAATTCAAGATTCTTGTGGTTTAAGGTTTATTTGGTGCTAAAGTTTCAGTTTTTTTCAAAAAGTTCGAAGCTTTACGTGTTTTTCTTCATTTTAAGCTCGTTTTTTGTTCGTTGGTCATTTCTACTCGTAAGCTTTCTAAGCACTTTGGGTGAACAAGGTCAACATTTTTGTGTTATTCGAGTGTTTTTAAGGCTGTTTGTGCAAGAGAAATTGTTTGAATCGCTGGAAATTTTTTAAGCGTAGGTCAAAACCCTAGTTCTACGCGTAAGAAAAGTCAACGTCCTTTTTCTACGCATAACTTTCTACGCATAAGCTTTTGGTGCATATTCTTCGAGCTTCAACGATTACTCAGTGCTTCCCTCACTTGGATAAGTTTGTGGAACACTTCGACTTTTGGATATCTTTTACATTGTGATAGTGTAAAGGATTTTTGGGCAAAACCCTAATCTTACGCATAAGCTTAGACTTACGCGTAGAACACTTTACGCTTAAGTATTTTCTTACGCCTAAGCTTGCCTTACGCATAACTAAATCTTACGCATAAGTTTTTCTACGCCTAACTTTAAACTTACGCATAAGCATTTCCTACACCTAAGGAATCCTACGCCTAAGCCATCCTACTAGCTTGGTCCCGTAGAGAAAATTGGAAGAGACGCAGGTGCGTGGTCTCCCGAGTAGTAGCATCAAGGTCGATGGAATCGACAATTTTAAGGAAATCCCTTAGATGCTGATTTGGATCTTCGGAGCGAAGTCCATGGAATGCACATCCGTTTTGAACCAACCGGATGGTGTTGGATCGCAGGGCCGTAGTTTGGGCTTGGTTGGGAAGCTCAATGGTGTTCCTATAGCCTAGGTGGCTTGGTCTCGAGTATTCACCAAGAGTACGGGCTCTTGGCGGGTCATTTGGTGGTAGGTTGATGAATGGTGGTTGGTTATCACCTTCCATGATGAAAAGTGATGGGATTACGAACAAAGGTCACGAAGAAGGGGGATAGACTACGAGAAAGCTAAAAATGAGAAAAATTTACTTGATAGGAATCAAGCAAAGAAACCTAAACGAGGTGGACTACTAACTAGCTATTCTACTCCTCGGCAGCGGTGCCAAAAACTTGATAACGCTACACGCGTCGTTCGGGGTCAAAGGAACTTCCTTTTCTTCGAGCAAGTTTTATAACACCCTAGGCAGTGAACCTAATCGTTGTAGTGTAGTATTAGGGTAAGCCACGGGTATTGATATTGTTAGCCTTAATAGTTTTTATTAGAAGTGATGGTCATTCACGTTTAGGAACCTTGTAACGTGTGTTAGATGTCGTGCTAGAATAGTCAACGGGCTCGTGGATTGGGCTAAGCTAATTGGCTATAAATTAAGTTAAGCTAGCCTTTCATCATGTGTTATCCAATCCAAGTCCACGAGGCCCAAGCCAAAGCCCATTAGGGCGTTTATGTAATGTACTATATAAACCCTCAAAGTCTCATTTGAGGGGTGTGCTTGAAAGTGTGTGTGTGTGTGTGTTTTTCCTTTGAAGTAAAACATCTCTCTTGTTTTCATCTTTCACATATACGCATAACATATCTTATATCAAGTCACCATCTCTCTCTTAATCCTTCTACTTTATTCATCTTCACGCATAGTTTGTGTTTGTGTTAACGTGATATACGTGTTGGGTTTGTGATAAGGTTGATAAAAGTAAGGTCCTACAATTGGTATCAATCGCCTAACAATGGTTTAGGAGTGTTTTGGTTGAAGTTTTTTGTAGTGTTACGCGTAGCTTCGTTATCAAAGTTTTCACGCTTAAAGCTTTAATTTTTGCACTTAAAAATTCAAGATTCTTGTGGTTTAAGGTTTATTTGGTGCTAAAGTTTCAGTTTTTTCAAAAGTTCAAAGCTTTACGTGTTTTTCTTCATTTTAAGCTCGTTTTTGGTTCGTTGGTCATTTCTACTCGTAAGCTTTCTAAGCACTTTGGGTGAACAAGGTCAACATTTTTGTGTTATTCGAGTGTTTTAAGGTTTGTTTGTGCAAGAGACATCGTTTGAATCACTGGAAATTTTTTACGCGTAGGTCAAAACCCTAGTTCTACGCGTAAGAAAAGTCAACGTCCTCTTTCTACGCATAACTTTCTACGCATAAGCTTTTGGTGCATATTCTTCGAGCTTCAACGATTACTCAGTGCTTCCCTCACTTGGATAAGTTTGTGGAACACTTCGACTTTTGGATATCTTTTACATTGTGATAGTGTAAAGGATTTTTGGGCAAAACCCTAATCTTACGCATAAGCTTAGACTTACGCGTGCAGAGAACACTTTACGCTTATGTATTTTCTTACGCCTAAGCTTGCCTTACGCATAACTAAATCTTACGCATAAGTTTTTCTACGCCTAACTTTAAACTTACGCATAAGCATTTCCTACGCCTAAGGAATCCTACGCCTAAGCCATCCTACTAGCTTGGTCCCGTAGAGAAAATTGGAAGAGACGCAGGCGCGTGGTCTCCCGAGTAGTAGCATCAAGGTCGATGGAATCGACAATTTTAAGGAAATCCCTTAGATGCTGATTTGGATCTTCGGAGCGAAGTCCATGGAATGCACATCCGTTTTGCACCAACCGATGGTGTCGGATCGCAGGGCCGTAGTTTGGGCTTGGTCGGGAAGCTCAATGGTGTTCCTATAGCCTAGGTGGCTTGGTCTCGAGTATTCACCAAGAGTACGGGCTCTTGGCGGGTCATTTGGTGGTAGGTTGATGAATGGTGGTTGGTTATCACCTTCCATGATGAAAAGTGATGGGATTACGAACAAAGGTCACGAAGAAGGGGGATAGACTACGAGAAAGCTAAAATGAGAAAAATTTACTTGATAGGAATCAAGCAAAGAAACCTAAACGAGGTGGACTACTAACTAGCTATTCTACTCCTCGGCAGCGGCGCCAAAAACTTGATAACGCTACACGCGTCGTTCGGGGTCAAAGGAACTTCCTTTTCTTCGAGCAAGTTTTATAACACCCTAGGCAGTGAACCTAATCGTTGTAGTGTAGTATTAGGGTAAGCCACGGGTATTGATATTGTTAGCCTTAATAGTTTTTATTAGAAGTGATGGTCATTCACGTTTAGGAACCTTGTAACGTGTGTTAGATGTCGTGCTAGAATAGTCAACGGGCTCGTGGATTGGGCTAAGCTAATTGGCTATAAGTTAAGTTAAGCTTGCCTTTCATCATGTGTTATCCAATCCAAGTCCACGAGGCCCAAGCCAAAGCCCATTAGAGCGTTTATGTAATGTACTATATAAACCCCTCAAAGTCTCATTTGAGGGGTGTGCTTGAAAGTGTGTGTGTGTGTATTTTTCCTTTGAAGTAAAACATCTCTCTTGTTTTCATCTTTCACATATACGCATAACATATCTTATATCAAGTCACCATCTCTCTCTTAATCCTTCTTCTTTATTCATCTTCACGCATAATTTGTGTTTGTGTTAACGTGATATACGTGTTGGGTTTGTGATAAGGTTGATAAAAGTAAGGTCCTACAATTGGTATCAATCGCCTAACAATGGTTTATGAGTGTTTTGGTTGAAGTTTTTTTTGTAGTGTTACGCGTAGCTTCGTTATCAAACTTTTCACGCTTAAATCTTTAATTTTTGCACTTAAAAATTCAAGATTCTTGTGGTTTAAGGTTTATTTGGTGCTAAAGTTTCAGTTTTTTTTCAAAAAGTTCAAAGCTTTACGTGTTTTTCTTCATTTTTAAGCTCGTTTGTGGTTCGTTGGTCATTTCTACTCGTAAGCTTTCTAAGCACTTTGGGTGAACAAGGTCAACATTTTTGTGTTATTCGAGTGCTTTTAAGGCTGTTTGTGCAAGAGAAATTGTTTGAATCGCTGGAAATTTTTTAAGCGTAGGTTAAAACCCTAGTTCTACGCGTAAGAAAAGTCAACGTCCTCTTTCTATGCATAACTTTCTACGCATAAGCTTTTGGTGCATATTCTTCGAGCTTCAACGATTACTCAGTGCTTCCCTCACTTGGATAAGTTTGTGGAACACTTCGACTTTTGGATATCTTTTACACTGTGATAGTGTAAAGGATTTTTGGGCAAAACCCTAATCTTACGCATAAGCTTAGACTTACGCGTAGAACACTTTATGCTTAAGTATTTTCTTACGCCTAAGCTTGCGTTAAGCATAACTAAATCTTACGCATAAGTTTTTCTACGCCTAACTTTAAACTTACGCATAAGCATTTCCTACACCTAAGGAATCCTACGCCTAAGCCATCCTACTAGCTTGGTCCCGTAGAGAAAATTGGAAGAGACGCAGGTGCGTGGTCTCCCGAGTAGTAGCATCAAGGTCGATGGAATCGACAATTTTAAGGAAATCCCTTATATGCTGATTTGGATCTTCGGAGCGAAGTCCATGGAATGCACATCCGTTTTGCACCAACCGGATGGTGTTGGATCGCAGGGCCGTAGTTTGGGCTTGGTTGGGAAGCTCAATGATGTTCCTATAGCCTAAGTGGCTTGGTCTCGAGTATTCACCAAGAGTACGGGCTCTTGGCGGGTCATTTGGTGGTAGGTTGATGAATGGTGGTTGGTTATCACCTTCCATGATGAAAAGTGATGGGATTACGAACAAAGGTCACGAAGAAGGGGGATAGACTACGAGAAAGCTAAAAATGAGAAAAATTTACTTGATAGGAATCAAGCAAAGAAACCTAAACGAGGTGGACTACTAACTAGCTATTCTACTCCTCAAATGGCGGGCCAAAACTTGATAACGCTACACGCGTCCGTTGGGTCAAAGGAACTTCCTTTTCTTCGAGCAAGTTTTATAACACCCTAGTGAACCTAATCGTTGTAGTGTAGTATTAGGGTAAGCCACGGGTATTGATATTGTTAGCCTTAATAGTTTTTATTAGAAGTGATGGTCATTCACGTTTAGGAACCTTGTAACGTGTGTTAGATGTCGTGCTAGAATAGTCAACGGGCTCGTGGATTGGGCTAAGCTAATTGGCTATAAGTTAAGTTAAGCTAGCCTTTCATCATGTGTTATCCAATCCAAGTCCACGAGGCCCAAGCCAAAGCCCATTAGGGCGTTTATGTAATGTACTATATAAACCCCTCAAAGTCTCATTTGAGGGGTGTGCTTGAAAGTGTGTGTGTGTGTGTTTTTCCTTTGAAGTAAAACATCTCTCTTGTTTTCATCTTTCACATATACGCATAACATATCTTATATCAAGTCACCATCTCTCTCTTAATCCTTCTTCTTTATTCATCTTCACGCATAGTTTGTGTTTGTGTTAACGTGATATACGTGTTGGGTTTGTGATAAGGTTGATAAAAGTAAGGTCCTACAATTGGTATCAATCGCCTAACAATGGTTTAGGAGTGTTTTGGTTGAAGTTTTTTTTGTAGTGTTACGCGTAGCTTCGTTATCAAAGTTTTCACGCTTAAAGCTTTAATTTTTGCACTTAAAAATTCAAGATTCTTGTGGTTTAAGGTTTATTTGGTGCTAAAGTTTCAGTTTTTTGAAAAAAGTTCGAAGCTTTACGTGTTTTTCTTCATTTTTAAGCTCGTTTTTGGTTCGTTGGTCATTTCTACTCGTAAGCTTTCTAAGCACTTTGGGTGAACAAGGTCAACATTTTTGTGTTATTCGAGTGTTTTTAAGGCTGTTTGTGCAAGAGAAATTGTTTGAATCACGGAAATTTTTGCGTAGGTCAAAACCCTAGTTCTACGCGTAAGAAAAGTCAACGTCCTCTTTCTATGCATAACTTTCTACGCATAAGCTTTTGGTGCATATTCTTCGAGCTTCAACGATTACTCGGTGCTTCCCTCACTTGGATAAGTTTGTGGAACACTTCGACTTTTGGATATCTTTTACACTGTGATAGTGTAAAGGATTTTGGGCAAAACCTTAATCTTACGCATAAGCTTAGACTTACGCGTAGAACACTTTACGCTTAAGTATTTTCTTACGCTTAAGCCTTACGCATAACTAAATCTTACACATAAGTTTTTCTACGCCTAACTTTAAACTTACGCATAAGCATTTCCTACACCTAAGGAATCCTACGCCTAAGCCATCCTACTAGCTTGGTCCCGTAGAGAAAATTGGAAGAGACGCAGGTGCGTGGTCTCCCGAGTAGTAGCATCAAGGTCGATGGAATCGACAATTTTAAGGAAATCCCTTAGATGCTGATTTGGATCTTCGAAGCGAAGTCCATGGAATGCACATCCGTTTTGCACCAACCGGATGGTGTTGGATCGCAGGGCCGTAGTTTGGGCTTGGTTGGGAAGCTCAATGGTGTTCCTATAGCCTAGGTGGCTTGGTCTCAAGTATTCACCAAGAGTACGGGCTCTTGGCGGGTCATTTGGTGGTAGGTTGATGAATGGTGGTTGGTTATCACCTTCCATGATGAAAAGTGATGGGATTACGAACAAAGGTCACGAAGAAGGGGATAGACTACGAGAAAGCTAAAAATGAGAAAAATTTACTTGATAGGAATCAAGCAAAGAAACCTAAACGAGGTGGACTACTAACTAGCTATTCTACTCCTCGGCGGCCAAAACTTGATAACGCCACACGCGTCGTTCGGGGTCAAAGGAACTTCCTTTTCTTCGAGCAAGTTTGATAACACCCTAGGCAGTGAACCTAATCATTGTAGTGTAGTATTAGGGTAAGCCACGGGTATTGATATTGTTAGCCTTAATAGTTTTTATTAGAAGTGATGGTCATTCACGTTTAGGAACCTTGTAACGTGTGTTAGATGTCGTGCTAGAATAGTCAACGGGCTCGTGGATTGGGCTAAGCTAATTGGCTATAAATTAAGTTAAGCTAACATTTCATCATGTGTTATCCAATCTAAGTCCACGAGGCCCAAGCCAAAGACCATTAGGGCGTTTATGTAATGTACTATATAAACCCCTCAATGTCTCATTTGAGGGGTGTGCTTGAAAGTGTGTATGTGTGTGTTTTTCCTTTGAAGTAAAACATCTCTCTTGTTTTCATCTTTCACATATACGCATAACATATCTTATATCAAGTCACCATCTCTCTCTTAATCCTTCTTCTTTATTCATCTTCACGCATAGTTTGTGTTTGTGTTAACGTGATATACGTGTTGGGTTTGTGATAAGGTTGATAAAAGTAAGGTCCTACAATTGGTATCAATCGCCTAACAATGGTTTAGGAGTGTTTTGGTTGAAGTTTTTTTGTAGTGTTACGCGTAGCTTCGTTATCAAAGTTTTCACGCTTAAAGCTTTAACTTTTGCACTTAAAAATTCAAGATTCTTGTGGTTTA
This sequence comes from Chrysanthemum makinoi, assembly GCA_910596185.1. Classification (NCBI taxonomy): domain Eukaryota; kingdom Viridiplantae; phylum Streptophyta; class Magnoliopsida; order Asterales; family Asteraceae; genus Chrysanthemum; species Chrysanthemum makinoi. The sequence continues at coordinate 87,307,228 of OU343216.1, forward strand.
AGGTTTATTTGGTGCTAAAGTTTCAGTTTTTGCAAAAGTTCAAAGCTTTACGTGTTTTTCTTCATTTTTAAGCTCGTTTTTGGTTCGTTGGTCATTTCTACTCATAAGATTTCTAAGCACTTTGGGTGAACAAGGTCAACATTTTTGTGTTATTCGAGTGTTTTTAAGGTCTGTTGTGCAAGAGAAATTGTTTGAATCGCGGAAAATTTTACGCCGAGGTCAAAACCCTAGTTCTGCGTAAGAAAAGTCAACGCCCTCTGTCTACGCATAACTTTCACGCATAAGCTTTTGGTGCGATTCTTCGAGCTTCAACGATTATTCGCTGCTTCCTCACTTGGATAAGTTTGTGGAACACTTCGACTTTTGGATATCTTTTACACCGTGATAGTGTAAAGGATTGTTTGGGCAAAACCCTAATCTTACGCATAAGCTTAGACTTACGCGTAGAACACTTTACGCTTAAGTATTTTCTTACTCTAAGCTTGCGTACGCGATAACTAAATCTTACGCAATAAGTTTTTCTACGCCTAACTTTAAACTTACGCATAAGCATTTCCTACTTAAGCCATCCTACTAGCTTGGTCCCGAGAGAAAATTGGAAGAGACGCAGGGCGTGGTCCCCGAAAGTAGTAGCATCAAGGTCGATGGAATCGACAATTTTAAGGAAATCCCTTAGATGCTTAACGATTTGGATCTTCTGAACGAAGTCCATGGAATGCACATCCGTTTTGCACCAACCGGATGGTGTCGGATCGCAGGGCCGTAGTTTGGGCTTGGTTGGGAAGCTCAATGGTGTTCCTATAGCCTAGGTGGCTTGGTCTCGGGTATTCACCAAGAGTACGGGCTCTTGGCGGGTCATTTGGTGGTAGGTTGATGAATGGTGGTTGGTTATCACCTTCCATGATGAAAAGTGATGGGATTACGAACAAAGGTCACGAATAAGGGGGATAGACTACGAGAAAGCTAAAATGAGAAAAATTTACTTGATAGGAATCAAGCAAAGAAACCTAAACGAGGTGGACTACTAACTAGCTATTCTACTCCTCATGGCGCCAAAAACTTGATAACGCTAAACGCGTCGTTCGAGGTCAAAGGAACTTCCTTTTCTTCGAGCAAGTTTGATAACACCCTAGGCAGTGAACCTAATCATTGTAGTGTAGTATTAGGGTAAGCCACGGGTATTGATATTGTTAGCCTTAATAGTTTTTATTAGAAGTGATGGTCATTCACGTTTAGGAACCTTGTAACGTGTGTTAGATGTCGTGCTAGAATAGTCAACGGGCTCGTGGATTGGGCTAAGCTAATTGGCTATAAATTAAGTTAAGCTAACATTTCATCATGTGTTATCCAATCCAAATCCACGAGGCCCAAGCCAAAGCCCATTAGGGCGTTTATGTAATGTACTATATAAACCCCTCAAAGTCTCATTTGAGGGGTGTGCTTGAAAGTGTGTGTGTGTGTGTTTTTCCTTTGAAGTAAAACATCTCTCTTGTTTTCATCTTTCACATATACGCATAACATATCTTATATCAAGTCACCATCTCTCTCTTAATCCTTCTTCTTTATTCATCTTCACGCATAGTTTGTGTTTGTGTTAACGTGATATACGTGTTGGGTTTGTGATAAGGTTGATAAAAGTAAGGTCCTAAAATTGGTATCAATCACCTAACAATGGTTTAGGAGTGTTTTGGTTGAAGTTTTTTTTGTAGTGTTACGCGTAGCTTCGTTATCAAAGTTTTCACGCTTAAAGCTTTAAATTTTGCACTTAAAAATTCAAGATTCTTGTGGTTTAAGGTTTATTTGGTGCTAAAGTTTCAGTTTTTTGCAAAAAGTTCAAAGCTTTACGTGTTTTTCCTCATTTTTAAGCTCGTTTTTGGTTCGTTGGTCATTTCTACTCGTAAGCTTTCTAAGCACTTTGGGTGAACAAGGTCAACATTTTTTTGTTATTCGAGTGTTTTTAAGGCTGTTTGTGCAAGAGAAATTATTTGAATCGCTGGAAAATTTTTACGCGTAGGTCAAAACCCTAGTTCTACGCGTAAGAAAAGTCAACGTCCTCTGTCTACGCATAACTTTCTACGATAAGCTTTTGGTGCGATTCTTCGAGCTTCAACGATTACTCAGTGCTTCCCTCACTTTGATAAGTTTGTGGAACACTTCGACTTTTGGATATCTTTTACACTGTGATAGTGTAAAGGATTTTTGGGCAAAACCCTAATCTTACGCATAAGCTTAGACTTACGCGTAGAACACTTTACGCTTAAGTATTTTCTTACGCCTAAGCTTGCGTTACGCATAACTAAATCTTACGCATAAGTTTTTCTACGCCTAACTTTAAACTTACGCATAAGCATTTCCTACGCCTAAGGAATCCTACGCCTAAGCCATCCTACTAGCTTGGTCCCGTAGAGAAAATTGGAAGAGACGCAGGCGCGTGGTCTCCCGAGTAGTAGCATCAAGGTCGATGGAATCGACAATTTTAAGGAAATCCCTTAGATGCTGATTTGGATCTTCGGAGCGAAGTCCATGGAATGCACATCCGTTTTGCCCCAACCGGATGGTGTCGGATCGTAGGGCCGTAGTTTGGGCTTGGTTGGGAAGCTCAATGATGTTCCTATAGCCTAGGTGGCTTGGTCTCGAGTATTCACCAAGAGTACGGGCTCTTGGCGGGTCATTTGGTGGTAGGTTGATGAATAGTGGTTGGTTATCACCTTCCATGATGAAAAGTGATGGGATTACGAACAAAGGTCACGAAGAAGGGGGATAGACTACGAGAAAGCTAAAAATGAGATAAATTTACTTGATAGGAATCAAGCAAAGAAACCTAAACGAGGTGGACTACTAACTAGTTATTCTACTCCTCGGCAGCGGCGCCAAAAACTTGATAACGCTAAACGCGTCGTTCGAGGTCAAAGGAACTTCCTTTTCTTCGAGTTTTATAACACCCTAGGCAGTGAACCTAATCGTTGTAGTGTAGTATTAGGGTAAGCCACGAGTATTGATATTGTTAGCCATAATAGTTTTAATTAGAAGTGATGGTCATTCACGTTTAGGAACCTTGTAACGTGTGTTAGATGTCGTGCTAGAATAGTCAACGGGCTCGTGGATTGGGCTAAGCTAATTGGCTATAAATTAAGTTAAGCTAGCTGATGAGTGCTTATTCACTCATCGTTTTTACTCACCTAAGACCAAAAAAATGACTAAAAACACCCAAATACGATCAAAATATGTTAAAAATATCCTCGGAGTGTGTTTTATGTCTTTCAGGTACAAAAAGATTGAAAACATAGCAAAAACGGGAAAAATCGAAGCTGAATATGGAAAAGTGCAGTCGAGCCGAAGCCGGGAAGAGATTTTCTACGTTTGTTGACCAATTGAAGACCTCGACACGTAATTGGAGTGAGTTTGGGAAAACCGTCTTATAACCTAACCCTAAACCCAAAATTACCAAATTACCCTTCCTCGAAACCCAAAAATCCAAAAAAATCCTAATTTTACCCAAAACCCAATTTTATAAAAACTCAATTTATTATTAAAAAAAAAAAAAAAAAAAAACTTTTTTTACCCATTCTCCCTTTCCCTCCTAAAACCCCTTTCCTGCTTCTCATCTTTATCCCATCCCAGAAACCTAGGAATCATAACACCCTTTTAACCCGTGATACTCAAATCCCCAACCCACTCACTCCATCAACCAAGAAAGAGTCACATGATTCCACTGCCACCTTGGCAATCCTTGGCTCAACCTCACCCCATCGATGGCTCAGATCGCTTCTCACTTGTACCTAATTGTTGGAAGGCTTGGATCAATTCAAGGAAGCACAAAGTGTGCTTTGGCTGTTTTGTCTCACAAAACTAACACACAAGGAAGAAGACACAAGAAGCCAGAAGACCTTTTCCCATTTTTTTTTATATATATAGCAGATTAGGATTAGTGTAAAACTTGTCTAGAATTTGTTTTGTTCTAGTCCTCTTTATGTTTAATGTCATTTTACCTTTATTGTACTCTTTAATTTTTCAATGCAATTTAATTTCTTTTTTTCCAGTTTACTCAAAATTTATGTAGTTTGACTATTTTTTTTTCTTCTTGAATTTGTCTATTGTAATCTGAATTGGTTTTAAGGTTATTGTGAGGGTTTGTTAAGGGAAAAATCAGTTTTTGGAAGTTTCTAAATATTTTCTGCTTCAGAAAGTCAAGGTTTCTTCCTTAAAGTGTGTTTGGATTAGCTTGTTTCTTGGGTAAACAAACCATTTTGACCCATTTTGAGTATTGAAATAGTCTTGATTAGTTGTAAGTGAGTTTGTTCGACAAGTGTTTTAATCATTTTCAAAGTGTTCAAAGCAGTTTACCAATTTTTTTTCTCCATCTGTTTCTGTTTTGCTGCATTAGCAGTCCATCACTTTCCAACAGCTCCCCTTTGAACCCAAATTTAGTTTAGCTTAAATTAGAGTTAATGTCGCAATCTTGGTTTTTAGATAGCTCATAGGTTAGTTTCAATTTGTGCAAATATTGTTTAGGTGTTTAGAATAAGTTTAGTTAATTTGATTTGCTTCCAAATGTACCCCACTGTTACAACAGCAGACCCCTTTTCCTTTGTGCTTATTAGAGATTATTAGTTGTTTATTTAGATTCAATAGGTAATAATCAGTTAACTTAGATTAGATTAGTTCTATTTCAGCTTAATTAGTGCTTATTAGGACTTTTGAATGCTTTTCTTTCATTTTCTAGTTTTAGGACTCCCCTTAGTTTAGCTTATTCGCCAACTGCTTATTCCCCATTCTAACTGTTTCTTTTGTTGTTCTCTTAGCTTATTATGGTAGTTTAGTTAGAATGTTAGCTTATTTCTATTTTCAATTTGATTTTATTGCTCATATTGTGCTTATCAGTTCATAAGAGGTGTTTGGTTAAGCTGTCCCAAACAACCTTTAACTGCCTTTGGCTTATTATTATTATTATTTTTTGCTTATGTTCCTTATTTTTTTTAATCCACTGATATAGCAGCAGAACTGTCCCATAAAGCCCCTTTTGGCTGTTTCATTTTTTGTTTGTCAAGTCATAAATATCAATTACTGTCATAGTTTTTATTTTTTTGTTTTGCAATTTTTCATTGAATGCTATCACAAAAAAAAAGGAAGAGTAAAAGGTGCTGGGGTGGGTCGAACCACTGACCTCCCGCCTTTGGCCTGCCCAGACTTCACACACACTTTGCATAACCAACTGAGCTATCTAGTTATTGCATACCATCTCTGCATTATCATTGTATTTATTACAGTTTACCATTTAATAGATCATTTACATAGACAACTCTTTAGATTACTAATTGAAATGTCTATTTAAATTCTTTTCTCAAGTTTACATTTTTCTTAGCTTAGTTTTTATATAAGTTATATATTATAAAAAAAAAAAAAAGTTTCGTATTTTTTTTAAATCCATTTAATACTTTTAAACTTTTAATTAGTTTTATTAAATTAACTTTTAATTCATAAAAATCAATTAAAAAAAAAAATTCCTTTTTCCCATATTTTATTTTGTCATTTAGGTTGTAGGAAAATTAATTTTGCATCCGTAAGGTCTCGTTTGCGTTTATTTCCCGTTTTAAGTACATTTGCATTTCCGTTTTTACGTTTTTAATTTAGAAAACCTTAGGATGTAATTTAGCTTCGTTTTATTGTTTCTTAGGCTTAGTTGTAGTTTATTTAGTGTTTACATTGTTTTACGTGCTTTATTTTCATTCACGTTCTTTAATTTGTAGATTAACATAATCAAATCCAAATTCGTTTTACCAATTCAAGTCCTAATCACGAAACTTATCGACACCGTCAATTTCACACCTCGTTGGGACACGACCCGGGAAATCACTTTCCTGGTATCACTTTTATTCACACTCGTGAGCTTTCGCACATTAACCCTTTTCCTAAAAGGTTGATTTGTCAAATTTCACGATTAATTTGATAAATTGATATTGTGTTTATTTTCACCACTCACAAACAACGAATCAAATTTTGGCGCCGCTGCCGGGGAGGTGTGTTGCGAAAATATCGTGAAGTTTTTGCGATTAGTGACTGGAAGAAACTTCCTCGTGAAGTTATTGTTTTTGAAAAATACAAAAATACAAAAATATTTTTCTTTTCTTTGTATATATGTAAAAGATTAAAAATACAAAAAGATTTTTGCTTGTTGTTTTAAATAAGATTGAATACATCAATCATATAACACTTCTCAACTTGAGTGTTATCATAATAAGTTCCCAAACCAAAGATTCAAAACTTGCCTTTGTGTAACTTGCGTGAAAACGCTTGTGATTATTGGTTTAAGTTCCTTGTGTTGATTGATTGATTGGTTTTTGTGCATGTGCACTCGTTTTCAAAACCCCAAAAATAATCTTCTCGTTCCTCTTATCCGTATAATTCTATTTCTCTTACCCTCTTTTACCGTTTAATTCTACTCTTCGTTTTCCTTTGAATGTTTAATTCTTATTTCTTAACCCTCTAAGTTGTTTAATTCTTCATAATGCTTGATTTTTCACCATTTGATCCCCATGATCCTGGGACCATGGAGGATTTCTATCGTCCATCACTTATCGGTCGAGGAGGATCGATCGCTCCGATATCCGTTCAGGGAGCCAAGTTTAGATTGAAAAATCGTATGGTTCGTCTTCTTCGACAACATTGTCAATTTCATGGATTTTACGACGAAGATGCTAACGAGCACTTGAACAAGTTTTTATCTATCACTCAATCCATGAGGCAACATGGCGTTTCTCAAGATGATATCCGATTGAATATTTTCCCATTCTCTTTAACCCACGAAGCCGAATCTTGGTTTTATACCCTTAAAAAACATTCAATTCATAATTGGGAAGAGATGTTTTATGAGTTTCTTTCAAAATACTTTCCTTATTCAAAACGATGCGTACTGAGGAAAGAAATTTTAATTTCCAAAGGCAATTACCCAAGGAACCGTATTTGAAGCTTGGGAAAGATTCAAAGCGTTATTGCGTAAAATGTCCGGATCACCGAATTTTGCTTCTTGATCAAATTCTAACCTTTTATCATGGTATCACTACGATTGATCGAGACAAAATCATGTTGGCAAATGGGGTGGGAATCTCATGCGGAAGACTCCTCAAGAAGCTTACGATTTGATTGAGAATATGACACAACATCATTATCGATTGGGATGTTGACGTTCCTTACGATTCTACCACTATGTTGAGTGATCATTATTCCGAGAAAATTTCCGTTATGAGTGCACAAATTGACATCTTTGGCAAGCAAGAAAGCTATATCAGTCAACAAAGATCGAGTCATCCACCCACTTTTTACTATTCAGATTCTGACGAGAGTGATGATGATGAACCGTTTGAAGAAGAGAACTTAAAGATCGATGACGATTCTTCGAGTGTCAATCCCACTCCCATTTCGGATCCTATCATTCCCGAATCTTCCCTTTCTCTCACGCCGGTTGAGAGAAGTGACGTCGTTTTGGAAGAAGTCGATGATCCAATTTTGCCAAAAATTGTTGAAACCGATGCTATCCGGGGAGATTTTCCTTTATTAGAAAAGATGTTTTCACGATGAACCATCACCTTTTCTTCCCAATGGAAGATAACGTTCAAGAAATTGTCGTGACTTAAGCCGCCGATCCTTGGGCCCGAGCTCGAGGATTATGTTCCCGAATTTGAGAGTTTTATCTTTGATACGGCAGAGGAGAGTAGTGGCAATCCCACTTCTCATCTCGATCTTTCTCTTACGACTTATGAGTCGTTTTTCTTTGATATCGATCAGGGACGGAAGAGACGAGGTTGTGGCACCACTTCTCATGCTTATTTCTCTCTTCCCGAGTATGATTCGTTTCGTTTCGAGGAGTTCTCCGGTGAACTCTCTCATATCATTTCTCCTCCAGAGTATGATCATTTCTACTTTGATCTTGAGAAAGATTTTAGTTTGGGGGAAGAGCAGCTCTCTCAAAAGAGTTTCAAGTTATGGATGACATCACCCAGCCTCTTCTCCCGAAGTTTTTGTTGAAAATCACCCTACGAGCTTAAATGATCAAATTCAAATTAAGGATTATATGAAATTTCCTTGTGAGAATGAAGAATGGATCCTAATTGTTATCAAAATCTTTATTCCATTTCTTCCATATAATGTGATTTCTCCTCTTCTTCACTCTTGCGGGAGTGAGGATACCTTCTTTGAACCCGGTATCATCGTTTATAGTTTTACTATTTAGAACCATGGGTATCTCGTCGGAGTGGAACTTTCAACACATTCAATGTTTATCCAAACCACTTGAATGAAAGTCCGATGGAGATTTTCTCTTCCACTTGCTCCCCATGGACCAATGAATTCGGGGTCGAGTCAAGCTAGCGACTCGGTTAACAAAAACAGTAGCATTTCATGGGTGTTCACCCATGTTTCTGACTTCTTTCTATTTTCTAACAACTAAGTGTGGGGGGAAACCTCCACGGTGTTTTCTTCTTGTGTGTTTGCTCATGTTTTCAGGAATCCCTTTGATCGTGATGATTGATGTGCCTGTTTTCAATCCAGCCGCCCAATATCCGATCAATTTTGCTAACATTTATCTGGGGATATGTTTTCAAAAATCCTTTTTGTGTTAAATAACATATTTCGTCCACACACTTTGTTAGTGGTATTACCTTTTTCCGTTCGATAGTATCGGCTTCGGCCGGGACTTTGAATATTGAGGGCAATATTCAGTTCTAAGTGTGGGAATTTGAGATTTTGTCACATTTGTACCCTTTAGTCCCTAGGACCCCCGTTTTGACCCAAATTTAAAAAATTTTGCACGAAAATAAAGTGTTAATGCTTCGGTGTTAATAGTAGTTTAGTCTTGATTAGGTTAGAACAAAGGGAATCCCGACTCTGCTAGAGTGTTGATCTAGCTGCTCTCTTAACATTTAGGCTAAGTTTTTATGAGTTGTGCAAATGAAAATGCTAAGCGTGAGTAGTTGGTTCTCTTTAGAGCTTATATAAGTAATCTATGGCTTTTTCTCGAAGCTAACTAATTGAACTTAAAATACGTGCTCGTTGTCAAACTTTTGAACATTTAAATCGTCTTGTTACAACAAAAAGTTTTTAAGCAAAATTGATATAGAGCTCAAGTTCAACTTTTATTTAAATTTTTGGAAAAGCATACTTTCTTAAAATCGGAATAATGTTGCAAAGTGAAAGTATCGTAAAAGTGCTTGAATGATGCAAAAATAAATCGCAAGTCAAAGTCAAAAGTCAAAAAAAAAATTCAAAAAAAAAAGTGAGAAAAATGAAAAAAAAAAATCGAAAAACGAAAAATATGAGTTCCTCGAATAAAAGTCTTAAGTTAGTTATGAATAAATATGCGAAACTTGCTTTTTCTCAAATTTAAATCGGGAGTTGAACTCGGATTCGTCAATTTTATCTTAAAAAGCAACGGGAATTTAGAGATTATTAATTTCAAAGGTCCAGAAAGCTTCGGTAGTATTGTTTGTGGGGTGTCAAAAGCCTGGTCACTTAAAACTTATGTTTTGGGATGTACCGAGAAGAAAGCCATTACATGGAGTGATTTGGCCTTTGAGTTTTCAATCTCTAAATAATCGGTGGTTGTTGTCCACTCAAGTCTTAATATTAAGTTAGCGGAAGTCTCTAAACCTTTGGAATCGAAATCCAGCTGATTCCGGTACTATTCTCTGTGGGGTGTCAAAAGCCCCGGTCACCTAAAGCCGACCGGGTTTGGGATGTGCCGAGAAGAAAGCCGCTACATGGAAAGGCCCTTTTCGAACCTTAAGTTTTTAGATTTCCGGTGAATTAATATCAAACTTGAATAGATAACAACCGTGATGAGTGTCGATTTTTATGATCAAAGTTTTGAAAACAACACACACACTTAAACTATATAAATGCGGGAGTAAAAGTTAAGTCTTGACTTACATAGATTATTTGTATAAGTAGTGTAAGCATTTTACAAAAACATTTGCACAATAAGTCTAGACTTAGTTTGGGAGTATAAAAAAGAGGATGACGATTATAATTCCCGGGAGACACCCATTTTGTGTGAATCCCGTTCCATGATACCGCTTATTTTTTGATAATCAAGCATGTTGTTTACGTTTGAGTTTAAGTTTCTATCAAATAAAAAGTCGAAACGGGGTAGTCTTGGTAATCTTGAGTCTTTCATTACTTCATATGGTCGATTGCTAGGGACTAGCAATTGCCTAGTGTGGGGGAATTTGATGAGTGCTTATTCACTCATCGTTTTTACTCACCTAAGACCAAAAAATGACTAAAACACCCAAATACTGATCAAAATATGTTAAAATATACTCGAGTGTGTTTTATGTCTTTCGGTACAAAAGATTGAAAACGAGCAAAACGGAAAAATCAAAGCTGAATATGGAAAAGTGCAGTCGAGCCGAAGCCGGGAAGAGATTTTCTACGTTTGTTGACCAATTGAAGACCTCGACACGTAATTGGAGTGAGTTTGGGAAAACCGTCTTATAACCTAACCCTAAACCCAAAATTACCAAATTACCCTTCCTCGAAACCCAAAAATCCAAAAAAATCCTAATTTTACCCAAAACCCAATTTTATAAAAACTCATTTTTATTATTAAAACCAATTTTTAGTTTTCAATTAAAAAAACTTTTTTTACCCATTCTCCCTTTCCCTCCTAAAACCCCTTTCCTGCTTCTCATCTTTATCCCATCCCAGAAACCTAGGACTCATAACACCCTTTTAACCCGTGATACTCAAATCCCCAACCCACTCACTCCATCAACCAAGAAAAAGTCACATGATTCCACTGCCACCTTGGCAATCCTTGGCTCAACATCACCCCATGGATGGCTCAGATCGCTTCTCACTTGTACCTAATTGTTGGAAGGCTTGGATCAATTCAAGGAAGCACAAAGTGTGCTTTGGCTATTTTGTCTCACAAAACTAACACACAAGGAAGAAGACACAAGAAGCCAGAAGACCTTTTCCCATTTTTTTTTATATATATAGCAGATTAGGATTAGTGTAAAACTTGTCTAGAATTTGTTTTGTTCTAGTCCTCTTTATGTTTAATGTCATTTTACCTTTATTGTACTCTTTAATTTTTCAATGCAATTTAATTTCTTTTTTTCCAGTTTACTCAAAATTTATGTAGTTTGACTATTTTTTTTTCTTCTTGAATTTGTCTATTGTAATCTGAATTGGTTTTAAGGTTATTGTGAGGGTTTGTTAAGGGAAAAATCAGTTTTTGGAAGTTTCTAAATATTTTCTGCTTCAGAAAGTCAAGGTTTCTTCCTTAAAGTGTGTTTGGATTAGCTTGTTTCTTGGGTCAACAAACCATTTTGACCCATTTTGAGTATTGAAATAGTCTTGATTAGTTGTAAGTGAGTTTGTTCGACAAGTGTTTTAATCATTTTCAAAGTGTTCAAAGCAGTTTACCAATTTTTTTTCTCCATCTGTTTCTGTTTTGCTGCATTAGCAGTCCATCACTTTCCAACAGCTCCCCTTTGAACCCAAATTTAGTTTAGCTTAAATTAGAGTTAATGTCTCAATCTTGGTTTTTAGATAGCTCATAGGTTAGTTTCAATTTGTGCAAATATTGTTTAGGTGTTTAGAATAAGTTTAGTTAATTTGATTTGCTTCCAAATGTACCCCAATCGTTACAACAGACTCTTTCCTTTGTGCTTATTAGAGATTATTAGTTGTTTATTTAGATTCAATAGGTAATAATCAGTTAACTTAGATTAGATTAGTTCTATTTCAGCTTAATTAGTGCTTATTAGGACTTTTGAATGCTTTTCTTTCATTTTCTAGTTTTAGGACTCCCCTTAGTTTAGCTTATTCGCCAACTGCTTATTCCCCATTCTAATTGTTTCTTTTGTTGTTCTCTTAGCTTATTATGGTAGTTTAGTTAGAATGTTAGCTTATTTCTATTTTCAAATTGCTTTTATTGCTTATATTGTGCTTATCAGTTCATAAGAGGTGTTTGGTTAAGCTGTCCTAAACAGCCTTTAACTGCCTTTGGCTTATTTTTTTTGCTTTTGTTCCTTATTTTTTTTAATCCACTGATATAGCAGCAGAACTGTCCCATAAAGCCCCTTTTGGCTGTTTCATTTTTTGTTTGCTGTCATAAATATCAATTGCTGTCATAGTTTTTATTTTTTGTTTTGCAATTTTTCATTGAATGCTATCACAAAAAAAAAGGGACGACTAAAAGGTGCTGGGGTGGGTCGAACACCTGACCTCCACCTTTAGCCGGCCCAGACTTCACACACACTTTGCATAACCAGCTGAGCTAACTAGTTATTGCATACCATCTCTGCATTATCATTATATTTATTACAGTTTACCATCTAATAGATCATTTACATAGACAACTCTTTAAATTACTTATTGAAATGTCTATTTAAATTCTTTTCTCAAGTTTACATTTTTCTTAGCTTAGTTTTTATATAAGTTATATATTATAAAAAAAAAAGTTTCGTATTTTTTTTAAATCCATTTAATACTTTTAAACTTTTAATTAGTTTTATTAAATTAACTTTTAATTCATAAAAATCAATTTAAAAAAGAAAAAAAAAATCCTTTTTCCCATATTTTATTTTGTCATTTAGGTTGTAGGAAAATTAATTTTGCATCCGTAAGGTCTCGTTTGCGTTTATTTCCCGTTTTAAGTACATTTGCATTTCCGTTTTTACGTTTTTAATTTTGAAAACCTTAGGATGTAACTTAGCTTCGTTTTATTGTTTCTTAGGCTTAGTTGTAGTTTATTTAGTGTTTACATTGTTTTAAGTGCTTTATTTTCATTCACTTTCTTTAATTTGTAGATTAACATAATCAAATCAAATTCGTTTTACCAATTCAAGTCCTAATCACGAAACTTATCGACACCGTCAACTTCACACCTCGTTGGGACACGACCCGGGGAAATCACATTCCCGGTATCACTTTATTAACACTCGTGAGCTTTCGCACATTAACCCTTTTCCTAAAAGGTTGATTTGTCAAATTTCATGATTAATTTGATAAATTGATATTGTGTTTATTTTCACCACTCACAAACAACGAATCACTAGCCTTTCATCATGTGTTATCCAATCCAAGTCCACGAGGCCCAAGCCAAAGCCCATTAGGGCGTTTATGTAATGTACTATATAAACCCCTCAAAGTCTCATTTGAGGGGTGTGCTTGAAAGTGTGTGTGTGTGTGTTTTTCCTTTGAAGTAAAACATCTCTCTTGTTTTCATCTTTCACATATACGCATAACATATCTTATATCAAGTCACCATCTCTCTCTTAATCCTTCTTCTTTATTCATCTTCACGCATAGTTTGTGTTTGTGTTAACGTGATATACGTGTTGGGTTTGTGATAAGGTTGATAAAAGTAAGGTCCTACAATTGGTATCAATCGCCTAACAATGGTTTAGGAGTGTTTTGGTTGAAGTTTTTTTGTAGTGTTACGCGTAGCTTCGTTATCAAAGTTTTCACGCTTAAAGCTTTAATTTTTGCACTTAAAAATCAAGATTCTTGTGGTTTAAGGCTTATTTGGTGCTAAAGTTTCAGTTTTTTGCAAAAAGTTCGAAGCTTTACGTGTTTTTCTTCATTTTAAGCTCGTTTTTGGTTCGTTGGTCATTTCTACTCGTAAGCTTTCTAAGCACTTTGGGTGAACAAGGTCAACATTTTTGTGTTATTCGAGTGTTTTAAAATCTGTTTGTGCAAGAGAAATTGTTTGAATCGCTGGAAATTTTTTACACGTAGGTCAAAACCCTAGTTCTACGCGTAAGAAAAGTCAACGTCCTCTGTCTACGCATAACTTTCTACGCATAAGCTTTTGGTGCAGATTCTTAGAGCTTCAACGATTACTCAGTGCTTCCCTCACTTGGATAAGTTTGTGGAACACTTGACTTTTGGATATCTTTTACTGTGTGATAGTGTAAAGGATTTTTAGGCAAAACCCTAATCTTACGCATAAGCTTAGACTTACGCGTAGAACACTTTACGCTTAAGTATTTTCTTACGCCTAAGCTTGCCTTACGCATAACTAAATCTTACGAATAAGTTTTTCTACGCCTAACTTTAAACTTACGCATAAGAATTTCCTACGCCTAAGGAATCCTACGCCTAAGCCATCCTATTAGCTTGGTCCCGTAGAGAAAATTGGGAGAGAAGCAGGCGCGTGGTCTCCCGAGTAGTAGCATCAAGGTCGATGGAATCGACAATTTTAAGGAAATCCCTTAGATGCTGATTTGGATCTTTGGAGCGAAGTCCATGGAATGCACATCCGTTTTGCACCAACCGGATGGTGTCGGATCGCGGGGCCGTAGTTTGGGCTTGGTCGGGAAGCTCAATGGTGTTCCTATAGCCTAGGTGGCTTGGTCTCGAGTATTCACCAAGAGTACGGGCTCTTGGCGGGTCATTTGGTGGTAGGTTGATGAATGGTGGTTGGTTATCACCTTCCATGATGAAAAGTGATGGGATTATGAACAAAGGTCACGAAGAAGGGGGATAGACTACGAGAAAGCTAAAAATGAGAAAAATTTACTTGATAGGAATCAAGCAAAGAAACCTAAACGAGGTGGACTACTAACTAGCTATTCTACTCCTCGGCAGCGGCGCCAAAAACTTGATAACGCTACACGCGTCGTTCGGGGTCAAAGGAACTTCCTTTTCTTCGAGCAAGTTTTATAACACCCTAGGCAGTGAACCTAATCGTTGTAGTGTAGTATTAGGGTAAGCCACGAGTATTGATATTGTTAGCCTTAATAGTTTTAATTAGAAGTGATGGTCATTCACGTTTAGGAACCTTGTAACGTGTGTTAGATGTCGTGCTAGAATAGTCAACGGGCTCGTGGATTGGGCTAAGCTAATTGGCTATAAGTTAAGTTAAGCTAGCCTTTCATCATGTGTTATCCAATCCAAGTCCACGAGGCCCAAGCCAAAGCCCATTAGGGCGTTTATGTAATGTACTATATAAACCCCTCAAAGTCTCATTTGAGGGGTGTGCTTGAAAGTGTGTGTGTGTGTGTTTTTCCTTTGAAGTAAAACATCTCTCTTGTTTTCATCTTTCACATATACGCATAACATATCTTATATCAAGTCACCATCTCTCTCTTAATCCTTCTTCTTTATTCATCTTCACGCATAGTTTGTGTTTGTGTTAACGTGATATACATGTTGGGTTTGTGATAAGGTTGATAAAATTAAGGTCCTACAATTGGTATCAATCGCCTAACAATGGTTTAGGAGTGTTTTGGTTGAAATTTGTTTTTGTAGTGTTACGCGTAGCTTCGATATCAAAGTTTTCACGCTTAATGCTTTAATTTTTGCACTTAAAAATTCAAGATTCTTGTGGTTTAAGGTTTATTTGGTGCTAAAGTTTCAGTTTTTTGCAAAAAGTTCGAAGCTTTACGTGTTTTTCTTCATTTTTAAGCTCGTTTTTGGTTCGTTGGTCATTTCTACTCGTAAGCTTTCTAAGCACTTTAGGTGAACAAGGTCAACATTTTTGTGTTATTCGAGTGTTTTAAGGTTTGTTTGTGCAAGAGAAATTGTTTGAATCATTTGGAAATTTTTACGTGTAGGTCAAAACCCTAGTTCTACGCGTAAGAAGAGTCAACGTCCTCTGTCTAGGCATAACTTTCTACGCATAAGCTTTTGGTGCAGATTCTTCGAGCTTCAACGATTACTCAGTGCTTCCCTCACTTGGATAAGTTTGTGGAACACTTCGACTTTTGGATATCTTTTACACTGTGATAGTGTAAAGGATTTTTGGGCAAAACCCTAATCTTACGCATAAGCTTAGACTTACGCGTAGAACACTTTACGCTTAAGTATTTTCTTACGCCTAAGCTTGCCTTACGCATAACTAAATCTTACGCATAAGTTTTTCTACGCCTAACTTTAAACTTACGCATAAGCATTTCCTACGCCTAAGGAATCCTACGCCTAAGCCATCCTACTAGCTTGGTCCCGTAGAGAAAATTGGAAGAGACGCAGGCGCGTGGTCTCCCGAGTAGTAGCATCAAGGTCGATGGAATCGACAATTTTAAGGAAATCCCTTAGATGCTGATTTGGATCTTCGGAGCGAAGTCCATGGAATGCACATCCGTTTTGCACCAACCGGATGGTGTCGGATCGCAGGGCCGTAGTTTGGGCTTGGTCGGGAAGCTCAATGGTGTTCCTATAGCCTAGGTGGCTTGGTCTCGAGTATTCACCAAGAGTACGGGCTCTTGGCGGGTCATTTGGTGGTAGGTTGATGAATGGTGGTTGGTTATCACCTTCCATGATGAAAAGTGATGGGATTACGAACAAAGGTCACGAAGAAGGGGGATAGACTACGAGAAAGCTAAAAATGAGATAAATTTACTTGATAGGAATCAAGCAAAGAAACCTAAACGAGGTGGACTACTAACTAGCTATTCTACTCCTCGGCAGCGGCGCCAAAAACTTGATAACGCTAAACGCGTCGTTCGGGGTCAAAGGAACTTCCTTTTCTTCGAGCAAGTTTTATAACACCCTAGGCAGTGAACCTAATCGTTGTAGTGTAGTATTAGGGTAAGCCACGAGTATTGATATTGTTAGCCATAATAGTTTTAATTAGAAGTGATGGTCATTCACGTTTAGGAACCTTGTAACGTGTGTTAGATGTCGTGCTAGAATAGTCAACGGGCTCGTGGATTGGGCTAAGCTAATTGGCTATAAATTAAGTTAAGCTAGCCTTTCATCATGTGTTATCCAATCCAAGTCCACGAGGTCCAAGCCAAAGCCCATTAGGGCGTTTATGTAATGTACTATATAAACCCCTCAAAGTCTCATTTGAGGGGTGTGCTTGAAAGTGTGTGTGTGTGTGTTTTTCCTTTGAAGTAAAACATCTCTCTTGTTTTCATCTTTCACATATACGCATAACATATCTTATATCAAGTCACCATCTCTCTCTTAATCCTTCTTCTTTATTCATCTTCACGCATAGTTTGTGTTTGTGTTAACGTGATATACGTGTTGGGTTTGTGATAAGGTTGATAAAAGTAAGGTCCTACAATTGGTATCAATCGCCTAACAATGGTTTAGGAGTGTTTTGGTTGAAGTTTTTTTTGTAGTGTTACGCGTAGCTTCGTTATCAAAGTTTTCACGCTTAAAGCTTTAATTTTTGCACTTAAAAATTCAAGATTCTTGTGGTTTAAGGTTTATTTGGTGCTAAAGTTTCAGTTTTTTGCAAAAAGTTCGAAGCTTTACGTGTTTTTCTTCATTTTAAGCTCGTTTTTGGTTCGTTGGTCATTTCTACTCGTAAGCTTTCTAAGCACTTTGGGTGAACAAGGTCAACATTTTTGTGTTATTCGAGTGTTTTTAAGGCTGTTTGTGCAAGAGAAATTGTTTGAATCGCTGGAAATTTTTTACGCGTAGGTCAAAACCCTAGTTCTACGCGTAAGAAAAGTCAACGTCCTCTGTCTACGCATAACTTTCTACGCATAAGCTTTTGGTGCAGATTCTTCGAGCTTCAACGATTACTCAGTGCTTCCCTCACTTGGATAAGTTTGTGGAACACTTCGACTTTTGGATATCTTTTACACTGTGATAGTGTATAGGATTTTTGGGCAAAACCCTAATCTTACGCATAAGCTTAGACTTACGCGTAGAACACTTTACGCTTAAGTATTTTCTTACGCCTAAGCTTGCCTTACGCATAACTAAATCTTACGCATAAGTTTTTCTACGCCTAACTTTAAACTTACGCATAAGCATTTCCTACGCCTAAGGAATCCTACGCCTAAGCCATCCTACTAGCTTGGTCACGTAGAGAAAATTGGAAGAGACGCAGGCGCGTGGTCTCCCGAGTAGTAGCATCAAGGTCGATGGAATCGACAATTTTAAGGAAATCCCTTAGATGCTGATTTGGATCTTCAGAGCAAAATCCATGGAATGCACATCCGTTTTGCACCAACCGGATGGTGTCGGATCGTAGGGCCGTAGTTTGGGCTTGGTCGGAAAGCTCAATGGTGTTCCTATAGCCTAGGTGGCTTGGTCTCGAGTATTCACCAAGAGTACGGGCTCTTGGCGGGTCATTTGGTGGTAGGTTGATGAATGGTGGTTGGTTATCACCTTCCATGATGAAAAGTGATGGGATTACGAACAAAGGTTACGAAGAAGGGGGATAGACTACGAGAAAGCTAAAAATGAGAAAAATTTACTTGATAGGAATCAAGCAAAGAAACCTAAACGAGGTGGACTACAAACTAGCTATTCTACTCCGCGGCAGCGGTGCCAAAAACTTGATAACGCTACACGCGTCGTTCGGGGTCAAAGGAACTTCCTTTTCTTCGAGCAAGTTTTATAACACCCTAGGCAGTGAACCTAATCGTTGTAGTGTGGTATTAGGGTAAGCCACGGGTATTGATATTGTTAGCCTTAATAGTTTTTATTAGAAGTGATGGTCATTCACGCTTAGGAACCTTGTAACGTGTGTTAGATGTCGTGCTAGAATAGTCAACGGGCTCGTGGATTGGGCTAAGCTAATTGGCTATAAGTTAAGTTAAGCTAGCCTTTCATCATGTGTTATCCAATCCAAGTCCACGAGGCCCAAGCCAAAGCCCATTAGGGCGTTTATGTAATGTACTATATAAACCCCTCAAAGTCTCTGATGAGTGTCTAAATACTCATCATTTTTGTACAAAATAAACTGCAAAATCATCTGAAAACGCTCAGAAACACATCAAAATGATCAAAATATCACAAATCAGTGTTTTATGTGTTTTAAATACAAAAATATCAAAATCAGATGAAAAACATATCAAATTTGCAAAAATTGCGGTTTCAGTCCCCCAAGTTTCAAAAGTTGTCAAAATCAGTCCCTGAGCTCATAATTTCAAAAGTAAAGTCACCAAAGGTCCTTTTAAATCATAAGTTGTCAAATTTAGTCCTTTGGTGAAAAATATAAAAAGTTTGAGAAAATTGCAAAAATGGTCCCTCAAGTTTAAAAGTTGGCAGAATTGGTCCCTGGAAAATGTGAAAATGGCAACATTGGTCCTTGTACTTTTGAAGATTGTCACTTTAAGTCCTTGGAACATCTTTTCAGAATTGGCAGCCTAAGTCCTTGAAGTTTGGATCTTACAACTTTAGTCCTTGAAAGTTTAAAACCCTTTAAACCAATTTTGGACCCCTGCCCTATCTTTGGACCCCTGTCAATATGCAATTGTGACCCCCCCTTGGATTATTATATCCTGGTCAAATTCCAACTCCCGCCAAAAGTCCTCCACTCTCACTGCTGCTGCACTAGCTTTCCCCATCCCCCCTCTCCAATCACTCAAACCTGTTCCCTCACCTCCAACTAACATCCAAACTACATTTATTGCATCCCTAACCCCTCACTCAACCCCCAATGATGGAAAAGAAAAATGGCGCCAAAAATCATTTTGAATGGTCAAGATCAATTATAAGCCATCCAATGGCTGGGATTGGTGGGATTTCATCAGAGCAGAGAGAGAATGCATTTGGGTATAAAAGAAAGGCATAAGGAAGCAAGAGGGGAGTAGTTTTTAGTTTTATTTTTATCTTCAAATGTCGTTTTTAATTTAAAGTCTTTAAATTAGTGTAAAATCTGTTGTATCTTGTTTCTTTGTATCAAACTAAGATATTTGCATCATTAAAACTTGTTTACAAGTATTAATTCAGGTTATATCAAAATTCCTTGTTTTGAAACTCACTGTTGAATATTGCCATTTCAAAGTCTTACATACAAGGTTTTATCAGCTTATTTTCAACTCATATAGGCTTATATCAGCTTATTATAGCTTGTTATAAGCTTATATTTAAGTTTGAAGCCATTTTGGAATCGGGTCAACAAAAGTCAAACAGGGTCAAAAATGGGAATGCAGAATGAAATGGGTTGATGCAGACATGGATGTGGGTTGCTTTATATTCATTTGGGTTGATATTTAGTTAGTGGTTCTCTGGTTCTTGGATTCAAGCCATAGTGGCTATTGGAAATCTTGTAAGTTGTCATTTAGTTTATAAGCATAATCTGTTTTTTGTCTAAACCGGTGCAAATCTTGTTCAAATAGTTGTATTTAGGATAGTTATACTTGGTTTGATCATTAATATCAAGTGGATTAGTGTTTTAATCAGTTTTACTTGTTTAGCATTAGAGTGTAAAGGGGTGTTTGGTATTACTTATTAATCATTTGTAGAGGCTAGTTCATTGAACAAATCCTTTTGTTTCAAGTTGGTTGAGTTCTATTGAGATCATATCTGTCAAAATTTTGAGTATATATAAGCACAAAGTCAATATTTAACTTAAATCCATCCCCATTTGATCCTTTGTTGAGATTTTGGCTTAGCAAATCCTTATTTTGTGTTTAAAAGTCTCAAACAAAGCTTGCATTACACTTATTACATCATATAACATCTACTTCAGTTAATAAATTGGATCCAAAGTTGGAAAAGGTCAACTTCTCAACATATTTTCAAAAGTCAAAAATAGCAAAAGTCTGTTTTGGGGTCAGTTACAAGGAATTTTCATGAGCTTATTTTTTTTGACTTATCAAGTGAATCTTGGCATTTTAGAAACTTGACCTGGTCTTGTTACTCAAGAGCATTTTAGTATAATTTTACAATTTTTTTTAGAAGCTTCAAACAAGCTTCTCCTTTTAGCACAAATCGCCTGCACTTGTACTCGTGGTGCTTGAGCTTTCACAGAAATTTAAGCTTGTGCACAGTGCTCATAAGAGCTTCCCAAGGCCTAGATTTTGGTTTGCTAGCTCTGGACCAGGTCTAGTTTAGGCCTTCAAAATTGGTTTTTGGTTTGTGGCTTATTTGAGTGCTCATTCTTTGGCTTAAAGTAGCCACCAAAATCTGTTTTCAAGCAAATAGCTTAAATCATCAAATCTGTACAACTTGCATATCAGTGGTTGTAGCTTGTTGATTTTAGTTGCATTTGGTCAATTTTAGCTTATTAGAACTTCTGTTAACAGTTGGTGGCTTGTTTTAATCAATTGGCTTATTTAAGTGCTTATTATTAAGATCATTCCACATCAGTTTCATAATCTTGTACACAAGCACCTATTTTTATATTTTTCTCAGATTTAGAATATAATTTTAGAGTTTTCCTGAATTTTTCATATTTTTCTAAGTCATTTTGCTATTTTTCTTGATTTTTATTAGTTTTTAAGCACTTTTAAATAGCATTTAATACAAAAAAATAAAAAAAAGGTTCAAAAAAATAAGTTTTCATTTTTATTAGGCTTAGATAAATATAAAAAGTAGAAAAAGTAATTTTCCATATTTTTCATAGTTCATTTTGTAATTTTTAGTAATTTAATTAGTTTTTAATAGTTTAAAATTCATAAAAAATAGAAAAATAATCATAAAAATACAAAAATAGTTTTGAAAAGTCTATTTTGATATTTTCGACTTTTCCATTTCATAATTTTATTTTTCTAGCTTTATTTCCTAATTTCTTGTATTTTAGGTAATTATTAAATAGTTAAAAATAGTTTTTTAATTAATAATAATTAGAATATTAGTTATAAAAATAATTTTCTTTTTCTAAATATTTTCTTTTATCATTAGGATTGTTAAAATATCATTTTCATATTTTTAGGGTTAATATTGTGTAAGTTTCACGTTTTTAATTGTACGTTGCGTAGATTTTAATTTCAGTTTTATAAAAACATAAAACAAAAACATCATTTTAATTATAGTGATAGCGTTTATTTAATAGATTTTATCTTTTTAATTTCCTTTAATTTGCATTTAAGCCGTTGTAATTTGTTGGCTTTCCTTAGTTATAATCATAATTCAAATCCCTTTTCTGTTCAAACTCCTCGATCACTAAACGTTTGATAATCCATTGCACAACTCATTTGGGACATAACGACCTGGGGAAACACTATACTCCTCAGATCTTCATTGCATTCGTGCTTAAGCAGTTTTAAGCTGGTTACGGTCCGCCATTCACAAGTGGCGGGCTTGTGTGATTTAGCTTGTCTGTTTGGCACGCATCAAATTTTGGCCGCCACGCTGATTTGTGCTAATTTTCTTCCGTCTAGCAGATTAGTTGTTTGAATACTCACTCATTTGTTCATATCATCCATATCTATCTATATATATATCCATATTTTTATAAAAAATCCAAAAACCCAAAAACAAGCAAAACGATTATAAAACACAAAAATATTTTCTTTTTGTTTCTATATATGTATCAAATAATAAAAATACAAAAAGATTCGTCGTTTTCTTTAATAATAACAACTTAAAGGATTACCACCGCAAACCAAGGCAGTGCACTACCTAACTGGGGTGCGACCATAATAAGTTCCCGAACTAAAGATTTAAAACTTGCCTTTGTGTCCTGGTGATTGGTGTACCTTTTTCAAAGAAGCCATTAATCTTGGATTATTGGTTAAGTTCACTGTTGTTTTGCCTCGATTTTGTGTTAATTGATTTTGTTGTGATATCGACGTTTCAGAACCAGAAAACCCATAAAGACTCTTCTCACCCCATTTTTATAAAACGTCTTCATAATTCTCATTCTCATCTGAAATATCTTCATAATTCCATTTCTCTCCTTAGCTCTGAGTCTCTTAGAGTTAACTCTAGTGCATGCGCACTCGTTCTTCTAGATCATTGAGTCCTTTGCGTGATTTAGCAGAAATTCCCAGAAGACGTTCTCGTAGGCGTTCTGCCCAAATAGTCGAACCCGAGATTCGTACTATTTCAAGCAACAACATGGACGAGCGTACCATGGCGGAAATGCTCCGGGCACCCAGAGGGTTATGGAGATGCCATCGTTTTACCAATTTCGATCACTAATTGAAGACACATTTGATCACACTTGTGTCTACGAATCAATTCAGCGAATTACGTCGAAGACCCGTATGCACACATCCGTTGGTTTAACAAATTGACCTCAACTATCAATTTCAAGGATGTGCCACAAAAAGTTATCAAATTGATGCTTTTTCCATTCTCTTGAGGGGACGCCGGATTTGGCGGAAAAAGAACCCCCTTGATCCATCGAAACTTGGGAGGATCTTGTTCAAAAGTTTGTGAATTACTTCTTTCCTCCATCAAAGACGACTAATCTTAAAAATGAAATTTCGGGATTTCGTCAAAATTTCGATGAAAATTTTGGAGAGGCATGGGAGAGATTCAAAGATCTCCTCAGGAAATGCCCCATCATGAATTCACGGAGCTTCAACAAGTTAATATCTTTTATAATGGGTTGAACGGTAATGATCAAGATTCTTTGAACGCATCCGCGGGTGGCAATATCTTGAATCGTAGACCTAAAGATGTGCTTGAAATTTGCGAGAGTAAATCAAAAGTTCCTATTTCTCTAAACAAAGTCAATGTTCAACACTCCTGCCTCTTCATCCGGTAACTCTTCCGTTAGCAGCTCCGATTAGCCGCTCTAACGTACATGATCCATTGTATGATAAAAGAGGTAAAGGAAATCAAAAGCGAAATTCATAAGCTGGAACCAATCAAAGCCATAAACAAGGTGTGTGAAATTTGTAGTGGTCCACACGCGTATTATGATTGTCAAGCAACCGATGCTTCCTTTTACCAAGCTCCCGTAGCTGCGGTAAACCACAATCAATACCGACCACGGTGATCCTCACTACCGTGCACCTAGCGGTATGACACCACACGGTTTTCCTCTGTGCAAAACCATGGCAATCAAAATAAACTGTTCGAATCAAGGACAAAAATTCAATAACTCTCAAAATTTCAATCAAAACCGGAACAATTTCAACCAACCTTATCAAGCTCCAAATCATCAAAGTTATCAACAACCTCCCCAAGCTCCTAATCATCAAAGTTATCAACAACCTTATCAAGCTCCGAATCATCAAAGTTATCAACAACCTCCTCAAGCTCCCATGCCAAATGACTTCATGAAAATGACTGAGTCAAACATGCGTTCAATGCAAACTCAGATCAATAACATGAGAGGTGAGCTAAAAAGGGAAATTGATACCACATTATCTCGGCGGACAAATGAGTTAAAGAATATGATGAGCAGTTTTATGAACATGAATATGAACAAAGCTTCATCATCTTCGGGAGGACTCCCAAGCAATACTATTCCCAATCCAAATGCCGAGTTGAAAGCCGTCACCACTCGTAGTGGTAAGCACAATGGACCTCGACTCCTATGCCCCCTCCTCCTGTAGCATTGAGTCAAGATACCAAGGAGACAACGGACAAGGTGCATTATTCAAGCCCACGAAGTACCGCACACGTCCCACCTTCAGTCCAAGTTTCAAATCCGGAACCCGAAGTTCAAAGAAAAATCTGAGCGAGAAAACACTTCCATTCCGACTCAAAAGTCTAGTCAGCTTCCTTACCCATCAAGAATGAATGATGAGAAGCTCAAAGACAAAACAAAGAGCAAATGGAAAAATTTTTCCAAATCTTCAATGAGCTTCACTTTGATATAAGCTTCGTTGATGCTCTCGTTCTAATGCCTAAATTTGCATCCATGCTTAAAGGCTTACTCACCAACAAAGACAAGCTATCGAGATGGCTTAAAACCCTCTAAATGAGCAATGCTCGTGGCCATTCTTAATAAGCTTCCCGAAAAGCTTGAAGACCACTGGCGGTTTCTAATCGTGTGATTTCTTGGAGATGTTTCAATGCTCCGCCTTGGCCGATCTTGGCGCTAGCATTAACCTCATGCCACTCGCAGTATGGAAGAAACTGTCTCTTCCTGAACTTTCATCCACTCGTATGACACTCGAGCTAGCGGACGTGCACCGTAACTTCGTCCACTTGGGATAGCCGAGGATGTCGTGATGAAAGTGGGAAAATTTCACTTTCATCGACTTTGTTGTAGTAGACTTCGATCACAGATCCTAGAGTTCCCCTCATCTTAGGGAGAGCTTTCTTGAAAACGAGTCGTGCTCTGATTGATGTGTTCTTTGAAGAGTTGACCATAAGGGTTGACAACGAAGAGCTCACATTGAATATCAACCAGAACTCCAAACCTCTATACAAACAGAGTGTTGCCACAATTGATCAAAAATCCGAAAGAATCAATGCAACACTCTCAAATTTCACGGTTAAGAGTGTTCACCAAAAGCGTCTTTGAGCTCAAAGCTTTGAAGATTACCCCTGGTTCAAACAAATGGTTTGAAAGCTGTACCAGGGAAGTCAAGAGTGTTCTTGATGATGATGACGATGATCTAGAATCGGAGACTTCATCGGAAGTGGTGGAAACTGCTAGCTCTAAGAGCACACCACTTGTGTCCCACCGGAATCAGTTTGTCGCATCGAGTTTGTTAACTCGTGGATGAAACCAAACTCTCTTGATTTCATCGGATTGGATGATGATGTTTGTGATCCAATGGGAGACATTCTTCCCATTGAAGAATTTCTCGAAAATGATCCATCATCTCCTAGTCTTATTGATTCTAACTCTTCCACCCCTTCTCTTACTCCGTTTGAGGAAAGTGACTTCATCTTGGAAGAGATTGAAGCATACTTGTCTAGTGATTCGGTTCCATGGGAAATTGATCATGCTCCAATTGACATCGAGGGAGATATTCTTCTCATTGAGAAGTTGCTTAATAATGATCCATTATCACTCCCTCCCATCGAGCTTCATAACAAGGAAGTCAAGTCGTTGAAACGAAGAATTTCCCCGAGGTTGAACTTAAGGTCTTACCACCTCATCTCGAGTATGCATTTCTTGAGGGTGATGATAAATTACCCGTCATTATTGCTCAAGATTTGAGTAAGGATGAAAAGACTGCTCTCATAAAGGTCTTGAAGTCACACAAGCAAGCAATTGCTTGGAAACTCTCCGACATTAAAGGTATCAACCACGAGTTTTGTACTCACAAAATCTTAATGGAGGATGACTTTAAACCAAAGTGATTCAACATCGAGAGCGAGTGAATCCAAAAATCCATGATGTTATCAAACAAGAGGTTCTCAAACTTCTTGATGCAGGATTGATTTACCCTATCTCGGATAGTCCTTGGGTGAGCCCCGTTCATTGTGTACCCAAAAGGGTGGTATAACAGTTGTTGAAAATGATGAAAACGAGTTGATTCCTACTCGATTGGTTACGGGATGGCGTGTTTGCATTGACTATCGAAAGTTAAATGAAGCCACCCGTAAAGACCACTTTCCCTTACCCTTCATGGACCAGATGCTTGAGAGATTAGCGGGAAACGAATACTATTGCTTTCTCGATGGTTTCTCGGGTTACTTCCAAATTCCCATTGATCTACAAGATCAAGAAAAGACCACATTCACATGTCCTTATGGAACATTTGCTTACCGCTATGCCTTTTGGCTTATGCAATGCTCGGTACATTCAAAGGTGTATGATGGCCATTTTCCACGACATGGTCGAAAAGACTATGGAAGTCTTCATGGATGATTTTAGGTCTTTGGGGATTCTTTTCAAACATGTCTCTCCCATTTGGACAAGATGCTTGAGCGTTGTGAAAACCACGAACCTTTGTCTAAATTGGGAGAAATGTCACTTATGGTCAAGAAGGAATTGTCCTTGGCCATAAAATCTCTAAGAAAGGGATTGAGGTGGACAAAGCCAAAGTTGATGTTATTTCAAAGCTACCTCCTCCCACTACTGTCAAAGGAGTTAGAATTTTCCTTGGTCATGCCGGTTTCTATCGTCGTTTCATTCATGACTTTTTTCAAAAATATCCCGGCCTATGACCCGACTTCTTGAGAAAGACACTCCTTTCATCTTCTCTAGTGAGTGCGTTGAAGCTTTTCAAACTCTTAAGAAGAAGCTCACGGAAGCACCAATTCTAGTTGCCCCCGATTGGGACCTACCATTTAAGCTTATGTGCGTGCAAGTGATTTCAGCCATAGGTGCAGTTTTGGGGCAACAGCAATCGAAACATTTCCAGCCTATACACTATGCTAGCAAAACTTTGACCGAAGCTCAAGCACATTACACCACTACGGAGAAAGAATTACTAGCCGTGGTGTATGCTTTCGAGAAGTTTCGGCCATACTTGATCTTGTCCAAAAGCATAGTGTATACGGATCCCTCGGCCCTCAAATATCTTTTTGCTAAGCAAGATGCAAAGCGAGATTGATCGATGGGTTCTCCTCCTACAAAATTTGATATCACCATCCGTGATAAAAGAGGAGCGGAGAACCTAGCGGCTGATCATCTTTCCCGTCTTGAAAATCCTCATCAAGGTGTGCTCGATAAAAAGGAGATAAATGAAACGTTTCTTCTCGAGACACTTAATGTGATATCTCATCGTGGAGATTCTAGTACCCCATGGTTTGCCGACTTTGCAAACTATCATGCGGGTAACTTTGTTGTGAAAGGGATGTCGTCCCAACAGAAAAACAAATTCTTTAAAGATGTTAAGCATTACTTCTGGGCCGACCCCTACTTGTTTAAGGTTTGTGCGGATCAAGTCATCCGGCGGTGTGTTCCGCGCCAAGAAGCGATGAAATTCTCAAGGCTTGTCATCATGGACCCACAGGGGGACATAATGGCCCGAACTACACCGCCAAGAAGGTGTTTGATTCTGGTTTCTATTGGCCCACAATTTACAAAGATGCCCATGACCTCGTCAAATCTTGCGACTCTTGCCAACGTCATGGTAACATCTCTAAAAGAGATGAAATGCCTCAAAATGCCATTCAAGTGTGCGAGATATTTGACGTATGGGGCATTGACTTTATGGGGCCGTTCCCGTCTTCGAGGAACAAGTATATACTCGTGGCGGTCGATTACTTGTCTAAATGGGTGGAGGCGAAAGCACTACCTACCAACGACGCCCGAGTAGTTGTGAAGTTTTTAAAGTCTCTCTTTGCCCGTTTTGGAACTCCTCGTGCTATCATTAGTGATCGCGGCACACACTTTTGCAATGACCAATTCGCAAAAGTGATGCTTAAGTACAGTGTCACCCACCGTCTCTCTACCGCGTATCACCCACAAACTAGTGGGCAAGTGGAAGTTTCGAACCGTGGTTTGAAAAGAATCTTGGAGGACGAAGTGGCGAAAATCGTGCCTCTTGGTCGGACAAATTAGAAGATGCACTTTGGGCCTTCCGTACCGCTTATAAAACACCCATCGGGTGTACTCCTTACAAGCTTGTGTATGGAAAGGCGTGTCATCTCCCGATCGAGCTTGAGCACAAAGCCTATTGGGCCTTGAAGCATGCAAATTTCGACCTCAAGTCTTCGGCTGATCATCGGAAAGTTCAACTCAACGAATTAAATGAACTCCGTGATCAAGCCTACGAGAACTCTTTGATCTACAAAGAAAAGACAAAGAAGATCCATGACTCAAAGATTAAGAACAGCGTTTTCAACGTTGGTGACCGAGTCCTTCTTTTTAATTCTAGATTAAAGATCTTCTCGGGGAAACTTAAGACCGTTGGGTGGTCCATTCACCATCGCCAAAGTGTTTCCATATGGCACCGTCGAATTATCTCAAATAGACGGGCCAAACTTCAAAGTGAATGGACATAGATTGAAGCACTATTTTGGAGGGACATTCCCTGTGGTTGTCCCGGATTACAAACTTTCCCCATGAACCAATGAATCGCGGGATCGAGTCAAGCTAGCGACTTCGGTAATCAAAAACAATAGCACACTAAATGGGTTTTTCACCCGTATTTCTGACTTCTTTCTATTTTCTACCACCCTAGTGTGGGGGGGGGTTGCCCACATGTTTCTAAAAAAATCTTCTTTCTAAATAATGGCCATAATATTTCCCTTTTTCGTTCTTTGTTTTAGCATATCCGCGGTACTTTGAATATTGAATGCAATATTCATTTCTAAGTGTGGGGGGGAATTCTCACGAATTTTATCATATAATTATACCAATTCCCGTTTTGGCCAAAATTTTTTGGAGTAAGTGTTTACACTTTCTCATTTGGTTATCGATCGCCATGTCGTAAGACAAAGGATTGGCTAATCCAGGAGCAAACGGCTCTTGGTAAAGATTTCTCAAATCCGTTTATATGGCTTGCAATTTGCCCAAAATTGTATGGTTCTCAACTCACCATATCCTAAAAAGTGAAGAGTTGGCTAGCCCGCAAGATTATGGCTTGTGGTAAAGGCAGTGGAAAATCCATAATTGGTATTCAGCTCACCAAAGATAATTCTGATAATTTATCTAAGAGTTGGCTAGTCGTATGAAGGTCGCGGCCGGTAAAGACACATCAAATCCGTTATATGGTTTATGATTTGCCAATAAATCAGATGGTTATCGGTTTACCATGGTTCTTACTTGAACTGAAACATTTGGCTACTCCAGAAGTAATGGCTTTTGGTAAAGAGATGAAATCCATTAAATTTTCTCAAAAGATTGCTAGGGACTAGCAATATCTCAGTGTGGGGGATTGATGAGTGTCTAAATACTCATCATTTTACAATGTACAAAAATAAACTGCAAAATCATCTGAAAGCATTTCGAGAAACACATCAAAATGTTCAAAATATCACAAATCAGTGTTTTATGTGTTTTAAATACAAAAATATCAAAATCAGATGAAAAACATATCAAATTTGCAAAAATTGCAGCATTTTCCCCAAGTTTCAAAAAGTTGTCAAAAACAGTCCCTGAGCACATAATTTCAAAAGTAAAGTCACCAAAGGTCCTTTTAAATCATAAGTTGTCAAATTTAGTCCTTTGGTGAAAAATATTAAAAGTTTGAGAAAATTGCAAAAATGGTCCCTCAAGTTTAAAAGTTGGCAGATGGTCCCGGAAAATGTGAAAATGGCAACATTGGTCCTTGTACTTTTGAAGATTGTCACTTTAAGTCCTTGGAACATCTTTTGAAATTGGCAGCCTAAGTCTTTGAAGTTTGGATCTTACAACTTTAGTCCTTGAAAATTTAAAACCCTTTAAACCAATTTTGGACCCCTGCCTATCTTGGACCCTGTCAATATGCAATTGTGACCCCCCTTGGATTATTATATCCTGGTCAAATTCCAACACCCGCCAAAAGTCCTCCACTCTCACCACACCTTTTACTTTTTGCCTGCAACTAGCTTTCCCCTCATCCCCCCTCCTCTCCAATCACTCAAACCTGTTCCCTCACCTCCAACTAACATCCAAACTACATTTATTGCATCCCTAACCCCTCACTCAACCCCCAATGGGCAGAAAAGAAAAATGGCGCCAAAAATCATTTTGAATGGTCAAGATCAATTATAAGCCATCCAATGGGGGATTAGTGGGATTTCATCAGAGGCGAGAGAGAGAGAATGCATTTGGGTATAAAAAGAAAGGCATAAGGAAGCAAGAGGGGAGTAGTTTTTAGTTTTATTTTTATCTTCAAATGTCGTTTTTAATTTAAAGTCTTTAAATTAGTGTAAAATCTGTTGTATCTTGTTTCTTTGTATCAAACTAAGATATTTGCATCATTAAAACTTGTTTACAAGTATTAATTCGAGTTATATCAAAATTCCTTGTTTTGAAACTCCGCTTGAATATTGCCATTTTCAAAGTCTTACATACAAGGTTTTATCGACTTATTTTCAACTCATATAAGGCTTATATGACTTATTATAGCTTGTTATAAGCTTATATTTAAGTTTGAAACCATTTTGGAATCGGGTCAACAAAAGTCAAACAGGGTCAAAAATAGGAATGCAGAATGAAATGGGTTGATGCAGACATGGATGTGGGTTGCTTTATATTCATTTGGGTTGATATTTAGTTAGTGGTTCTCTGGTTCTTGGATTCAAGCCATAGTGGCTATTGGAAATCTTGTAAGTTGTCATTTAGTTTATAAGCATAATCTGTTTTCTTGTGTCTAAACCGGTACAAATCTTGTTCAAATAGCTATATTTAGGATAGTTATACTTGGTTTGATCATTAATATCAAGTGGATTAGTGTTTTAATCAGTTTTACTTGTTTAGCTTGATAGTGTAAAGGGGTGTTTGGTATTACTTATTAATCATTTGTAGAGGCTAGTTCATTGAACAAATCCTTTTGTTTCAAGTTGGTTAAGTTCTATTGAGATCATATCTGTCAAAATTTTGAGTATATATAAGCACAAAGTCAATATTTAACTTAAATCCATCCCCACGATCCTGTTGAGATTTTGGCTTAGCAAATCCTTATTTTGTGTTTAAAAGTCTCAAACAAAGCTTGCATTACACTTATTACATCATATAACATCTACTTCAGTTAATAAATTGGAACCAAAGTTGGAAAAAGTCAACTTCTCAACATATTTTCAAAAAGTCAAAATAGCAAAAGTCGTTTTGGGGTCCCAGGTACAAGGAATTTTCATGAGCTTATTTTTTGGACTTATCAAGTGAACCTTGGCATTTTAGAAACTTGACACGGTCTTGTTACTGTAGCATTTTAGTATAATTTTACAATTTTTGAGCTTCAAACAAGCTTCTCCTTTTAGCCTAACCGCGCACCAGCTGTACTTTCGTAGTGCTTGAGCTTTTCCTAGAATTTAAGCTTGTGCACAGTGCTCATAAGAGCTTCCCAAGGCCTAGATTTTGGTTTTGCTAGCTCTGACCGGTCTAGTTTAGGCCTTCAAAATTGGTTTTTGGTTTGTGGCTTATTTGAGTGCTCATTCTTTGGCTTAAAGTAGCCACCAAAATCTGTTTTCAAGCAAATAGCTTAAATCATCAAATCTGTACAACTTGCATATCAGTGGTTGTAGCTTGTTGATTTTAGTTGCATTTGGTCAATTTTAGCTTATTAGAACTTCTGTTAACAGTTGGTGGCTTGTTTTAATCAATTGGCTTATTTAAGTGCTTATTATTAAGATCATTCCACATCAGTTTCATAATCTTGTACACAAAGCACTGTTTTATATTTTTCTCAGATTTAGAATATAATTTTAGAGTTTTCCTGAACTTTTCATATTTTTCTAAGTCATTTTGCTATTTTTCTTGATTTTTATTAGTTTTAAGCACTTTTAAATAGCATTTAATACAAAAAAATAAAAAAAAGGTTCAAAAAAATAAGTTTTCATTTTTCTTAGGCTTAGATAAATATAAAAAGTAGAAAAAGTAATTTTCCATAGTTCATTTTGTAATTTTTAGTAATTTAATTAGTTTTTAATAGTTTAAAATTCATAAAAAATAGAAAAATAATCATAAAAATACAAAATAGTTTTGAAAAGTCTATTTTGATATTTTAGACTTTTCCATTTCATAATTTTATTTTTCTAGCTTTATTTCCTAATTTCTTGTATTTTAGGTAATTATTAAATAGTTAAAAATAGTTTTTTAATTAATAATAATTAGAATATTAGTTATAAAAATAATTTTCTTTTTCTAAATATTTTCTTTTATCATTAGGATTGTTAAAAATATCATTTTCATATTTTTAGGGTTAATATTGTGTAAGTTTCACGTTTTTAATTATACGTTCGTAGATTTTAATTTCAGGTTTTATAAAAACATAAAACAAAAACATCATTTTAATTATAGTGATAGCGTTTATTTAGCAATTTTATCTTTTTAATTTCCTTTAATTTGCATTTAAGCCGTTGTAATTTGTTGGCTTTCCTTAGTTATAATCATAATTCAAATCCCTTTTATTTCAAACTCTCGATCACTAAAGCGTTTGATAATCCATTTGCACAACTTCATTTGGGACATAACGACCGGGAAACACTATACTCCTCGGATCTTCATTGCATTCGGGTGCTTAAGCAGGTTTTAAAGCCGGTTACGGTCCGCCATTCACAAGTGGCGGGCTTGTGTGATTAGCTTATTTGGCCTTTGGCCATCGATCTCATTTGAGGGGTGTGCTTGAAAGTGTGTGTGTGTGTGTTTTTCCTTTGAAGTAAAACATCTCTCTTGTTTTCATCTTTCACATATACACATAACATATCTTATATCAAGTCACCATCTCTCTCTTAATCCTTCTTCTTTATTCATCTTCACGCATAGTTTGTGTTTGTGTTAACGTGATATACGTGTTGGGTTTGTGTAAGTTGATAAAAGTAAGGTCCTACAATTGGTATCAAAGCCTAACAATGGTTTAGGAGTGCTTTGGTTGAAGTTTTTTTTGTAGTGTTACGCGTAGCTTCGTTATCAAAGTTTTCAGCAAAGCTTTAATTTTTGTACTCAAAAATTCAAGATTCTTGTGGTTTAAGGTTTATTTGGTGCTAAAGTTTCAGTTTTGCAAAAGTTACTTCGTGTTTTCTTCTTTTTAAGCTCGTTTTTGGTTGGTTGGTCATTTCTACTGTAAGCTTTCTAAGCACTTTGGGTGAACAAGGTCAACATTTTTTGGTATTCGAGGTGTTTTAAAGAATTTTGTTTGTGCAAGAGAAATTTTTGAATGTTACTCAAAACCCTAGTTCTTTACGTAAGAAAGTCAACGTCGTCTGTCTCGCACTTTCTACGCTAAGCTTTTGGTGCGATTCTTGAGCTTCAGCGATTACTCAATGCTTCCTCACTTGGATAAGTTTGTGGAACACTTGAATTTTGGATATCTTTTACTTGTGATAGTGTAAAGGATTTTTGGGCAAAACCCATCTCGCAGCTTAGACTTAGAGGCCACTGCTGCAAAGTATTTTCTTACGGCTAAGCTTGCCTTACGCATAACTAAATCTTACGCATAAGTTTTTCTACGCCTAACTTTAAACTTCGCATAAGCATTCCTCGCCTAAGGAATCCTACGCCTAAGCCATCCTACTAGCTTGGTACCGTAGAAATTGGAAGAGCCAGACTTGGCGTGGTCTCCGAAGTAGCATCAAGGTCGATGGAATCGACAATTTTAAAGAAATCCCTTAGATGCTGATTTGGATCTTCGATAAAATCCATGGAATGCACATCGTTTTGCCAACGCGGATGGTGTGGGATCGTAGAGGCCGTAGTTTGGGCTTGGTGGAAAACTCAATGGTGTTCCTATAGCCTAGGTGGCTTGGTCTGGTATTCACCAAGTCGGGCTCTTGGCGGGTAATTTGGTGGTAGGTTGATGAATGGTGGTTGGTTATCACCTTCCATGATGAAAAGTGATGGGATTACGAACAAAGGTCCAAGAAGGGGATAGACTACGAGAAAGCTAAAAATGAGAAAAATTTACTTGATAGGAATCAAGCAAAGAAACCTAAAGATTGGACTACTAACTAGCTATTCTACTCCTCGGCCCGGTAAAAAACTTGATATCACTTGCAGTCGGTTCAGGGTCAAAGGAACTTCCTTTTTTTGAGCAAGTTTTATAACACCCTAGGCAGTGAACCTAATCGTTGTAGTGTAGTATTAGGGTAAGCCACGCGGTATTGATATTGTTACCCTTAATAGTTTTTATTAGAAGTGATGGTCATTCACGTTTAGGAACCTTGTAGCGTGTGTTTAGATGTGTGCTAGAATAGTCAATGGGATCGTGGATTGGGCTAAGCTAATTGGCTATAAGTTAAGTTAAGCTAGCCTTTCATCAGGTGTTATCCAATCCAAGTCCACGAGGCCCAAGCCAAAGCCCATTAGGGCGTTTATGTAATGTACTATATAAACCCCTCAAAGTCTCATTTGAGGTGTGCTTGAAAGTGTGTGTGTGTGTGTTTCCAGTAAAACATCTCTCTTGTTTTCATCTTACATATCATAA
Organism: Chrysanthemum makinoi; assembly: GCA_910596185.1. Taxonomy (NCBI): domain Eukaryota; kingdom Viridiplantae; phylum Streptophyta; class Magnoliopsida; order Asterales; family Asteraceae; genus Chrysanthemum; species Chrysanthemum makinoi. Next base: position 87,341,742 of record OU343216.1, read on the forward strand.
CATATCTTATATCAAGTCACCATCTCTCTCTTAATCCTTCTTCTTTATTCATCTTCCGCATATTTGTGTTTGTGTTAAAGTGATATACGTGTTGGGTTTGTGATAAGGTTGATAAAAGTAAGGTCCTACAATTGGTATCAATCGCCTAACAATGGTTTAGGAGTGTTTGGTTGAAGTTTTTTTTTTTAGTGTTACTGGCTTCGTTTATCAAAGTTTTCACGCTTAAAGCTTTAATTTTTGCACTCAAAAATTCAAGATTCTTGTGGTTTTAGGTTTATTTGGTGCTAAAGTTTTAGTTTTTGCAAAAGGTTAAGACTTTCACGTGTTTTTCTTCATTTTAAAGCTCGTTTTTTTTGGTTTGGTCATTTCTACTCGTAAGCTTTCTAAGCACTTTGGGTGAACAAGGTCAACATTTTGTGTTATTAGTGTTTTTAAAAATTTGTTTGTGCAAGAGATTGTTTGAATCATTGGAAATTTTTACGCGTAGGTCAAAACCCTAGTTCTTAAGAAAAAAGTCAACGTCCTCTGTCTCGCATAACTTTCTACATAAGCTTTTGGTGCGAGATTCTTGAGCTTCAAGATTACTGGTGCTTCCCTCACTTGGATAAGTTTGTGGAACACTTCGACTTTTGGATATCTTACACCTTTGTGATAGTGTAAAGGATTTTTAGCAAAACCTAATCTTACGCATAAGCTTAGACTTACGCGTAGAACACTTTACGCTTAAGTATTTTCTTACGCCTAAGCTTTCCTTACGCATAACTAAATCTTACGCATAAGTTTTCCTCATAACTTTAAACTTCGCATAAGCATTTCCTCGCCCTAAGCCATCCTACTAGCTTGGTCAGTAGAAGAAATGGAAGAGCAGCGGTGGTCTCTCCAGTAGTAGCATGGTCGATGGAATCGACAATTTTAAGAAAATCCCTTAGATGCTGATTTGGATCTGGGCGAAGTCCATGGAATGCACATCCGTTTTGCACCAACCGGATGGTGTCGGATCGCAAGGCCGTAGTTTGGGCTTGGTCGGGAAGCTCAATGGTGTTCCTATAGCCTAGGTGGCTTGGTCTGGTATTCACCAAAGTACGGCTCTTGGCGGGTCAATTGATGGTAGGTTGATGAATGGTGGTTGGTTATCACCTTCCATGATGAAAAGTGATGGGATTACGAACAAAGTCACGAGAAGAAGGGATAGACTACGAGAAATCTAAAAATGAGAAAAATTTACTTGATAGGAATCAAGCAAAGAAACCTAAATGAGGTGGACTACTAACTAGCTATTCTACTCCTCTGGCGTAAAAACATAATGCTTGCTTCGCGTCGTTGGGGATCAAGGAACTTCAACGCTGTTGTTGGTATTAGGTGTGGGCCATAGTTTATTAGAAGTTTCACGGGAACCTTGGATGGGTTTGGGTTTCAGTGTTTGGTTCGGGCTGGTAAGGCTAAAGTTGAATTTAATCATGTGTTATCAAAGTCCCCTCAAAGGGGGTCTGTTTGAGGGGTGTGCTTGAAAGTGTGTGTGTGTGTGTTTTTCCTTTGAAGTAAAACATCTCTCTTGTTTTCATCTTTCACATATATGCATAACATATCTTATATCAAGTCACCATCTCTCTCTTAATCCTTCTTCTTTATTCATCTTCACGCATAGTTTGTGTTTGTGTTAACGTGATATCGATGTTGGGTTTGTGATATGGTTGATAAAAGTAAGGTCCTACAATTGGTATCAATCGCCTAACAATGGTTTAGCAGTGTTTTGGTTGAAGTTTTTTTTGTAGTGTTACACGTAGCTTCGTTATCAAAGTTTTCACGCTTAAAGCTTTAATTTTTGCACTTAAAATTCAAGATTCTTGTGGTTTAAGGTTTATTTGGTGCTAAAGTTTCAGTTTTTGCAAAAAGTTCGAAGCTTTACGTGTTTTTCTTCATTTTTAAGCTCGTTTTTTGGTTCGTTGGTCATTTCTACGCATAAGCTTTCTAAGCACTTTGGGTGAAAAAGGTCAACATTTTTGTGTTATTCGAGTGTTTTTAAAATTTGTTTTGCAAGAGAAATTGTTTGAATGTTGGAAATTTTATGCGTGGTCAAAACCCTAGTTCTGGCGTAAGAAAAGTCAACGTCCTCTGTCTCGCGCATAACTTTCTACGCATAAGCTTTTGGTGCGGATTCTTGAGCTAGCGATTACTCGATTGCTTCCCTCACTTGGATAAGTTTGTGGAACACTTTTACTGGATATCTTTTACCGCTGTGATAGTGTAAAGGATTTTTGGGCAAACCTAATCTTACGCATAAGCAGACTTGCATTAGAACACTTTACGCTTAAGTATTTTCTTCGCCTAAGCTTGCCTTCGCATAACTAAATCTTACGCATAAGTTTTTCTACGCCTAACTTTAAACTTATGCATAAGCATTTCCTACGCCTAAGGAATCCTACGCCTAAGCCATCCTACTAGCTTGGTCCGGTAGAGAAAATTGGAAGAGGCGAGTAGCGTGGTCTCCCAGTAGTAGCATCAAGTTCGATGGAATCGACAATTTTAAGGAAATACCTTAGATGCTGATTTGGATCTTGGGAGCGAAGTCCATGGAATGCACATCCGTTTTGCACCAACCGGATGGTGTCGGATCGCAGGGCCGTAGTTTGGGCTGGGTCGGGAAGCTCAATGGTGTTCCTATAGCCTAGGTGGCTTGGTCTCGAGTATTCACCAAGAGTAGGGGCTCTTGGCGGGTCATTTGGTGGTAGGTTGATGAATGGTGGTTGGTTATCACCTTCCATGATGAAAAGTGATGGGATTACGAACAAAGGTCACGAAGAAGGGGATAGACTACGAGAAAGCTAAAAATGAGAAAAATTTACTTGATAGGAATCAAGCAAAGAAACCTAAACGAGGTGGACTACTAACTAGCTATTCTACTCCTCGGTGCGTACAAAAACTTGATAGCTAGCGTGGTTGAGGTCAAAGGAACTTCCTTTTCTTGAGCAAGTTTTATAACACCCTAAAATGAACCTAATCATTGTAGTGTAGTATTAGGGAGTAACGGGTATTGATATTGTTACCCTTAATAGTTTTTATTAGAAGTGATGGTCATTCACGTTTAGGAACCTTGTAACGTGTGTTAGATGTCGGTATAGAATAGTCAAGCGGGCTCGTGGATTGGGCTAAGCTAATTGGCTATAAGTTAAGTTAAGTTAGCCTTTCATCATGTGTTATCAATCAAGTCCACGAGGCCCAAGCAAAGCCCATTAAGGCGTTTATGTAATGTACTATATAACCCCTCAAAGTCTCATTTGAGGGTGTTCTTAATAATGTGTGTGTGTGTGTGTGTGTGTTTTTCCTTTGAAGTAAAACATCTCTCTTGTTTTCATCTTTCACATATACGCATAACATATCTTATATCAAGTCACCATCTCTCTCTTAATCCTTCTTCTTTATTCATCTTCACACATAGTTTGTGTTTGTGTGCTTGATATATCGTGTTGGGTTTGTGATAAGGTTGATAAAAGTAAGGTCCTACAATTGGTATCAATCGCCTAACAATGGTTTAGGAGTGTTTTGGTTGAAGTTTTTTTTTAGTGTTATTACAGCGTAACCGTTATCAAAGTTTTCCTTAAAGCTTTAATTTTTGCACATAAAAATTCAAGATTCTTGTGGTTTAAGGTTTATTTGGTGCTAAAGTTTCAGTTTTGTAAAAGTTGAGAAGCTTTACGTGTTTTTCTTCATTTTAAGCTCGTTTTTGGTTCGTTGGTCATTTCTACTCGTAAGCTTTCTAAGCACTTTGGGTGAACAAGGTCAACATTTTTGTGTTATTAGTGTTTTAAGGCTTTTGTGCAAGAGAAATTGTTTGAATCATTGGAAATTTTTAAGCGTGGGTCAAAACCCTAGTTCTGGCGTAAGAAAAGTCAACGTCCTTTTTCTACGCATAACTTTCTACGCATAAGCTTTTGGTGCAGATTCTTCGAGCTTCAACGATTACTCGATTGCTTCCCTCACTTGGATAAGTTTGTGGAACACTTGACTTTTGGATATCTTTTACACTGTGATAGTGTAAAGGATTTTTGGGCAAAAACCCTAATCTTACGCATAAGCTTAGACTTACGCGTAGAAACACTTCTTGGCAAGTATTATTCTTACGCCTAAGCTTTCCTTACGCATAACTAAATCTTACGCATAAGTTTTTCTACGCCTAACTTTAAACTTACATAAGCATTTCCTAAGCCTAAGGAATCCTAAGCCTAAGCCATCCTACTAGCTTGGTCCCGTAGAGAATTGGAAGAGACGTGGCGTGGTCTCAGTAGTAGCATCAAGGTCGATGGAATGCGACAATTTTAAGAAATCCTTAGATCTTGATTTGGATCTTGGGCGAAGTCCATAGAATGCACATCCGTTTTGCACCAACGGATGGTGTGGGATCGAGGGCCGTAGTTTGGGCTTGGTCGAGGAGCTCAATGGTGTTCCTATAGCCTAGGTGGCTTGGTCTCGAGTATTCACCAAAGATGCGGGCTCTTGGCGGGTAATTTGGTGGTAGGTTGATGAATGGTGGTTGGTTATCACCTTCCATGATGAAAAGTGATGGGATTACGAACAAAGGTCACGAAGAAGGGGATAGACTACGAGGAAGCTAAAATGAGAAAAATTTACTTGATAGGAATCAAGCAAAGAAACCTAAACGGGGTGGACTACTAACTAGCTATTCTACTCCTCGGCCGGCCCAAAACTTGATAACTCTACCTTCGTCGTTGAGGTCAGGAACTTCCTTTTCGTCGAGCAAGTTTTATAACACCTAGGCAGTGAACCTAATCGTTGTAGTGTAGTATTAGGGTAAGCCACGGGTATTGATATTGTTAGCCTTAATAGTTTTATTAGAAGTGATGGTCATTCACGTTTAGGAACCTTAGCGTGTGTTAGATGTCGTGCTAGAATAGTCAATGGGCTCGTGGATTGGGCTAAGCTAATTGGCTATAAGTTAAGTTAAGCTAGCCTTTCATCATGTGTTATCCAATCCAAGTCCACGAGGCCCAAGCCAAAGCCCATTAGGGCGTTTATGTAATGTACTATATAAACCCCTCAAAATCTCATTTGAGGGGTGTGCTTGAATGTGTGTGTGTGTGTTTTCCTTTGAAGTAAAACATCTCTCTTGTTTCATCTTTCACATATCATAACACATATCTTATATCAACTCACCATCTCTCTCTTAATCCTTCTTCTTTATTCATCTTCACGCATAGTTTGTGTTTTTGTTAACGTGATATACGTGTTGGGTTTGTGATAAGGTTGATAAAAGTAAGGTCCTACAATTGGTATCAATAGCCTAACAATGGTTTAGGAGTGTTTTGGTTGAAGTTTTTTTGTAGTGTTCGCAGCGTAGCCGTTATCAAAGTTTTCAGCTTAAAGCTTTAATTTTTGCAATCAAAAATTCAAGATTCTTGTGGTTTAAGGTTTATTTGGTGCTAAAGTTTTAGTTTTTGCAAAAGTTCAAGCTTTCACGTGTTTTCTTCATTTTAAGCTTGTTTTTGGTTCGTTGGTCATTTCTACTCGTAAGCTTTCTAAGCACTTTGGGTGAACAAGGTCAACATTTTTGTGTTATTCGAGTGTTTTAAAGGCTGTTTGTGCAAGAGAAATTGTTTGAATCGGTAGGAATTTTTAAAGCGTAGGTCAAAACCCTAGTTCTCTGCGTAAGAAAAGTCAACGTCCTCTTTGTCACGCATAACTTTCTTCGCATAAGCTTTTGGTGCAGATTCTTGAGCTTCAACGATTACTCAGTGCTTCCCTCACTTGGATAAGTTTGTGGAACACTTCGACTTTTGGATATCTTTTACACTGTGATAATGTAAAGGATTTTTAGGCAAAACCCTAATCTTACGCATAAGCTTAGACTTAAGCGTAGAACACTTTACGCTTAAGTATTTTCTTACGCCTAAGCTTGTCTTACACATAACTAAATCTTACATAAGTTTTTCTACAACTTTAACTTGCATAAGCATTTCCTACGCCTAAGCAATCCTACTAGCTTGGTCCGTAGAAATTGGAAGAGACGCAGGCGTGGTCTCCCAGTAGTAGCATCAAGGTCGATGGAATCGACAATTTTAAGAAATCCCTTAGAATTTGATTTGGATCGAGGCTGAAGTCCATGGAATGCACATCCGTTTTGCACCAACCGGATGGTGTCGGATCGCAGGGGCGTAGTTTGGGCTTGGTCGGGAAGCTCAATGGTGTTCCTATAGCCTAGGTGGCTTGGTCTCGAGTATTCACCAAGAGTCCGGGCTCTTGGCGGGTCATTTGGTGGTAGGTTGATGAATGGTGGTTGGTTATCACCTTCCATGATGAAAAGTGATGGGATTATGAACAAAGGTCACGAAAGAAGGGGATAGACTACGAGCTAAAATGAGAAAAATTTACTTGATAGGAATCAAGCCAAGGAACCTAAACGAGGTGGACTACTAACTAGCTATTCTACTCCCGGCGTGGCCAAAACTTGATAGCGCTACACGGCGTCGTTGAGGTCAAAGGAACTTCCTTTCCGAGCAAGTTTTATAACACCCTAGGCATGAACCTAATCGTTTGTAGTGGTATTAGGGTAAGCCACGGGTATTGATATTGTTAGCCTTAATAGTTTTATTAGAAGTGATGGTCATTCACGTTTAGGAACCTTGTAACGTGTGTTAGATGTCGTGCTAGAATAGTCAACGGGCTCGTGGATTGGGCTAAGCTAATTGGCTATAAGTTAAGTTAAGCTAGCCTTTCATCATGTGTTATCCAATCCAAGTCCACGAGGCCCAAGCCAAACCCCATTAGGGCGTTTATGTAATGTACTATATAAACCCCTCAAAGTCTCATTTGAGGGGTGTGCTTGAAAGTGTGTGTGTGTGTTTTCCTTTGAAATAAAACATCTCTCTTGTTTTCATCTTTCACATATACGCATAACATATCTTATATCAAGTCACCATCTTTCTCTTAATCCTTCTTCTTTATTCATCTTCACGCATAGTTTGTGTTTGTGTTAACGTGATATACGTGTTGGGTTTGTGATAAGGTTGATAAAAGTAAGGTCCTACAATTGGTATCAATAGCCTAACAATGGTTTAGGAGTGTTTTGGTTGAAGTTTTTTTTTTTAGTGTTACGCGTAGCTTCGTTATCAAAGTTTTCACCTTGCTTTAATTTTTGCATTCAAAAATTCAAGATTCTTGTGGTTTAAGGTTTATTTGGTGCTAAAGTTTCAGTTTTTTTGCAAAAGTTGAAGCTTTCGTGTTTTTTCTTCATTTTTAAACCCGTTTTTGGTTCGTTGGTCATTTCTACTCGTAAGCTTTCTAAGCACTTTGGGTGAACAAGGTCAACATTTTTGTGTTATTGAGTGTTTTAAGGTTGTTTTGTGCAAGAGAAATTGTTTGAATCGCTGGAATTTTTTAGCGTGGGTCAAAACCCTAGTTCTGGCGTAAGAAAGTCAACGTCCTCTGTCTCGCGCAACTTTCTACGCATAAGCTTTTGGTGTAGATTCTTGAGCTTCAACGATTACTCGATGCTTCCCTCACTTGGATAAGTTTGTGGAACACCGACTTTTGGATATCTTTTACCTTTGTGATAGTGTAAAGGATTTTTGGGCAAAACAATAATCTGCATAAGCTTAGACTTCGCAGCGTAGAACACTGCAGCAAGTATTTTCTTCGCCTAAGCTTGCCTTCACATATAAATCTTACGCATAATAAGTTTTCTCGCCTAACTTTAAACATACGCATAAGCATTTCCTACGCCTAAGGAATCCTACGCCTAAGCCATCCTACTAGCTTGGTCCGTAGAAAATTGGAAGAGACTTGGTAGCGTGGTCTCCCGAGTAGTAGCATCAAGGTCGATGGAATCGACAATTTTAAGAAATCCCTTAGATCTGATTTGGATCTTCGGGCGAAGTCCATGGAATGCACATCCGTTTTGCACCAACGGATGGTGTCGGATCGCAGGGCCGTAGTTTGGGCTTGGTCGGAAGCTCAATGGTGTTCCTATAGCCTAGGTGGCTTGGTCTCGTATTCACCAAGAGACGCAGCGGGCTCATTGGTGGTATTTGAATGGTGGTTAATTATGATGAAAAGTGATCGGGTTACGAACAAAGGTCATGAAGAAGGGGGATAGACTACGAGAAAGCTAAAAATGAGAAAAATTTACTTGATAGGAATCAAGCAAAGAAACCTAAACGAGGTGGACTACTAACTAGCTATTCTACTCCTCGGTAGCGGCGTAAAACTTGATAACTCTACACGCGTCGTTCGGGGTCAAAGGAACTTCCTTTTCTTCGAGCAAGTTTTATAACACCCTAGGAAGTGAACCTAATCGTTGTAGTGTAGTATTAGGGTAAGCCACGGGTATTGATATTGTTAGCCTTAATAGTTTTATTAGAAGTGATGGTCATTCACGTTTAGGAACCTTAGCGTGTGTTAGATGTCGTGCTAGAATAGTCAACGGGCTCGTGGATTGGGCTAAGCTAAATGGCTATTAGTTATGTTAAGCTAGCCTTTCATCATGTGTTATCCAATCCAAGTCCACGAGGCCCAAGCCAAAGCCCATTAGGGCGTTTATGTAATGTACTATATAAACCCCTCAAAGTCTCATTTGAGGGGTGTGCTTGAAAGTGTGTGTGTGTGTGTTTTCCTTTGAAGTAAAACATCTCTCTTTTTCATCTTTCACATATATGCATAACATATCTTATATCAAGTCACCATCTCTCTCTTAATCCTTCTTCTTTATTCATCTTCACGCGCATATTTGTGTTTGTGTTAAAGTGATATACGTGTTGGGTTTGTGATAAGGTTGATAAAAGTAAGGTCCTACAATTGGTATCAATCGGCTAACAATGGTTTAAGAGTGTTTTGGTTGAAGTTTTTTTGTAGTGTTAGCGTAGCCGTTATCAAAGTTTTCACGCTTAAAGCTTTAATTTTTGCACTTAAAAATTCAAGATTTTTGTGGTTTAAGGTTTATTTGGTGCTAAAGTTTCAGTTTTTTGCAAAAGTTCGAAGCTTTACGTGTTTTTCTTCATTTTAAGCTCGTTTTTGGTTCGTTGGTCATTTCTACTCGTAAGCTTTCTAAGCACTTTGGGTGAACAAGGTCAACATTTTTTGTTATTTCGAGTGTTTTAAAGGTTGTTTGTGCAAGAGAAATTGTTTGAATCATTGGAAATTTTTAAGCGTGGGTCAAAACCCTAGTTCTACGCGTAAGAAAAGTCAACGTCCCTCTGTCTACATAACTGCTAAGCTTTTGGTGCAGATTCTTTGAGCTTCAACCATTACTCAGTGCTTCCCTCACTTGGATAAGTTTGTGGAACACTTCGACTTTTGGATATCTTTTGATGTGATAGTGTAAAGGTTTTTTGGGCAAAACCCTAATCTTACGCATAAGCTTAGACTTACGCGTAGAACACTTTGCAGCAAGTATTTTCTTACGGCTAAGCTTGCCTTACGCATAACTAAATCTTACGCATAAGTTTTTCTACGCCTAACTTTAAACTTACGCATAAGCATTTCCTACGCCTAAGGAATCCTACGCCTAAGCCATCCTACTAGCTTGGTCCCGTAGAGAAAATTGAAGAGCCTTGGCGTGGTCTCAGTAAGTAGCATCAAGGTCAATCGAATCGACAATTTTAAGGAAATCCCTTAGATGCTGATTTGGATCTTCGAAGCGAAGTCCATGGAATGCACATCCGTTTTGCACCAACCGGATGGTGTCGGATCGCAGGAGCGTAGTTTGGGCTTGGTTGGGAAGCTCAATGGTGTTCCTATAGCCTAGGTGGCTTGGTCTCAGTATTCACCAAGTCACGGGCTCTTGGCGGTCATTTGGTGGTAGGTTGATGAATGGTGGTTGGTTATCACCTTCCATGATGAAAAGTTATGGGATTACGAACAAAGGTCACGAAGAAGGGGATAGACTACGAGAAAGCTAAAAATGAGAAAAATTTACTTGATAGGAATCAAGCAAAGAAACCTAAACGAGGTGGACTACTAACTAGCTATTCTACTTGATGAGTGCGTATTCACTCATCATTTTAGGTCAAATTCCTTTTCGCAAACCATTTAAAACACTCGAAATGCATCAAAATCTGTAAATATCTCAAAATTGTGTTTTATATGTTTTGATTAAAAGTGTTTAAAATCAAATGAAAAAGCGAACAAAGTTTGCATAATTGGCGTTTCGGTCCCATTAACTTTCAAAGAATTGTGAGAAATAGTCCACGAGCACGTATTTTTAAAAAGAAAAAGAGTCACCTAAGGTCCTTTTAAAATCATAAGTTATCATAATTAGTCCTTTGGTGAAAAATTTCAAAGTTTGAGAAATTACGGTTGTGATCCTGGATTTTTAAAAATTGTCAAGTTTAGTCCTCAGGTTTCACAAATTGGCAAATTCAGTCCCTGCACTTTTGGTGATTGACAAAGTCAGCCCTTGGATAATACTTCATTAGAATTGTAGCTTTGGTCCCTGGGTTTCGGATTGTACATGTTTAACCCCTTAACTACTAATGGGATCCATGGTTGATCCAAGTGCTTAAGTATAACAAGGCCTAAAAAAATAAACAATACAATCAACCCACTCGACCCATTTTACCCAACCATACCCGAATTAATAAATAACCCAAACCCATCTCCTTCCCTTTCCTGCTTTACCCAAAACCCAGAAACATTCACCTTTTATCCAAATCCAGCCAAACGGAAAGCAACCCCAATCCCCTCTATTAACCCATTAATAACCAAATCCCTATCCCACTATCCTCATCTACCAAGGAATGAGTCACGAGATGCCCCAAGACACCTTGGCAATCCACAACTACAAATGCCAATCTATGGCTGTGATGAAGCAATGGGGTTTCCAAGAATGATAGATGGTGTGGATTGAACTCAAAAAGAAACACAAAGGGCTTGCTTGAGGAAGAAAGAAGAAAGACCTTTTTTCGATTTTGTATAAATGTAGAATATAGGATCATTGTAAAATTTGTCTAGAAATCTTGTTCTAGTCCCACTTTTAATATCCTTTGTCATTTTTAATTTGTAATCTTTGATTTCTAGTTAATGCAATTTTCAGATTTTTAAGTTCATGTTTTGATGCTAATTTATTTTTCTTGGTTCCATGTCCTTGAGTCATCCTTTTTCCAACTGAAGTTGTGTTCTAAGTTGTTTTAATCCAGTCACAGTTGCTATAGTTAGTTTTATTGAATCTCAGATATTTTTATTTTTTTTAAAAACACTTTCTCAGTAGTTCTGCCCAAAGAGGGTGTTTGGATTAGTGTATTTCTGTGGTTAAATTCATGCTTTTGACTCATTTCTTGTGTGGTTTTAAGAGTGCTTACTGAAAGTGTTAATAATCCAATTTGTTTGGCGAGGGTTTCAATTAGTTTCCGGTTGCTTCAAAAAGCTTGAGAGTAGTTTTTTTGTACCATCTGTCTCGGTTATCTATGTTCATGCGGTCATTTTTGCTTAATTTTAGTTAACTTTAAGTTAGACTTAGGATTTGATGTTGTTTGACAATTAGATGGTAGCTTAAACATAATATTTATTGGCTTATCTTGCACATTAGAGGTTTCGTTTTTAGCTTTTAGGAGCCTTCTAAACAGCCCCCTAATGCCATTGTGGTTCTGTTACAGCAGTCCCTGCACCACTTTTCTCAGCTTATTTATAAGCTGTGAACAGCTTCTCACGAACTACTCATGGGGGCAACATTAGCTGGGTAGGAAAGCTTTAGAATCCAAGAAGCTCAAAGGCTTGCTCACTCTTTAGCTACCTCAAAATAAGCTCCCAAGTACCCCTCCTAGCCCTTTTTGTGTTTCTGTTTTGCTGTCCTAAACAGCAGCCCTTAGTCCAACTTTTTGCTTTATTTTAGTTAGGTTAGAGCTAGTTTTAGGACTTGATTTTTATTGTATAAGTAGTTAGTAGTACTAGGTTAAAATTCTTTAGCTTACCTTTTGGATTTAGGTATTGCTTATTTGTTAGCTATTTTAGTAGTTGAAATGCCCCATTAGCTTTTTCCTGCTAGTCAGTGCATAAGAGCTTGTCTCCGGCTTTTTAGTCTTTCCATTTGCTTATTTGATCATTTGCTATGTAGGTAGATGGTTAGCTAGTAGCTTATTAGTGCTATTTGTTTTATGGTTAATTTATTTTGTTTCCTTGATTTTGGCTTAGGAATTCCTATAGAATAGGTAAAAATGCCAGGCGCTTATGCCCTCCATTTTACGCTTAACTACTTTTGTAGCTTATTTTAGTTAGACATTCATGCTTAGCTTAACTCTTAACTATGACACGTCAACCTCTTTTTTATTTTTTAGCTTATCTTGTTAAAAATCAATTAAGGTACAATTTGGTTGTGGGAATCACGAAAGCAACTAATAAGCGATTTCAACGAGAAACTGACCGTTGATTATCAAAAATCAAAGTTTTACAAAGTCCCTGTTTTGATCTTACCTTGATTTACTTAAAGAAAAGCTAAAAAATAATAAGCAAAAGCGTGAAGGGAGCAGGTTTGAACCCACGACCTCGCCTCTTGTAGCACAACCACAACACCACACACCTTAGCCTTTAAGCCCTTGGGTCTTTATAGTTTATCTTTGTAATGTTTAATTTTTACAAAAGGTGTCTTCCAGGTTTTATACTTCTAGCTTATTCTTCTTTTTTTTAGCTGCTTATTTCAATAAGCAATGACCATTTTATTTTTCTTAATTTGATTGTTGGTGTTTGATGTATTTTATGTAATTTTTGTAGATTTTTCCAAAATAGTATAGTATTTTTAATGAATTAATTAGAGTAAAATAGTTTTTAATTAAATAGAAAATAAAATAAGAGTGAAAAATACTGACTTTTTCTAAAATTATTTTTGTCGTTTAATGCATTAGGAAAATTGGTTTTGCATTGGCAGGATTTAAATTGCATATTCTTCTTTCGAGGGCTTCGGGATTAGCTCGGGTTCTCGCGTTTTTGCATTTTTACACCATAGGATGTAGTTTAGCTTAGCTTTATTGTTTCTTAGGCTTAGTAGTAGTATATTTAGTATTTTCTTTGTTTTACATGCTTTATTTTCATTCCCGTTCCTTAATTTGTAGCGTAATCCAAAACCCAAATTCGTTTAACCAATTCAAGTCCTTATCTACCGAAACTCAGCGACTCGAATCAATTTCACACCTCGTTGGGACCCCGACCGAAATCACTTTTTCGGTATCACTTTTATATCACACCATTGAGGTTTTAGCACGCTTGACCTTTTTTCCTAAGGGGTTAATTTGTCGATTTACTACGGTTAATTTGATATTATTGATATTGTGTTTGTTTTCACCACTACTTCTAACGAATCAAATTTTGGCGCCCGGTTGAGGTGTGTTCGCGACAATATGCTGAAGTTTTGCGATTAGTGACTTGAAGATCCTTCCTCGTGAAGTTTCCGTTTTTCATAAAATCCAAAAATACAAAAATATTCTTCTCATTCCTCTTATTTGTTGATTCTATTTCTCTTACCCTCTTTTGCCGTTTAATTCTATTCTTAGTATCCTCTCGACCATTTGATTCTATTTCTTTAACCCTCTATATGTTTAATTCTCATGGCGACGATCGATTATCGTCGTTGTTTCCACATTACAAAAGCGTATGGAAGAGGATGACCTTTATTGTCTCAATCATGAATGTGTATGTAGCGATGGTAGGGCGGTGCAAGCAAATATGCTATTGGTGCGAATTATCCGATAAAACTCTCTCGATGATTCTCCAAGTTTTTGACCACCGCCACAATTGAGATTTGTTCTATTGTTTTACGAGCCTAAACCGTCTAGATTTGGTCAAATCTTTCGATTCTGATTAAGGTTAAGAGAGCAAGAACAAGGAACCAAGGAAATGGAAATGGTGGAAATTGCTAGCTCACGAGCACACCATTTGTCCCACCTCCTAATCTTCAAACCTTTTTTAGGACGATTTCTTGAACATTGTTCAAAATTGCTTAAATGAATTTAGATCAAATTTCAACGAAATACCTTTTTACCTACCATTTGTAAGCCCTCACGATTCCTACTCCGTGCGAGAGATATCGATGGATTCGATCAAGAGTATTGCTATGGTTGTGGAGGCGTTCAGTACCCGAAAGGTTTCCGTTGTTACAAATGTATGTGCGGTGGTGTGGATTATCTTACTAATGGATTTTGTTCGATTTGTGCCAAGAATTCATTCGCTTATGATTCTAACTCGAACTCTTTCGATTATCCTCAAAACAATTTCAACTACCCTCCGCAGGTGAAGTATTATCACGAACCACAACCCGTACTATCGAGTTTCAATGATTCATCATTTCAAAGTTTCCCTCATAACCCCTCATTGTGTTATGTGTGGGGGTTCTCATGATGATTATCAATGTCAATCGTGGAATCAAAATTACTTTGGAACCGATCCTTGTTATAACACTTCGGTTGACCACATCCAACCCCACAACTTCCGTCATTGATCAATTTCCTCATAGCAATTCTTGAAGAACTTCGAGGAACAAGCATTTCATAGCTAAAGATATTTAGCCGATGAGCGAGCAGCTCAAAGCTTATCCTATTTACCTTGAAGCTTTACGCGTCTAGATGACGAGGATGAGGAAGATTGGGAGATGACAAAGGACAAGGTGCATATCTCAAGCCCACAAAGTACCGCACATATCCACTCTCAGCCCTCCCTTATTGCCTATCTACCATAGAACCGGATGCCCTTTTTAATGGGGGCGAGCATCTGCTTACTATTCGGGAATGGAATCGTCTTGTGTTGAGAACCTCGTCCCAACCCAAGTGAATCCGAGGTTATCTCTGGTGATATGTGTGATGAGCTTCGAATGATGATTCTTTTTATGGGTGTGGAGACATCGGTATGTGGAGGAAATTCGCCACGAGGCTCGTGGAAGTGAGAGATGTTGATCCCGATGATCTTGATATAGACGATTTTGAAACGGATTGATGAAGATATTCTTGTTGTGTTCGAGAAGCCTTTTGCTCTGACATTCACTAATCCTCTGTTTGACTTTGATTACGAATTCACTCTAGTTTCGGATAATCCCATCTTGACATTGAGAATGAGGATAGTGACTTGTACCTTGTTTCATCTCTTTCTTTACCCAAAGATAAGAATAGTGGCAATCCCATAGGCGTTGGACCTTCGAGGAGTTCGCCGATGAACTCGCTCGTTGATCATTCTCCCGCGGGATGATGATGTGCACGCCGACTTTGAAGCCGACCTTACCGAGATTGGAAAATCTCTTTACAATTGGATTTAACCCGAAATACCGTCAAGTGACACTTTCGTTATAGAAGAGGTGGAGCTTTCTTTTCTCAGAATGACTCGATACCTTCGGTTTTGAGGTGGCGATTATGGCTTAGGTCCATCATCCACTGGTCCGCTGCTAAACCAAGGATGATGGAACCTCTTCTAAGCCCGACACGGATGTTGTGACTTCTCTTACTTGAGGAAGATTTTTGAACATTCCGTTAATGTTCCTCAATCTAATCTTTGCCCACCTATCCACCGTTGTCAAGTAATTGACACTTTGCCCTTCTCCTCCCATTTCTTCTCCATAATCTTAACTCCTACGAGGTGAGATACCATCTTTGACCCCCGGCATTTCTCATTCTCTTGAGCCGGGAATATATCTCATCGATGTGGAACTTTCACGTGCTTCAAATGTTTGTCCAAACATCTTGAATGAAAGTCGATGGAGATTGTTCCTTCCACTTTGCTTCCCTTGAACCAATGAATGAGGGGTCGAGTCAAGCTAGCATTTCGAGGAACAAAAACAAGAGCACACTATATGGGTTTTCACCCATATTTACGATTTCTTTCTACTTTCTACACCTAGTGTGGGGAGTTGCTTATTTATTGTATATAAACCTTCTAAAATCAAATAATGGTAGTAGTATTTCCCTTTTCACGTTCTATGTTTCGGCATAACCCGTGGTACTTTGAATAATGAGGGCAATATTCATTTCTAGTGTTGGGGGAATTACTCCACGAATTTTATCATGTAAATATACCACCCAATTCCCATTTTTGGCCAATTTTTTTTTTTTTTCGATTATCCGATCCCGCCATGTCTAAAAGACAAAAGGATTGGCTAATCCAGGAGCACACGGCTCTTGGTAAAGATATCTCTCCGTCCGTTGGCGGCTTGCAATTTGCTTGAAATTGTATGGTGTTCATTTCACCATATCTTTAACTAGTGAAGAGTTGGCTAGCCATAAGTTTATGGCTTGTGGTAAAGGCGCTTGGAAAACCATAATTGGTATCCAGCTCACCAAAGATAATACTGATAATTTATCTAAGAGTTGGCTAGTCCAGAAGCAAACGACTTCTGGTAAAGACAAATCAAACCGTTGGTGGTGATTTGCTCAAAATCATATGGTTATCGATGTACCATGTAGTTCTTACTTGAACGAAACATTTGCTACTCCGAAGTAATGGCTTTTTGGTAAAGAGACTCAAATCCATTAAGTTTTCTCAAAAGATTGCTAGGGACTAGCAATGTTTTAGTATGGGATTTGATGAGTCATTATTCACTCATCATTTTAGGTCAAATCTGAACTGCAAACCATTTAAAAACACTCCAGAATGCATCAAAATACGAAAATATCTCAAAATTGTGTTTTATATGTTTGGATGCAAAATGTTTAAAATCAAATGAAAAAAGCGAACAAGTTTGCATAATTGGCGGTTGATCCCCGCCTTTCAAAATTGACAGAAAATAGTCCCCTGAGCACGTATTTTAAAAAGAAAAGTCACCTAAGGTCCTTTTAAAATCATAAGTTATCATAATTAGTCCTTTGGTGAAAAATTTCAAAAGTTTGAGAAATTACGATTTGTGATCCCCGGATTTTTAAAATTGTCAAGTTTAGTCCTCAGGTTTCACAAATTGGCAAATTCAGTCCCTGCAATTTTGGTGATTGACAAAGTCAG
>OU343216.1:87358752-87491955 GCA_910596185.1 Chrysanthemum makinoi
GATCACATAAACTCGGAAACAAACCACACAGAAGTATCTAGGCACTATAATTAAGCTCAAATAATTTGTAATGGTCATGAGCTCTTAAAAATCTTTAGCCATTTTTACATGCTTTCTTATGACTATCCTCAAACCAGTCACCCCATAGCTCCTTAGCACCATCCACAACTGCTTGGAATCTCCGTGTTAGTGATATCTGCGAGTCTTTGTAGTCCACAACATGCCCTGAATCAGTTGCTTTGTTTTTCAATATTCCGCGTTTGTGGTCAAAGGTTTGGTAAGAGCAAACTTGTCTTTCACTCAAAGGCAACAACATGCCAAATTTGTTAGTAGCCATTTGTAGGTGTGCATTAAAGCTGAAGGAGCTTGCACCCTTTACACCATCAAGTAAGTGACGAAAACGTGGGGCAGATACAAGCACTTCCAGCATATGCAGCATCCACGTGGACCCACATATTTTATGCGATTGCCACCTCACACAACGGTCCTAGTGGGTCCACTGTAGTTGTCGATGTTGTCCCAACAACACATAAATACATAGGAACTAGACCAACCTCAGCATCACTTTTAATCATCTCGTCGAGTGATTGTGCAGTTAGTTGGAAGTTTGTTGATTTTGACGTTGGAACATGTCGGATATTCTTAGGATTGATGCCAACAATTTTCACCTACTTTTGGAAAGAAAAATGTGTCTGATCAGAATAGTAGACAACAATATTTCCCGTGTTATCTCTTCCAATCTGATCAAGTATCTTCTCTTTTTCGCCGCAAGAAGCGTACAAACAAAGGCCTCACACGTCGTGCCATGCAAAACACCACCACCATTGTCGCTTGAGAATGAAAAGACTTGGGAAGCTGGAGTAGTTTCAACAGCCATTCCATGACAACAATCTCTAGCTCGGTCGCAGCTAGAGAAGATTCCCAGTTGAATCCTATAACATTAAATCTGTTCATAAGCATTTCACCAATAAAGCTAGCTGTGCGACCGCATGATGCAAAGTGTGCAAAAAAGTTTGGACTTTGCCAATGTGTTATGCCAGGAATAATGTCCCTGTGGACATCTTTGAGTATAGTCTCAATGGACTCGGTTTGCATTGGGGAAAGTCAGGAAAACTTTCTAACAGATAACCTGGATTTACTTGGCTTTGAACAGGGTAGTTTTCAGTATCTTGGTAATAATCAGCAAGGAAATCTACGACCATATGGCCCAGTCTCCTGAATTCTTTTGGCTCTAAAGGGTTCATGGTGTTGCTTTTGATATTCATAAGGAGATAACTGATGGTGTATATATAGTAACAGGTCTTTAATCTCCGCCAAGTAACCTACCAACTAAGAGGTTGTGAATTCAATAGCGAAGAAAAAGAATAGTGTATTTGCTATTGACTTTTGTTTACATGCCTATTATAGCATTTAGGTGACCTCAAGAGTTAGTATATTCATGTTGAGACAGATAAAGAGTCAAGGTGTCAAAGAGACTATGTATCAAGTGATATTGTTGGAAAATTTAGTGCACTTGTGGGATTAGTTCACACCTGGTAATGGGTTAGGAGGTACGGAGTGTACACCCATAAGGTCCATGAACATCCTGACTCTTTTAGTGGTTTGTACTGGAAGTGCTAAGATAGTACTGACAGGCAGTGTTTCCACTGCTAGTGCCATGTTTCCACTGCTAGTGTTATGGAAGTACTCCTAATAGTATGAAAGTACTGCTAGTGGAAAGTACTGCTAGTAGTATAAAAGTACTGCTAGTGGAAAGTACTGCTAGTGCTATTAAAGTACTGCTAAATGGCAGTTACAACTGCTTAATGACCACGTTTAATTGGTCATGTAACCACTAACGGCTATAATGGGGATAATTATGAGGCTATTAATGGGCCGATTAATACTCATAATTCCATGTGACTAGCTAAGAGTAATCTCCTATAAATAGGAGATTTGATTATGCATGAGGAACACACAGAAAACGATAAACACTTCTAAGCAAAAAGGGTTATTGAATTGTGCCTAATTCTATAACTACATTTGGTCTTATCCCAAGTAGATATTCGTGTAACCCAGGCATTAGGGTCGAATAGTTTACTTTGGAAAGTGATCACACGATTCCAAGTGATATCCGGTAACCATCTAGTGGTATTTGTTTCTGCTGACTTGGTATTTATTGCTATTGTCCTTGATTATCTTACCCTGTTCTGGGCTATTACCACCAACAATCAAAGTAAACTATTTGTGATAATCAATACAGCTGCGCAATGAAACACATGGCTTCAAACTTTTCTAAGCTTGATAAGTTTGAAGGGGTGGACTTCAGGAGATGGCGGAAGAAGATGCACTTCTTGCTGTCAAGAATGAGTGTGGTTTATGTGCTAACCACTCCTATCCCTGATGATGGGGATGATGCTACTGTGGAGCAGATCAGGAGGAGGAGCAAATGGGAGAATGATGACTACATATGCAGAGGTCTTATCCTCAATGGTATGTCTGATTCTCTGTTTGATATTTATCAGAACTTTGAATCTTCCAAAGTACTGTGGGATTCCTTGGATGCCAAATATATGGCTGAGGATGCATCAAGTAAGAAGTTCCTTGTAAGTAATTTCACAAATTACAAAATTATTGATTCAAGACCAGTTATGGAACAATACAATGAACTTCTTGGTATACTTGGAAGGTTTACACAACACAATATGCACATGGATGAGGCTATTCAAGTCTCTTGTGTCATTGATAAACTTCCCCTTCTTGGAAAGATTTCAAGCATACCTTGAAACATAAAAAGGAGGAGTTAACTCTGGTTGAGTTGGGAAGTCATCTGCGCATTGAGGAATCTCTCAAGGTGCAGGATAATGACAAGCTAAAGAGTAGCAATGCTACTGGTGCATCTGTTGTCAATATGGTGGAGCATAACAACTTCACTAGGTACAATGACAACAAAGGCAAACGCAAATATCATGACAACACAAGGGCAGATCCTAACAAGAAGGCAACACCTACTTGTTGGAAATGTGGCAAAACGGGTCACATTAAAAGGGACTGCAAGGGTGTTAAAGTTGGTGGTAAAGCCAATGGATCAGGCACTAATGGTTCAGGGAGTGGTGGTTCACCAACTCACGAAAGGTCGAATATGTTTAATAAGTCTTTTCGATTTATTATGTTACATATGTATCCGAATCTTATTATGTGCTTGGGATGATGATGTTGCGTGGTGGGTTAACTCTGGTGCAACAGTTCATGTGTGTAAAGATAGAAGCTGGTTCAAGACTTATGAGTCACTGAATGATGGTTCTATTCTTCACATGGGAAATGAGTCAAAAGCCTTGGTGCATGGTCGTGGTTGTGTAGATCTTAATTTTAGTTCTGGAAAGATTGTAACTTTGTTTAATTTTATTCATGTTCCTGATATCAGGAAGAACTTGGTTTCAAGTAGTATTTTGAATAATCATGGATATAAAAAAGTTATTGAGTCTGATAAATTTGTTCTCTCTAAGAATGGTGTGTTTATTGGTTTTGGTTATTTATGTAATCAAATGTTCAGGCTTAATATTACCACTGATAGTGTTAATTCAGCCTTTGTGACCACCATTGACCTGACTGACTCTAACCTTTGGCATGCTAGACTTGGCCATGTACACTATAAAAGAATGCAAGATATGTCTAAGGATGGGTTAATCCCAGCCTTTGACATGGACACTGAAAAGTGTAAAACTTGCATGTTGACCAAGATAACCAAGAAACCCTTCCAGGGTGTTAGTCGTGAGACTAAGTTCTTGGAGCTTATACACAGTGACCTGTGTGATTTGCATGCCACTCCTTCTTTGGGGAATAAGAAGTACTTTGTGACATTTATTGATGATGCTTCAAGGTTTTGTTATGTTTATATGTTACATACCAAGGATGAAGCATTAGATAAATTCAAAGTGTTTAAAACTGAAGTTAAATTACAACTTGGGTCCCTGATCAAAAGATTAAGGACTGATAGGGGAGGTGAGTACATGGATACTCTGTATTTTCAGTCTGTTGGTATAATCCATGAAACGACTTCCCTTATACTCCTCGGCAAAATGGTATTTCGAAAGGAAAAACAGGGTCTGAAGGAGATGGTTAATTCCATGTTGTCTTATTCAGATTGAGTCAAGGGTTCTGGGGTGAAGCTATATTAACAGCTTGCTATTTATTAAATTGGGTTCCCAACAAAAGGAACAAGGTTACCCCTTATGAACTCTGGACTAAAAGGAAACCCAACCTGAACTATCTCGTGGTCTGAGGTTGTAGGGTGTTGTAAGACTCCCTAATTCAAAGTTGAAAACTTTGGGTGAAAGAGGCATTGACTGCATCTTTGTTGGATATCCTGAGCATTCCAAGGCTTTTAGGTTCTATGTTATTGAACCTAATGAATATGTTTCATTTAACTCAATAATTGAATCAAGGGATGCAAACTTTGATGAGAATAGATTCTCATCGTCCCTAGACCAAGTCGAGGATTCCTAATGGAACTCATGACACGGTGTATCGAGGTCCCGATGATGAACCATCAGTGGTCCCCGATGAGGTTGTTGTTCAACAACTGAACCTGTGCTTTCAGGAAGAGCAAAAGGGTTAGGACTCCAAAGTCATTTGGACCCGAGTTTCAACTATACTTAGTTGAAGGAACCAGGGATGAGGTCTCAGACCAATACTCCTATTGCTTCATTGTTGAGGATGACTCCAAAACATTTGAAGAAGCAATGAAGTCCCAGGAAATTGCTTTTTGGAAAGAAGCAATCAATGATGAGATGGATTCCATCATGGGCAACAACACTTGGGTGTTGGTTGATCTACCACCAGGTTGTAAACCTCTGGCTTGCAAATGGATTTTCAAAAGGAAAATGAAGGTAGATGGAACTATTGAAAAGTTCAAGGCTAGACTAGTCATTGAGGGCTTTAAACAAAAGTCAGGAATAGACTATTTTGATACTTATGCCCACTGGCTCGTATCGTACCATAAGACTCTGATTGCTTTGGCATCAATTCACAATCTGATTATTCATCAGATGGATGTGAAAACAGCCTTCTTGAATGGTGAATTGGAAGAGGAGGTTTATATGAACCAAACTCAGGGCTTCATCTTGCCTGGCAATGAAAATAAGGTGTGTAAACTGATTAAGTCTCTTTATGGACTGAAGCAGGCACCTAAGCAATGGCATCAAAAATTTGATGAAGTGGTTTTGTCTAGTGGTTATGTTCTTAACCGGTCTGACAAATGTGTATATAGCAAATTTGATGAATCCGGTAAAGGAGTCATCATTTGTCTATATGTTGATGACATGTTGATCTTTGGAACTGACCAAAATCAGTTGACGACAAAGGAATTTTTGTCATCAAGGTTCTCCATGAAGGACATGGGGAGGCTGATGTTATCCTTGGTATAAGGATTAAACATGAAAGTAAACGAATTTCTATCTCTCGGTCTCATTATATTGAGAAGGTACTGAGGAAATTCAATTACTTTGATTGTACTCCGGTGAGTACACCTATGGATACTTGTGAGAAGTGATGCCTAATCATGGCAAGGTTGTATCTCAACTTGAGTATTCTAGGGTGATTGGCTGCCTGATGTATGCCATGACTTGTACAAGACTTGATATTGGTTTTGTAGTGGGAAAATTGAGCAGCTATACTAGTAATCCTAGTGCTCATCACGGCAAGCGATTCAGAGGGTACTGAAATATTTGAAGAGAACTATGGATTATAGTCTCTCATATACTGGTTACCCATCGGTGTTGGAAGGATACACTGATGCAAGTTGGATCATAATCAAGACAATTAGTCTACCAGTGGCTGGGTATTCCTACTTGGTGGAGGTGCAATTTCTTGGGCATCCAAGAAACAAACTTGCATCACCAGTTCAACAATGGAATCTGAATTTGTGGCTTTAGCTGCTTGTAAAGAAGTCAATGGTTGAAAAACTTAATTCTTGAGATTCCATTGTGGCCTAAACCTATAGCACCTATTTCTATCCGTTGTGATAGTGCAACTACATTGGCTAAGGCTTATAGCGAGATGTACAATGGTAAGTCTAGACACTTATGTGTCAGACACAGCATGATTCGTGAGCTTATCATGAATGGGGTGGTATCTATAGAGTTTGTTAGATCTCAACAGAACTTAGCTGATCACTTGACGAAGGGTCAGGCTAGAGACTTGGTTATAAAGTCTGCTAAAGGGATGGGTTTAAGTCCAACTTAGTCATTGAATGCTAGGACACCCAACTCCCTCCTGAGGAAACTTAGGAGCTGAGTTCAATGTGGAAAGTGAACATTCGTGGACTGGAGCACATGTTTTGTTTACATCCTAAGGTCGTGCTCGAACACTGAAAGGAGGATGAAGTATTTACTTCTTAATGGTTAATTTTCTTTGAAAAAGTGCTTGGCAGGATCATGAATAAAAGAGGAACCACCTATGTAAATGTTGAAGTTTTGCCGCTTCAGGGAGCTTTGGACTTTTAGCTTTTACAACATTTATGAATTTGGATATGGACACATGGCTTGTATAGTGTCAGGAGATGATAAGTGTTTGAAAACTTGTGTGTATTTTATCTTCAGGTATTCAAATGGGTTGAAGGGTTCAATTCTTGGGACACCCGTGTTATCTCTTCCAGTATGATCAAGTATCTTCTCTTTTCACGCAAGAAGCGTACAAACAAAGGCCTCACACGTCGTGCCATGCAAAACACCACCACCATTGTCGCTTGAGAATGAAAAGACTTGGGAAGCTGGAGTAGTTTCAACAGCCATTCCATGACAACAATCTCTAGCTCGGTCGCAGCTATAGAAGATTCCCAGTTGAATCCTATAACATTAAATCTGTTCATAAGCATTTCACCAATAAAGCTAGCTGTGCGACCGCATGATGCAAAGTGTGCAAAAAAGTTTGGACTTTGCCAATGTGTTATGCCAGGAATAATGTCCCTGTGGACATCTTTGAGTATAGTCTCAATGGACTCGGTTTGCATTGGGGAAAGTCAGGAAAACTTTCTAACAGATAACCTGGATTTACTTGGCTTTGAGCAGGGTAGTTTTCAGATATCTTGGTAATAATCACAAGGAAATCTACGACCATATGGCCCGTCTCACGAATTCTTTTGGCTCTAAAGGGTTCATGGTGTTGCTTTTGATATTCATAAGGAGATAACTGATGGTGTATATATAGTAACAGGTCTTTAATCTCCGCCAAGTAACCTACCAACTAAGAGGTTGTGAATTCAATAGCGAAGAAAAAGAATAGTGTATTTGCTATTGACTTTTGTTTACATGCCTATTATAGCATTTAGGTGACCTCAAGAGTTAGTATATTCATGTTGAGACAGATAAAGAGTCAAGGTGTCAAAGAGACTATGTATCAAGTGATATTGTTGGAAAATTTAGTGCACTTGTGGGATTAGTTCACACCTGGTAATGGGTTAGGAGGTACGGAGTGTACACCCATAAGGTCCATGAACATCCTGACTCTTTTAGTGGTTTGTCTTGGAAGTGCTAAGATAGTCTTGACGAGCGGTGTTTCCCTGCTAGTGCCATGTTTCCACTGCTAGTGTTATGGAAGTACGCTAATAGTATGAAAGTACCGCTAGTGGAAAGTACGCTAGTAGTATGAAAGTACTGCTAGTGGAAAGTCTGCTAGTGCTATTAAAGTACCGCTAAATGGCGATTACAACTGCTTAATGACACGTTTAATTGGTCATGTAACCACTAACGGCTATAATGGGGATAATTATGAGGCTATTAATGGGCCGATCAATACTCATAATTCCATGTGACTAGCTAAGAGTAATCTCCTATAAATAGGAGATCTGATTATGCATGAGGAACACACAGAAAACGATAAACACTTCTAAGCAAAAAGGGTTATTGAATTGTGCCTAATTCTATAACTACATTTGTCTTATCCCAAGTAGATATTCGTGTAACCCAGGCATTAGGGTCGAATAGTTTACTTTGGAAAGTGATCACACGATTCCAAGTGATATCCGGTAACCATCTAGTGGTATTTGTTTCTGCTGACTTGGTATTTATTGCTATTGTCCTTGATTATCTTACCCTGTTCTGGGCTATTACCACCAACAATCAAAGTAAACTATTTGTGATAATCAATGGCTGCTGCTGCAATGAAACACATGGCTTCAAACTTTGCCAAGCTTGATAAGTTTGAAGGGGTGGACCTCAGGAGATGGCAGAAGAAGATGCACTTCTTCTTTGTCAAGAATGAGTGTGGTTTATGTGCTAACCACTCCTATCCCGATGATGGGGATGATGCTACTTGTGGAGCGGATCGGAGGAGGAGCAAATGGGAGAATGATGACTACATATGCAGAGGTCTTATCCTCAATGGTATGTCTGATTCTCTGTTTGATATTTATCAGAACTTTGAATCTTCCAAAGAACTGTGGGATTCCTTGGATGCCAAATATATGGCTGAGGATGCATCAAGTAAGAAGTTCCTTGTAAGTAATTTCACAAATTACAAAATTATTGATTCAAGACCAGTTATGGAACAATAAAATGAACTTCTTGGTATACTTGGAAGGTTTACACAACACAATATGCACATGGATGAGGCTATTCAAGTCTCTTGTGTCATTGATAAACTTCCCCCTTCTTGGAAAGATTTCAAGCATACCTTGAAACATAAAAAGGAGGAGTTAACTCTGGTTGAGTTGGGAAGTCATCTGCGCATTGAGGAATCTCTCAAGGTGCAGGATAATGACAAGCCAAAGAGTAGCAATGCTACTGGTGCATCTGTTGTCAATATGGTGGAGCATAACAACTTCACCAGGTACAATGACAACAAAGCCAAACGCAAATATCATGACAACACAAGGGCAGATCCTAACAAGAAGGCAACACCTACTTGTTGGAAATGTGGCAAAACTGGTCACATTAAAAGGGATTGCAAGGGTGTTAAAGTTGGTGGTAAAGCCAATGGATCAGGCACTAATGGTTCAGGGAGTGGTGGTTCAGCCAACTCACTGAAAGGTCAGAATATGTTTAATAAGTCTTTTGAGATTTATTATGTTACATATGTATCTGAATCTTATTATGTGCAGGATGATGATGTTGCGTGGTGGGTTAACTCTGGTGCAACAGTTCATGTGTGTAAAGATAGAAGCTGGTTCAAGACTTATGAGTCACTGAATGATGGTTCTATTCTTCACATGGGAAATGAGTCAACAACCTTGGTGCATGGTCGTGGTTGTGTAGATCTTAATTTTAGTTCGGGAAAGATTGTAACTTTGTTTAATTTTATTCATGTTCCTGATATCAGGAAGAACTTGGTTTCAAGTAGTATTTTGAATAATCATGGATATAAACAAGTTATTGAGTCTGATAAATTTGTTCTCTCTAAGAATGGTGTGTTTATTGGTTTTGGTTATTTATGTAATCAAATGTTCAGGCTTAATATTACCACTGATAGTGTTAATTCAGCCTTTGTGACCACCATTGACCTGACTGACTCTAACCTTTGGCATGCTAGACTTGGCCATGTACACTATAAAAGAATGCAAGATATGTCTAAGGATGGGTTAATCCCAGCCTTTGACATGGACACTGAAAAGTGTAAAACTTGCATGTTGACCAAGATAACCAAGAAACCCTTTCAGGGTGTTAGTCGTGAGACAAAGTTCTTGGAGCTTATACACAGTGACCTGTGTGATTTGCATGCCACTCCTTCTTTGGGGAATAAGAAGTACTTTGTGACATTTATTGATGATGCTTCAAGGTTTTGTTATGTTTATATGTTACATACCAAGGATGAAGCATTAGATAAATTCAAAGTGTTTAAAACTGAAGTTAAATTACAACTTGGGTCCCTGATCAAAAGATTAAGGACTGATAGGGGAGGTGAGTACATGGATACTCTGTATTTTCAGTCTGTTGGTATAATCCATGAAACGACTTCCCCTTATACTCCTCAGCAAAATGGTATTTCCGAAAGGAAAAACAGGGTCCTGAAGGAGATGGTTAATTCCATGTTGTCCTATTCGGATTGAGTCAAGGGTTCTGGGGTGAAGCTATATTAACAGCTTGCTATTTATTAAATAGGGTTCCCAACAAAAGGAACAAGGTTACCCTTATGAACTCTGGACTAAAAGGAAACCCAACTGAACTATCTCGTGGTCCGAGGTTGTAGGGCTGTTGTAAGAATCCCCGATCCAAAGTTGAAAACTTTGGGTGAAAGAGGCATTGACTGCATCTTTGTTGGATATGTTGAGCATTCCAAGGCTTTTATGTTCTATGTTATTGAACCTAATGAATATGTTTCAATTAACTCAATAATTGAATCAAGGGATGCAAACTTTGATGAGAATAGATTCTTATCAGTCCCTAGACCAAGTCAGAGGATTCCTAATGGAACTCATGACACTGGTGTATCGAGGTCCCGATGATGAACCATCGGTGGTCCCTGATGAGGGTTCAACAACCTGAACCTGTGCTCAGGAAGAGCAAAAGGGTCAGGACTCCAAAGTCATTTGGACCGGAGTTTCAACTATACTTAGTTGAAGGAACGGGATGAGGTCTCGAGACCAATACTCCTATTGCTTCATTGTTGAGGATGACTCCAAAACATTTGAAGAAGCAATGAACTCCCAGGACATTGCTTTTTGGAAAGAAGCAATCAATGATGAGATGGATTCCATCATGGGCAACAACACTTGGGTGTTGGTTGATCTACCACAGGTTGTAAACCTCTGGCTTGCAAATGGATTTTCAAAAGGAAAATGAAGGTAGATGGAACTATTGAAAAGTTCAAGGCTAGACTAGTCATTCAGGGCTTTAAACAAAAGTCAGGAATAGACTATTTTGATACTTATGCCCCTGTGGCTCGTGCTCAGTACCATAAGACTGCTGATTGCTTTGGCATCTATTCACAATCTGATTATTCATCATATGGATGTGAAAACAGCCTTCTTGAATGGTGAATTGGAAGAGGAGGTTTATATGAACCAAACTCAGGGCTTCATCTTGCCTAGCAATGAAAACAAGGTGTGTAAACTGATTAAGTCTCTTTATAGACTGAAGCAGGCACCTAAGCAATGGCATCAAAAATTTGATGAAGTGGTTTTGTCTAGTGGTTATGTTCTTAACCAGGCTGACAAATGTGTATATAGCAAATTTGATGAATCTGGTAAAGGAGTCATCATTTGTCTATATGTTGATGACATGTTGATCTTTGGCACGGACCAAAATCAGGTTGACCTGACAAAGGAATTTTTGTCATCAAGGTTCTCCATGAAGGACATTGGGGAGGCTGATGTTATCCTTGGTATAAGGATTAAACATGAAAGTAACAGAATTTCTATCTCTCAGTCTCATTATATTGAGAAGGTACTGAGGAAATTAAATTAATTTGATTGTACTCCAGTGAGTACACCTATGGATACTTGTGAGAAGCTGATGCCAAATCATGGCAAGGCTGTATCTCAACTTGAGTATTCTAGCGTGATTGGTGCTGATGTATGCCATGAATTGTACAAGACCGATATTGGTTTTGCGGTGGGAAAATTGAGCGGCTATACTAGTAATCCTAGTGCTCATCATTGGCAAGCGGTTTAGAGGGTATGAAGTATTTGAAGAGGACTATGGATTATAGTCTCTCATATACTGGTTACCCATCGGTGTTGGAAGGATACACCGATGCAAGTTGGATCGAACATGAAGACAATTCGTCTACAAATGGCTGGGTATTCCTACTTGGTGGAGGTGCAATTTCTTGGGCATCCAAGAAACAAACTTGCATCACCAGTTCAACAATGGAATCTGAATTTGTGGCTTTAACTGTTGCTTGTAAAGAAGCTGAATGGTTGAAAAACTTGCTTCTTGAGATTCCATTGTGGCCTAAACCTATAGCACCTATTTCTATCCGTTGTGATAGTGCAACTACATTGGCTAAGGCTTATAGCCAGATGTACAATGGTAAGTCTAGACACTTATGTGTCGAACATACATGATTCGTGAGCTTATCATGAATGGGGTGGTATCTATAGAGTTTGTTAGATCTCAACGAACTTAGCGATCACTTGACGAAGGGTCTGGCTAGAGACTTGGTTATAAAGTCAGCTAAAGGGATGGGTTTAAGTCCAACTTAGTCACTGAATGCTAGGACACCCAACTCCCTCCTGAGGAAACTTAGGAGCTGAGTTCAATGTGGAAAGTGAACATTCAGGTGGACTGGAGCACATGTTTTGTTTACATCC
Source organism: Chrysanthemum makinoi (assembly GCA_910596185.1). Taxonomy (NCBI): domain Eukaryota; kingdom Viridiplantae; phylum Streptophyta; class Magnoliopsida; order Asterales; family Asteraceae; genus Chrysanthemum; species Chrysanthemum makinoi. Next base: position 87,370,979 of record OU343216.1, read on the forward strand.
CAAGGTTGTGCTCGAACCTTTGAAAGGAGGATGAAGTCTTTACTTCTTAATGGTTAATTTTCTTTGAAAAAGTGCTTGGCGGGAGCATGAATAAAGAGGAACCACCTATGTAAATGTTGAAGTTTTGCCGCAGGAGCTTTGGACTTTTGGATCTCACAACATTTATGAATTTGGATATGGACACATGGCTTGTATAGTGTCAGGAGATGATAAGTGTTTGAAAACTTGTGTGTATTTTATCTTCAGGTATTCAAATGGGTTGAAGGGTTCAATTCTTAGGACACCCGTGTTATCTCTTCCGTATGATCAAGTATCTTCTCTTTTTACGCAAGAAGCGTTTACAAACAAAGGCCTCACACGTCGTGCCATGCAAAACACCACCACCATTGTCGCTTGAGAATGAAAAGACTTGGGAAGCTGGAGTAGTTTCAACAGCCATTCCATGACAACAATCTCTAGCTTCGATTGCAGCTAGAGAAGATTCCCAGTTGAATCCTATAACATTAAATCTGTTCATAAGCATTTCACCAATAAAGCTAGCTGTCGACCGATGATGCAAAGTGTGCAAAAAAGTTTGGACTTTGCCAATGTGTTATGCCAGGAATAATGTCCCTGTGGACATCTTTGAGTATAGTCTCAATGGACTCGGTTTGCATTGGGGAAAGTCAGGAAAACTTTCTAACAGATAACCTGGATTTACTTGGCTTTGAACAGGGTAGTTTTCAATATCTTGGTAATAATCGAAAGGAAATCTACGACCATATGGCCCATCTCAGAATTCTTTGGCTCTAAAGGGTTCATGGTGTTGCTTTTGATATTCATAAGGAGATAACTGATGGTGTATATATAGTAACAGGTCTTTAATCTCCGCCAAGTAACCTACCAACTAAGAGGTTGTGAATTCAATAGCGAAGAAAAAGAATAGTGTATTTGCTATTGACTTTTGTTTACATGCCTATTATAGCATTTAGGTGACCTCAAGAGTTAGTATATTCATGTTGAGACAGATAAAGAGTCAAGGTGTCAAAGAGACTATGTATCAAGTGATATTGTTGGAAAATTTAGTGCACTTGTGGGATTAGTTCACACCTGGTAATGGGTTAGGAGGAGTGTACACCCATAAGGTCCATGAACATCCCGACTCTTTTAGTGGTTTGTACCGAAGTGCTAAGATAGTAATGACAGCGGTGTTTCCACTGCTAGTGCCATGTTTCCACCGCTAGTGTTATGGAAGTATGCTAATAGTATGAAAGTATCGCTAGTGGAAAGTCTTGCTAGTAGTATGAAAGTACTTGCTAGTGGAAAGTACTTGCTAGTGCTATTAAAGTACTCCGCTAAATGGCGATTACAAACTGCTTAATGACCACGATTAATTGGTCATGTAACCACTAACGGCTATAATGGGGATAATTATGAGGCTATTAATGGGCGATTAATACTCATAATTCCATTTGACTAGCTAAGAGTAACCTCCTATAAATAGGAGATCTGATTATGCATGAGGAACACACAAAAAACGATAAACACTTCTAAGCAAAAGGGTTATTGAATTGTGCCTAATTCTATAACTACATTTGTCCTTATCCCAAGTAGATATTCGTGTAACCCAGGCATTAGGGTCGAATAGTTTACTTTGGAAAGTGATCACACGATTCCAAGTGATATCCGGTAACCATCTAGTGGTATTTGTTTCTGCTGACTTGGTATTTATTGCTATTGTCCTTGATTATCTTACCTTGCTCGGGCTATTACCACCAACAATCAAAGTAAACTATTTGTAATAATCAATGGTGCTGCTGCAATGAAACACATGGCTTCAAACTTTGCCAAGCTGGACAAGTTTGAAGGGGTGGACCTCAGAGATGGCGAAGAAGATGCACTTCTTGCCGTCCAAGAATGAGTGTGGTTTATGTGCTAACCACTCCTATCCTCGATGATGGGGATGATGCTACTTGTGGAGCGGTCAGGAGGAGGAGCAAATGGGAGAATGATGACTACATATGCAGAGGTCTTATCCTCAATGGTATGTCTGATTCTCTGTTTGATATTTATCAGAACTTTGAATCTTCCAAAGTACTGTGGGATTCCTTGGATGCCAAATATATGGCTGAGGATGCATCAAGTAAGAAGTTCCTTGTAAGTAATTTCACAAATTACAAAATTATTGATTCAAGACCAGTTATGGAACAATACAATGAACTTCTTGGTATACTTGGAAGGTTTACACAACACAATATGCACATGGATGAGGCTATTCAAGTCTCTTGTGTCATTGATAAACTTCCCCCTTCTTGGAAAGATTTCAAGCATACCTTGAAACATAAAAAGGAGGAGTTAACTCTGGTTGAGTTGGGAAGTCATCTGCGCATTGAGGAATCTCTCAAGGTGCAGGATAATGACAAGCCAAAGAGTAGCAATGCTACTGGTGCATCTGTTGTCAATATGGTGGAGCATAACAACTTCACGTGTACAATGACAACAAAAGCAAACGCAAATATCATGACAACACAAGGGCAGATCCTAACAAGAAGGCAACACCTACTTGTTGGAAATGTGGCAAAATTGGTCACATTAAAAGGGATTGCAAGGGTGTTAAAGTTGGTGGTAAAGCCAATGGATCAGGCACTAATGGTTCAGGGAGTGGTGGTTCAGCCAACTCACTGAAAGGTCAGAATATGTTTAATAAGTCTTTTGAGATTTATTATGTTACATATGTATCTGAATCTTATTATGTGAGTGATGATGATGTTGCGTGGTGGGTTAACTCGTGCAACAGTTCATGTGTGTAAAGATAGTTCAAGACTTATGAGTCACTGAATGATGGTTCTATTCTTCACATGGGAAATGAGTCAACAACCTTGGTGCATGGTCGTGGTTGTGTAGATCTTAATTTTAGTTCTGGAAAGATTGTAACTTTGTTTAATTTTATTCATGTTCCTGATATCAGGAAGAACTTGGTTTCAAGTAGTATTTTGAATAATCATGGATATAAACAAGTTATTGAGTCTGATAAATTTGTTCTCTCTAAGAATGGTGTGTTTATTGGTTTTGGTTATTTATGTAATCAAATGTTCAGGCTTAATATTACCACTGATAGTGTTAATTCAGCCTTTGTGACCACCATTGACCTATTTGACTCTAACCTTTGGCATGCTAGACTTGGCCATGTACACTATAAAAGAATGCAAGATATGTCTAAGGATGGGTTAATCCCAGCCTTTGACATGGACACTGAAAAGTGTAAAACTTGCATGTTGACCAAGATAACCAAGAAACCCTTTCGGGGTGTTAGTCGTGAGACTAAGTTCTTGGAGCTTATACACGTGACTGTGTGATTTGCATTCCACTCCTTCTTTGGGGAATAAGAAGTACTTTGTGACATTTATTGATGATGCTTCAAGGTTTTGTTATGTCTATCTGTTACATACCAAGGATGAAGCATTAGATAAATTCAAAGTGTTTAAAACTGAAGTTGAATTACAACTTGGGTCCTTGATCAAAAGATTAAGGACGATAGGGAGGTGAGTACATGGATACTCGTATTTTCATCTGTTGGTATAATCCATGAAACGACTTCCCCTTATACTCCTCAAAGGCAAAATGGTATTTCGAAAGGAAAAACAGTGGTGTCTTGAAGGAGATGGTTAATTCCATGTTTTCCTATTCAGGATTGAGTCAAGGGTTCTGGGGTGAAGCTATGTTAACAGCTTGCTATTTATTAAATAGGGTTCCCAACAAAGGAACAAGGTTACCCCTTATGAACTCTGGACTAAAAGGAAACCCAACCTGAACTATCTCGTGGTCTGAGGTTGTAGGGCTTTGTAAGACTCCCGATCCAAAGTTGAAAACTTTGGGTGAAAGAGGCATTGATTGCATCTTTGTTGGATATGCTGAGCATTCCAAGGCTTTTAGGTTCTATGTTATTGAACCTAATGAATATGTTCAGCTTAACTCAATAATTGAATCAAGGGATGCAAACTTTGATGAGAATAGATTCTTATCAGCCCCAAGACCAAGTCGAGGATTCCTAATGGAACTCATGACACGGTGTATCGAGGTCCCTCGATGATGAACCATCGGGGTCCCCGATGAGGTTGTTGTTCAACAACTCAACCTGTGCTCAGAAGAGCAAAAGGGTCGACTCCAAAGTCATTTGGACTGAGTTTCAACTATACTTAGTTGAAGGAACGGGATGAGGTCTCGACAATACTCCTATTGCTTCATTGTTGAGGATGACTCCAAAACATTTGAAGAAGCAATGAAGTCCCAGGACATTGCTTTTTGGAAAGAAGCAATCAATGATGAGATGGATTCCATCATGAGCAACAACACTTGGGTGTTGGTTGATCTACCACCGGTTGTAAACCTCGGCTTGCAAATGGATTTTCTAGAAGAAAATGAAGGTAGATGGAACTATTGAAAAGTTCAAGGCTAGACTAGTCATTCAGGGCTTTAAACAAAAGTCGGGAATAGACTATTTTGATACTTATGCCCTGTGGCTCGACGTATCAATTTCATAAGACTACTGATTGCTTTGGCATCTATTCACAATCTGATTATTCATCGATGGATGTGAAAAGCCCCTTGAATGGTGAATTGGAAGAGGAGGTTTATATGAACCAAACTCAGGGCTTCATCTTGCCTGGCAATGAAAACAAGGTGTGTAAACTGATTAAGTCTCTTTATGGACTTGAAGCGGGCACCTAAGCAATGGCATCAAAAATTTGATGAAGTGGTTTTGTCTAGTGGTTATGTTCTTAACCAGTATGACAAATGTGTATATAGCAAATTTGATGAATCTGGTAAAGGAGTCATCATTTGTCTATATGTTGATGACATGTTGATCTTTGGCACTGACCAAAATCGGTTGACGACAAAGGAATTTTGTCATCAAGGTTCTCCATGAAGGACATGGGGAGGCTGATGTTATCCTTGGTATAAGGATTAAACATGAAAGTAAAAGAATTTCTATCTCTCGGTCTCATTATATTGAGAAGGTACCGAGGAAATTCAATTACTTTGATTGTACTCCGGTGAGTACACCTATGGATACTTGTGAGAAGCCGATGCCTAATCATGGCAAGGCTGTATCTCAACTTGAGTATTCTAGCGTGATTGGCTGCCGATGTATGCGCCATGACTTGTACAAGACCGATATTGGTTTTGCAGTGGAAAATTGAGCAAATATACTAGTAATCCTAGTGCTCATCATTGGCAAGCATTCAGAGGGTATGAAGTATTTGAAGAGAACTATGGATTATAGTCTCTCATATATCTGGTTACCCATCGTTGTTGGAAGGATACACTGATGCAAGTTGGATCAGTAACAAGAAGACAATTAGTCTACTAGTGGTGGGTATTCCTACTTGGTGGAGGTGCAAATTCTTGGGCATCCAAGAAACAAACTTGCATCACCAGTTCAACAATGGAATCTAAATTTGTGGCTTTAGCTCCTGTTGCTTGTAAAGAAGTTTGAATGGTTGAAAAAACTTGCTTCTTGAGATTCCATTGTGGCCTAAACCTATAGCACCTATTTCTATCCGTTGTGATAGTGCAGGTACATTGGCTAAGGCTTATAGCCAAATGTACAATGGTAAGTCTAGACACTTATGTGTCGCAGATGATTCGTGAGATTATCATGAATGGGGTGGTATCTATAGAGTTTTTTAGATCTCAACAGAACTTAGTTGATCACTTGACGAAGGGTCTGGCTAAAGACTTGGTTATAAAGTTTGCTAAAGGGATGGGTTTAAGTCCAACTTAGTCACTGAATGCTAGGACACCCAACTCCCTCCCGAGGAAACTTAGGAGCTGAGTTCAATGTGGAAAGTGAACATTCATTGGACGGAGCACATGTTTTGTTTACATCCCAAGGTCGTGCTCAGAACCTGCTGAAAGGAGGATGAAGTCTTTACTTCTTAATGGTTAATTTTCTTTGAAAAAGTGCTTGGCAGGATCATGAATAAAAGAGGAACCACCTATGTAAATGTTGAAGTTTTGCCGCTTCAGGGAGCTTTGGACTTTTAGCTTTTACAACATTTATGAATTTGGATATGGACACATGGCTTGTATAGTGTCAGGAGATGATAAGTGTTTGAAAACTTGTGTGTATTTTATCTTCAGGTATTCAAATGGGTTGAAGGGTTCAATTCTTGGGACACCCGTGTTATCTCTTCCAGTATGATCAAGTATCTTCTCTTTTTCGCCGCAAGAAGCGTACAAACAAAGGCCTCACACGTCGTGCCATGCAAAACACCACCACCATTGTCGCTTGAGAATGAAAAGACTTGGGAAGCTGGAGTAGTTTCAACAGCCATTCCATGACAACAATCTCTAGCTCGTTGCGCCTAGAGAAGATTCCCAGTTGAATCCTATAACATTAAATCTGTTCATAAGCATTTCACCAATAAAGCTAGCCGCGGTACCCATGATGCAAAGTGTGCAAAAAGTTTGGACTTTGCCAATGTGTTATGCCGTGAATAATGTCCCCTGTGGACATCTTTGAGTATAGTCTCAATGGACTCGGTTTGCATTGGGGAAAGTCAGGAAAACTTTCTAACAGATAACCTGGATTTACTTGGCTTTGAACAGGGTAGTTTTCAATATCTTGGTAATAATCAAAGAAGGAAATCTACGACCATATGGCCCGGTCTCCTGAATTCTTTGGCTCTAAAGGGTTCATGGTGTTGCTTTTGATATTCATAAGGAGATAAGCGATGGTGTATATATAGTAACAGGTCTTTAATCTCCGCCAAGTAACCTACCAACTAAGAGGTTGTGAATTCAATAGCTTAAGAAAAGAATAGTGTATTTGCTATTGACTTTTGTTTACATGCCTATTATAGCATTTAGGTGACCTCAAGAGTTAGTATATTCATGTTGAGACAGATAAAGAGTCAAGGTGTCAAAGAGACTATGTATCAAGTGATATTGTTGGAAAATTTAGTGCACTTGTGGGATTAGTTCACACCTGGTAATGGGTTAGGAGGTACAGAGTGTACACCCATAAGGTCCATGAACATCCTCGACTCTTTTAGTGGTTTGTACGGAAGTGCTAAGATAGTCTTGTGACAGGTTGTTTCCACTGCTAGTGCCATGTTTCCACTGCTAGTGTTATGGAAGTATCTTGCTAATAGTATGAAAGTGCGCTAGTGGAAAGTAATGCTAGTAGTATGAAAGTATCAAGTGGAAAGTACTTTGCTAGTGCTATTAAAGTACTGCTAAATGGCAGTTACAACTGCTTAATGACCACGTTTAATTGGTCATGTAACCACTACTAGCTATAATGGGGATAATTATGAGGCTATTAATGGGCCGATTAATACTCATAATTCCATGTGACTAGCTAAGAGTAATCTCCTATAAATAGGAGATCTGATTATGCATGAGGAACACACAGAAAACGATAAACACTTCTAAGCAAAAGGGTTATTGAATTGTGCCTAATTCTATAACTACATTTTGTCTTATCCCAAGTAGATATTAAATGTAACCCGGGCATTAGGGTCGAATAGTTTACTTTGGAAAGTGATCACACGATTCCAAGTGATATCCGGTAACCATCTAGTGGTATTTGTTTCTGTGCGACTTGGTATTTATTGCTATTGTCCTTGATTATCTTACCCTGTTCTGGGCTATTACCACCAACAATCAAAGTAAACTATTTGTGATAATCAATGGCTGCTGCTGCAATGAAACACATGGCTTCAAACTTTGCCAAGCTTGATAAGTTTGAAGGGGTGGACCTCAGGAGATGGCAGAAGAAGATGCACTTCTTGCTGTCAAGAATGAGTGTGGTTTATGTGCTAACCACTCCTATCACCTCGATGATGGGGATGATGCTACCGTGGAGCGATCGAGGAGGAGCAAATGGGAGAATGATGACTACATATGCAGAGGTCTTATCACTCAATGGTATGTCATGATTCTCTGTTTGATATTTATCAGAACTTTGAATCTTCCAAAGTACTGTGGGATTCCTTGGATGCCAAATATATGGCTGAGGATGCATCAAGTAAGAAGTTCCTTGTAAGTAATTTCACAAATTACAAAATTATTGATTCAAGACCAGTTATGGAACAATACAATGAACTTCTTGGTATACTTGGAAGGTTTACACAACACAATATGCACATGGATGAGGCTATTCAAGTCTCTTGTGTCATTGATAAACTTCCCCCTTCTTGGAAAGATTTCAAGCATACCTTGAAACATAAAAAGGAGGAGTTAACTCTGGTTGAGTTGGGAAGTCATCTCACAGCATTGAGGAATCTCTCAAGGTGCAGGATAATGACAAGCCAAAGAGTAGCAATGCTACTGGGTGCATCTCGTTGTCAATATGGTGGAGCATAACAACTTCACCAGGTACAATGACAACATAGGCAAACGCAAATATCATGACAACACAAGGGCAGATCCTAACAAGAAGGCAACACCTACTTGTTGGAAATGTGGCAAAATTGGTCACATTAAAAGGGATTGCAAGGGTGTTAAAGTTGGTGGTAAAGCCAATGGATCAGGCACTAATGGTTCAGGGGTGGTGGTTCACCAACTCACTTGAAAGGTCGAATATGTTTAATAAGTCTTTTGAGATTTATTATGTTACATATGTATCTGAATCTTATTATGTGCAGGATGATGATGTTGCGTGGTGGGTTAACTCTGGTGCAACAGTTCATGTGTGTAAAGATAGAAGTCGGTTTCAAGACTTATGAGTCACTGAATGATGGTTCTATTCTTCACATGGGAAATGAGTCAACAACCTTGGTGCATGGTCGTGGTTGTGTAGATCTTAATTTTAGTTATGGAAAGATTGTAACTTTGTTTAATTTTATTCATGTTCGATATCGAAGAACTTGGTTTCAACTAGTATTTTGAATAATCATGGATATAAACAAGTTATTGAGTCTGATAAATTTGTTCTCTCTAAGAATGGTGTGTTTATTGGTTTTGGTTATTTATGTAATCAAATGTTCAGGGCTTAATATTACCACTGATAGTGTTAATTCAGCCTTTGTGACCACCATTGACCTGACTGACTCTAACCTTTGGCATGCTAGACTTGGCCATGTACACTATAAAAGAATGCAAGATATGTCTAAGGATGGGTTAATCGGCCACTTTGACATGGACACTGAAAATTGTAAAACTTGCATGTTGACCAAGATAACCAAGAAACCCTTTCAGGGTGTTAGTCGTGAGACTAAGTTCTTGGAGCTTATACACAAAGTGACTGTGTGATTTGCATTCCACTCCTTCTTTGGGGAATAAGAAGTACTTTGTGACATTTATTGATGATGCTTCAAGGTTTTGTTATGTCTATCTGTTACATACCAAGGATGAAGCATTAGATAAATTCAAAGTGTTTAAAACTGAAGTTGAATTACAACTTGGGTCCAGATCAAAAGATTAAGGACTGATAGGGGAGGTGAGTACAAGGATACTCTGTATTTTCAGTCTGTTGGTATAATCCATGAAACGACTTCCCTTATACTCCTCAAAGAAAATGGTATTTCTGAAAGGAAAAACAGGGTGCAGAAGGAGATGGTTAATTCCATGTTGTCCTATTCGGATTGAGTCAAGGGTTCTGGGGTGAAGCTATATTAACAGCTTGCTATTTATTAAATAGGGTTCCCAACAAAAGGAACAAGGTTACCCCTTATGAACTCTGGACTAAAGGAAACCCAACCTGAACTATCTCAGGCCCCAGGTTGTAGGGTGTTGTAAGACTCCCAGATCCAAAGTTGAAAACTTTGGGTGAAAGAGGCATTGATTGCATCTTTGTTGGATATGCCGAGCATTCCAAGGCTTTTAGGTTCTATGTTATTGAACCTAATGAATATGTTTGCTTAACTCAATAATTGAATCAAGGGATGCAAACTTTGATGAGAATAGATTCTTATCAGGTCCCAAGACCAAGTCGAGGATTCCTAATGGAACTCATGACATCAGGTGTATCGAGGTCCCTGATGATGAACCATCGTGGTCCACGATGAGGTTGTTGTTCAACAACCTGAACCTGTGCTTCGTGAAGAGCAAAAGGGTCGACTCCAAAGTCATTTGGACTGAAGTTTCAACTATACTTAGTTGAAGGAACTGTGGATGAGGTCTCCGACCAATACTCCTATTGCTTCATTGTTGAGGATGACTCCAAAACATTTGAAGAAGCAATGAAGTCCCAGGACATTGCTTTTTGGAAAGAAGCAATCAATGATGAGATGGATTCCATCATGAGCAACAACACTTGGGTGTTGGTTGATCTACCACCAGGTTGTAAACCTCTGGCTTGCAAATGGATTTTCAAAAGGAAAATGAAGGTAGATGGAACTATTGAAAAGTTCAAGGCTAGACTAGTCATTCAGGGGCTTTAAACAAAAGTCAGTAATAGACTATTTTGATACTTATGCCCTGGTGGCTCGTCAGATTACCATAAGACTATCTGATTGCTTTGGCATCTATTCACAATCTGATTATTCATCGATGGATGTGAAAACCTTCTTGAATGGTGAATTGGAAGAGGAGGTTTATATGAACCAAACTCAGGGCTTCATCTTGCCTAGCAATGAAAACAAGGTGTGTAAACTGATTAAGTCTCTTTATGGACTGAAGCAGGCACCTAAGCAATGGCATCAAAAATTTGATGAAGTGGTTTTGTCTAGTGGTTATGTTCTTAACCAGGCTGACAAATGTGTATATAGCAAATTTGATGAATCTGGTAAAGGAGTCATCATTTGTCTATATGTTGATGACATGTTGATCTTTGGCACTGACCAAAATCAGGTTGACCTGACAAAGGAATTTTTGTCATCAAGGTTCTCCATGAAGGACATGAGGGAGGATGATGTTATCCTTGGTATTAGAATTAAACATAAAAGTAAGAGAATTTCAATCTCACAGTCTCATTATATTGCGTAGGTACTCAGGAAATTCAATTAATTTGATTGCACTCCAGTGAGTACACCTATGGATACTTGTGAGAAGTCGATGCCTAATCATGGCAAGGTATCTCAACTTGAGTATTCTAGCGTGATTAAAACGATGTACTGCCATGACTTGTACAAGACCTGATATTGGTTTTGCGGTGGGAAAATTGAGCAGGTATACTAGTAATCCTAGTGCTCATGTGGCAAGCGTTCGAGGGTACTGAAGTATTTGAAGAGAACTATGGATTATAGTCTCTCATATACTTTGGTTACCCATCGTGTTGGAAGGATACACTGATGCAAGTTGGATCAAGTAATCACTGAAGACAATTCGTCTACTAGTGAGTGGGTATTCCTACTTGGTGGAGGTGCAATTTCTTGGGCATCCAAGAAACAAACTTGCATCACCAGTTCAACAATGGAATCTGGTGGCTTTAGCTGTTCTTGTAAAGAAGCTGAATGGTTGAAACTTGCTTCTTGAGATTCCATTGTGGCCTAAACCTATAGCACCTATTTCTATCCGTTGTGATAGTGCAGCTACATTGGCTAAGGCTTATAGCCAGATGTACAATGGTAAGTCTAGACACTTATGTGTTAGACACAACATGATTCGTGAGCTTACCATGAATGGGGTGGTATCTATAGAGTTTGTTAGATCTCAACAGAACTTAGCTGATCACTTGACGAAGGGTCTGGCTAGAGACTTGGTTATAAAGTCTGCTAAAGGGGTGGGTTTAAGTCCAACTTAGTCACTGAATGCTAGGACACCCAACTCCCTCCGAAGGAAACTTAGGAGCTGAGTTCAATGTGGAAAATTTGAACATTCATTGGATTGGAGCACATGTTTTGGTTACATCCCAAGGTCGTGCTCGAACACCTCGCTTGAAAGGAGGATGAAGTCTTTACTTCTTAATGGTTAATTTTCTTTGAAAAGTGCTTGGCAGGATCATGAATAAAAGAGGAACCACCTATGTAAATGTTGAAGTTTTGCCGCTTCAGAGAGCTTTGGACTTTTAGCTTTTACAACATTTATGAATTTGGATATGGACACATGGCTTGTATAGTGTCAGGAGATGATAAGTGTTTGAAAACTTGTGTGTACTTTATCTTCAGGTATTCAAATGGGTTGAAGGGTTCAATTCTTAGAACACCCGTGTTATCTCTTCCAATCTGATCAAGTATCTTCTCTTTTTCGCCGCAAGAAGCGTACAAACAAAGGCCTCACACGTCGTGCCATGCAAAACACCACCATTGTCGCTTGAGAATGAAAAGACTTGGGAAGCTGAGTAGTTTCAACGGCCATTCCATGACAACAATCTCTAGCTCGGTCGCACTAGAGAAGATTCCCATTGAATCCTATAACATTAATCTGCTCATAAGAATTTGACCAATAAAGCTAGCGTTACCGCGATGATGCAAAGTGTGCAAAAAAGTTTGGACTTTGCCAATGTGTTATGCCAGGAATAATGTCCCTGTGGACATCTTTGAGTATAGTCTCAATGGACTCGGTTTGCATTGGGAAAGTCGAAAACTTTCTAACAGATAACCGGATTTACTTGGCTTTGAACAGGTAGTTTTCAATATCTTGGTAATAATCGCAAGGAAATCTACGACCATATGGCCCAGTCTCTCCTGAATCTTTTGGCTCTAAAGGGTTCATGGTGTTGCTTTTGATATTCATAAGGAGATAACTGATGGTGTATATATAGTAACAGGTCTTTAATCTCCGCCAAGTAACCTACCAACTAAGAGGTTGTGAATTCAATAGCGAAGAAAAAGAATAGTGTATTTGCTATTGACTTTTGTTTACATGCCTATTATAGCATTTAGGTGACCTCAAGAGTTAGTATATTCATGTTGAGAGATATAAAGAGTCAAGGTGTCAAAGAGACTATGTATCAAGTGATATTGTTGGAAAATTTAGTGCACTTGTGGGATTAGTTCACACCTGGTAATGGGTTAGGAGGTACGGAGTGTACACCCATAAGGTCCATGAACATCCTGACTCTTTTAGTGGTTTGTACTGGAAGTGCTAAGATATGATCTGACAAAGGCAGTGTTTCCACTTACTAGTGCTATGTTTCCACTTCTAGTGTTATGGAAGTACTGCTAATAGTATGAAAGTACTGCTAGTGGAAAGTACTGCTAGTAGTATGAAAGTACTGCTAGTGCTATTAAAGTACTGCTAAATGGCAGTTACAACTGCTTAATGACCACGTTTAATTGGTCATGTAACCACTAACGGCTATAATGGGGATAATTATGAGGCTATTAATGGGCCGATTAATACTCATAATTCCATTTGACTAGCTAAGAGTAATCTCCTATAAATAGGAGATCTGATCATGCATGAAGGACACACAGAAAACGATAAACACTTCTAAGCAAAAGGGTTATTGAATTGTGCCTAATTCTATAACTACATTTGGTCTTATCCCAAGTAGATATTCGTGTAACCCAGGCATTAGGGTCGAATAGTTTACTTTGGAAAGTGATCACACGATTCCAAGTGATATCCGGTAACCATCTAGTGGTATTTGTTTCTGCTGACTTGGTATTTATTGCTATTGTCCTTGATTATCTTACCCTGTTCTGGGCTATTACCACCAACAGTTTTATTAGGCGAAATGCCGTAATCTATAAACAGTGACTAGCAAAGGCACCAATCTCTTTTGGGGGAGGTTCGGCGTCATGATAAAAGCCATCAAGTCAATAAAGGCAAAAACTTGTCGACAGTTTAACAAAATAGATACTCCGTACTTGGTAGTTGTTAATCCGGCATTTTGCATCAAATCACATTTTTTTCTAAGGACAGTACTCTTCGAGATGTGGTCTAAAGGTATGGTTAGAGTTATTTTACCACAATTGTTTGTCAGAAAATAATTTATCCAATCATAATCAAGTCCTAATAGTGTCTTCAACTTTTTACTTCTCGAAAGAGGTTATAGGTGATAATTGTAAACAATATGAGTTTTTAGTGATCAACTATAATTTTATAGTTACATCAGATTGTTTAACCATTTCAGCTAAAAAAATTACCGGTAACATCTTTTGAAAACCGTCACTAAGTGACTAAATGCAACCAGTCAACACTAGGTGATGATTAAACTCGGATAGATGGAAGGCAAATTAAGTAGCTACTCAATGCAAAAAAAACTCATTAGTAACTGTTAGATAATCAAACCGGGGTGGTGCCTGTATTGGTTAAAATGTTGCTAGTAATGCATGAAACTTGTCACTAAAAGTAATTAAACTAATGACCACTTTGTGACAAGAATAATTAAGTGATTTCAGGTTGACTTCTAATGTCGTTAAAAAAATGCAAAATAGGTACTCCACACGTATCAACATCGAAATTATTAAATCTTCATCATCTTAATATATAAGTTGAAAAAGAACTTTGGTTACAAATGAAGAGTTAAACTCTGTAAGCTTACAAATTTAGAACATCAAATTAAGTCACAAAGACTAAAGAGGGCATAGGTTGATAGTATAAAAAGTGCTAGAAAAATCTGAGCAGTTGCTTTAGAAGAAGTAAGCCACCAAAGACACAACGGCTGCAAGTAAAGCAGGGACTTGCAACGCGATTCCAGCGCTCTCCATGGACGGGGCAGGTGCGGGTGCGGCCCCAAACTCCTGAGCCATGGTTCCAGAACTAGTGAGGGCCATGAAGACCATCATGGTGATGGTGAGAGGAGTGGCTAGCTTGATACTTTCCATTTTGGTGAGTGTTTTTTGTGTGTGATTATAACTTGTAAATAAATGGTTGTTTTATAGTTTGTATGAGTGTGAAGCAAGTGTAGTGAGATTAGTGGCTTTTATAGGTGATGTTTAGTGGGGACTAATGAAGGAATCTAACAGCTAATGACATGGTAAATATTGTTTTTAAAAGTAAAGGCATAATCATATGACAGAAAGTGGGCATCAAGCAATCTCTTACAAAGAATGCAAAACCATTTTGGCCATTGTTTTCCACTCTGGACAAATGTGTACAAAATGATAACTTGTATATATGAAATAACTTGTCAATACTTCAAATCTAAATTGTGTCACTCAATTGGATTTTTGATTCAGATTCAATAACATTCAATACGGTTAAAGAGATATGTTTATAGTGGATACATCACACATAAGAACTGTATTACATGCAGCAACCAACTCTTATGGATGGAGAACTCTTGTTGGATACATGTTGACAGTCTCTAAAGTTAAGTATGATAAAGGATTTATTCATTGTACTTAGGCTTAATTACTTATGTTTTCTGTTCTTGTATAATCAAAAAAGTAACAGGCAGAGTGTATATAAAATCATCATACTTACATTTTTGATCTATTTTAGTGATTGTACTCACTTTGGTTCTGATTAGATCACTAACTATATGTGTTATGTCAATTAGGGTGCTTTTTGGGATTATTATGGTTTTAGAACATGTATCGTGGTCTCTTTTTGTTCACTTAATGGCACCAAACGGAAGAAAAGTTACATTTTTAATGTCTAAACCGATCGATAAAAAATAAAATAAGTGCAATGACCAAAATGAAACACAATAGTAATCTATGTCATTTGCTCAAAATAAACTATACTTGTGAAGTCTGGAGTGTTTGACTGTTGTCTCATTGATACTTGCCGACACTCCTCTTATAAATTTTTTTATCGCTAATACAGATTTCAAATATGAATCAATTATATATTAGAGTATATATTATGTGTGTGATGAGTGCCATCATTGTTCATATATTAGTTTAGTTTAGCATATATAGTTGTATTGGTTATTTTTCTATTCAATATGTTCTTTAACTTGATGGACACTTTCAGTTTCAATAATGTGAGCCATGTGGTTGTTATCATTAACGTTTATGAAGCACATGTAATCATATCTCTGGATCTAATTTAAGGGATTAGAAAAAAATTAGTTAGAATGTCATTTTTCTATTCTTTTAGAACAAACCATTGTCCTTGTTGTTGAAGTTCTACTTCTACTCACTATCAATATAAACATTAGCCTTTTTCATGAAGTTAATGGCTAAAATGAATACAAGAAGATATACATGCATTGTGTGTGTACAAAAGATACGTGTATTAACTTTCTGAATATTTGGATCATATACAATTGGTCTTTTGATTTCTTTAGAATGGAATTGGTGTTTATTTAGCACATCATTGTCTTGTACTCCTCAGTTATTTTCTCGGTTTTAATTTATCTCGATTATAGCATCTCATTATTAGGGTCTAAACATTCTAACGGAGGTATCATCGACTTTTAATACAGTAAATATACCGAATACCCCCATCTCAAACCATTGTCACCATATCATGCACATTTACCGACAAAGCTTAAGGATTTCTTCGATGCGGCAGTCAACGCCACATTATTGTCTCTTTGGAACCATAGAAACAAAAAGTCCTTTCAACATCAAACGGCCCCAAAAAGATCTCTTCCTCAACGAAATTGAGCTCTCATCGTTCAATTGGTGCGTTAGTAGGAATAAGAAAATCTATTTTAATTGGATTAGTTGGCTGGTTTAGCCAACCTTGTAACTCTCGTTCAACTTTGTAATCTCTTTCTAGCTTCTTGCTAGTCGTTTGATTGAAATTCGGCTTTTTGCACAAAAAAAAAAAAAAAAAAATGCACACCCTAGCTCTCATTCTTAAAAATACATGTGCTCAGAAACATTAATAATAAAACTAACATGGCACACATTATTGACATTTGAAAATGTCTTCCATATGATCTGAAAGAATCAAAAGAGAAAATTATAAACCTTTATGATATAAATTAAGCTTGTGTGCTATGATGACACTGTTAGCACTAACTATACTCTAATATGTTGGTTCATAATAGGAGTGATCTACAATACAATAATAGAAGTGACAGATAGCCTAAAAGAGACAAGATTTTGGTGCACGCGAATACAACACAGCTAACATATATTTGCAAAAGAAAAAGAAAAAAATAAAAAAACCAAAAGAAAACTGTTAAGGTTATAGTTGTATTGAAGAATTATCATGTACAGTATTGTAGAATGACCATTTCTTAACCAAGTTAAAGAATGATGCATTCAATATATACTTTTCTTTACCCAGAAAAACCACACAAAATAGGATCCACAAAGCATCAAAGTTGCAATCGTTAAAACACTAACATTGCAATTGCATATCAAAACAAAAACCATGATCATTAACTTTGTATTTTTAAGACTGAATGCCAGCAACTACTAATGGAGAGTGCTGGAGTGGCATGTTTGTTTCAAGTAGTTTATTGATGTTAATTGAGTGGTAAGTAACTTGCTCTCCTTGCAAAGTCAGAAGTATGGTAATATCAGTTTGGGTCTTCTTAAGGCCTGTATCAAGCAGGCAGTCCTTTATTCGTCCAAAAAGAAGTTGGCGTCTGTAGTGCGGTCGATAAGTATATATTTATCTTTAGAGAAATCACGCCATTAAAGTTTATATTTTTAAGAGTTCAGTTTGATGCCCACTTTCTGTCAAATGATTATGCCTTTACTTAAACAATAATTTATACCATGTTGGTTTTATGGATATAAATTAGTAGACGTGAGTTAGGATCGAACTCGAGACTATGGGATTGCACACTTTACGTATGAGAATTTAAAGTTAATAATTAAATATAAATGTTGTATTTATTTATTTATTAAACGAAATAACTAACGGACGTTAAGTAATTAATGTAATGGACTAACGGTCGTTAAATGTTTATGGAAAAGGACTAAATTGCAAAAGTTGGGAAGGTTCCGGAATCCCTTTGGGGACTCCTATACCGATCGGCCAAGGGACAAAACAAGGAAAGAAAAACCAACTTGTTCACCAAGTTTGCTTGTGTATATATACAAGGCTAGGGGTTTTATTTTTCCATCTCTTGTGCTCATAAGCTAAACCCTAAAAATTGTTTTGTGTGTGTTTTATCCAAACCGATCGGCCACACCTTTTGTGGGTGTCGATCCTTAAACTTTTCCACATCAAGTTATTCGATTACTAAAAACTAGCATTACTTTAATTCGGTTTAGTACGTGTGTACAAGAACATAGTAATAACACACTATTGTTATTATCTTGGATTGAATTACAAAACGGTAAGGGGTAATTCACATAATCCTAATTAAATCAAATTAGGGTTCATCCGTTGCTAGTTTGTGGATTTGATTCTTGTTTGGCTAGAATCAAGAAAATGTACGCATATTCTTTTATGTTAATTAATTATTCATTAATACATCCTATACGCTTCCGCATGATTACTTTGATGTTTTGTGATTATTTATTTGAATGTCTTGATATATAATTCCAATAGTGGCATCACGAGTCATTGGTTTTAATGAGTAATTAATTACATAAACGCGTAATAAAACAAATACTTGTATGTTGTTTGCTATGTTTATCTAGGGTTTATGTTTAATTTATGTTTGGTCGATTTTTTATTAATTGGGGCGTTCCCTAATTTTTTTTGGTTCGACACATGTATTAAATTTTTTAGGGTTTTGAAACTTGTTTGCTAACCTTATTAAAACCTAGAATTAATATTGATTACGTGATTAATTCGTGAATAATTTGTTATGTGTCATGGAATTTTTTATATGCGATCTTGTGACTTATGTGTATAATTGTTATGATATCCATGATTATACATGCATGTTAGTCATGGATAAGTTGCTTTGATAATTGTTTAATTGTTGAGACATATTTATTTACGATAAATCTTGAATTGGGGAAGACTCCAATTATGTATAATTAATGAATCAATTATGTGCAATTTGGTATATTTTTAATTAAGGGTTTACGCAATCGATTCGTCGATGTATGTGGCTCACTTTTTATCGCTTGGGTGAAAGCCCTAATTAATATACATTAAATTTAACCTAGATATTGATTATTAATAGGGTTTTATCGAATAAGTTGCATGTGGCTACTTGTTTACACGTATAAATTGTTTATTATGTGCGCATTGTTTTTTAGTAGTTTATTTTTTATTGGTATTACTTGTTTGTTTATTATGTGCGACAGTTTAAGCAAAGGGTAATTTTTGAATAGAAAAATAATACGGACTAAACAATGGCGAAATTTGATTTGTTTTGGAAGAGTTAAGTTTTCATAGTTTAATTGATTGGTGACTTTGGTACAAATGGTCTGAACGGCTCACCCATTAGAATGAACTATAAAGGGGTTATTTAAGAAGTGCGCACAGTCACACTGAAAGGATGTCTAAGGTTATGCTTTGCGCTTACCTGGTCCTCTGCCCTCTGTAAGTTCGGGTGAAGCTACTTAGTAAGCCATAAAATGTGCAAGCTCATCTTAAGGGCGAATTAGTTTTAATTCCATGCGCCACTTCGGTGGTAATTATCCGAAACACTAAGTGTTTACACTTATGCAAAAGTACGGTATAATGGATGATAATTAATACTAAATTCCTTGATTGGTGAACCCAATACCTCAATCAAAACTTTGATAATTTGATCTTTATGAATTGGTAATAAAAAGTTTTTTATTAAAATTATGCTACAAGATGAATGCATGACATCTTTGTACATATTTGATTTGACCACATAAAATCAAAACTAGTACCCTTGTAAATTAAGTTTTATGCCATCTAATTAAAGGGACACTTGAAGTTGCAATTTACGTCATGACAGTACTTGGCGAGATTGTAATGGAGAGGTAAATCTCTATGTAAAGTCAGACCTTACATGGACATATTTGCAGTTCTTTAAGTTAGACACTTAAATTGAGTAGTAAGTGAGATCTGGACTCAAGGCATAAGATGGGATGAAACATGTTTATATTTGCAATAGCGTTGGAAAATATAAATCCCATAATGATCTAGGAGTTGGAAATTGTTTGCCAATTAATGTTCGACAGATTACCTTATTATATGCGTTCGTTGCTAGCAGATCAACTGATGTGATGAACCTATGATAATTTGGTTCCTAGTTTTCGAGAAAATTATATGGTTATATGTTTATATTACCGTTGGGTATATTTTATTTTCTTGACAAGTTGTATTATCGAAAATACTAATACTTGAACTTTTTTCTGTAGAAATGGCTCAAAATAACGATAACACTAACACTGCACTAAGTTCTGTGTTCAAAAGCTTTTTTGATCGAGAAAAGTTGACTGGCTCTAAGAATTTCAATGATTGGCACCGCTCATTGAGAATTGTCTATAGAGTTGCTGACCGGTTAAAATATCTTTATGAACCTTGCCTGAACAACCAACGGCCCGATACTACTCAAGCTCATATTGATGCTTGGCAACTTGAGTATAAGCGTCATAATGATGTGGCTTGTCTTATGTTGGGAACAATGGAATCGGCTCTTCAAAAGCAGTTTGAACATTATTTCCCATTTAATATGCTCAATGAACTTCGGACTATGTTTGAGAAACCAGTTGCCGTCGAGATTTATGACTTGACCGACGCATTACAGTAGGCAAGGTGAGGGTAAACTCGTAAGTGCTCATGTACTGGAAATGAAAGGTTACATGGACCAGCTAAAAGCACTTGGCAAAACTTATGATGATGACATGGTACGTGAATCTGATTAATAAATCACTTAACAAGGATTTTAATGGTTTTGTCAGAAATTTCAATATGCACTGCGTGGGAAGACATTCTTGACCTACACGCATTACTGATTGACTATGAGAAAGGGTTGCCTCAAAAGGTTCCTACCGCCCAGGTACTTGCTATTCAGGGTGGAAGGATTAATAAGCCAAAACCGCAGCGTGCGAACAACAATAAGGGGAAGGGTAAGGGAAAGGTTGACAAAGGAAAACAGGTGATGGCCTATCAACCTCAACCCAAGAAGAACCCTACTCCTAGGAAGGAAAATCCTAAAAGGGATCAAGCATGCCACCACTGTAAGAGCGTTGGGCATTGGAAGAGAAACTGTGCTCTCTATCTTGATGAATTGCGAGCAAATAAAAAGAAGTATGAAGGGTCCTTGGGCGCCGGTTCTTCTGGTAATTTATTTGTCATTGAATAGTTTACTCTAAATCATAATAATTCACGGGTATATGATACGGGCTGTGGTATTCACATTTGTAATACACTGCAGGGATTTAGAGTGGAAAGGAAGCTTGCCTATGGGGAGCAATATCTGCACGTGGGAAATGGCGCACATGCAGGTGTTGAAGCCATAGGAACGTTTAGTTTAGTATTGCCTTCGGGCTTAGTACTGTTATTGAACAATTGTCATTACGCACCTTCTATAATTAGAGGTGTTGTTTCCTTTTCAGTTTTGTTGGATGATGGTTTTACTCATACTATTTCAAGTAATGGAATTGATGTTTCTTTAAATGGTGTATTTTATTTTAAAGCAATTACTGTGAATGGTGTGTTTGAAATTGATGTGATTGGAAATGAATCTAACAATAATAATAATTCAATGTTTACCATTAACACGAAGATAAAGTTAGACTTGAATTCTTCTTATCTTTGGCATTGTAGACTTGCTCATATCGGCAAGGCTCGCATGCATAAGCTGCAACAAGAAGGGCTTTTGCAAAATATCAATGATGAATCATTTGATAAATGTGAGTCATGCATATCTGGGAAGATGACTAAGAAACCTTTTCATAGCAATATGGAGAGGGCTTCTGATCTACTTGGTCTTATTCATACTGATGTGTGTGGACCACTTAGACATGTGTCAAAGAGAGGTGCTAGCTACTTCTTAACCTTTACTTATGATTTCAGCCGTTATGGTTATGTTTATTTACTTAAACATAAACATGAGGTGTTTGAAACATTTAAGGTTTTCAAAGCTGAAGTAGAACGGCAATTGGGAAAGAAGATTAAAGCTCTTCGATCCGATAGAGAAGGCAAGTATCTAAGCCAAGAGTTTAAAGATTACTTAGCTGAGAATGGAATTGTCCAGAATCTCACTTCTACATATACTCCACAACAAAATGGTGTATCTGAGAGAAGAAATCGTACATTGTTGGACATGATACGATCGATGTTTAATCTTACCATTATACCTTTATCCTTTTGGGATTATGCTTTGGAATCAGCTGTTCGCATTCTAAATATGGTTCCCACAAAGAAGGTTGATAAGACACCATATGAAATATGGCATGGTAAAGCTCCTAACTTGTCTTATTTAAAGGTCTGGGGTTGCGAGGCGTATGTTAGACGTGACTCAGCAGATAAACTCCAACAAAGATCTGTAAAGTGTATCTTCGTAGGATACCCTAAGGAAACTATGGGTTACTACTTTTACTATCCAACTGAAAATAAAGTAATTGTTGCTAGGTATGGAGATTTTCTTGAAAGAGATCTCGTATCTCAAGAATTCAGTGGGAGAGTTTATGATCTGGAAGATGATCAAGAAGATGCATTACCTTCGAAAACACTAACGTACTTCGGTAGAACTGATAGTCGGGTCCTCCACCGAGAAGTTGAAGTGATTCCGTTCGTAGATCCGTAAGGAATCGCGTGCACTGAACGTCTATGTCTTGACATAGAGGTTGAGGAAACTATGTTAGGAGATCTTGGAGAGCCTACTAGTTATAAAGCTGCCATAGCAAGTCCTGACAAGGCAAAATGGCAGGTTGCAATGAATGGGGAAATGCAATCCATGAGAGAAAATGAAGTCTGGGTAGAGGTTGACTTACCTCCAAACGCCACGGTGGTTGGAAGTAAGTGGCTCTATAAGATTAAGACTTACATGGATGGCAATGTACACGTCTATAAAGCTCGTCTAGTTGCGCAAGGTTTTACTCAAACTTATGGCATTGATTACGAGGAGACCTTTTCTCCTGTAGCGGACATTAGAGCTATTAGAATACTCATAGCTATAGCGGCATACTATGACTATGAGATATGGCAAATGGATGTCAAAACCGCCTTCTTAAATGGTCGCTTAGATGAAGACATCTATATGAAGCAACCTGAGGGGTTCGTGAATCCACAATTTCCAAACCGTGTATGCAAACTTCAAAGGTCCATTTATGGATTGAAGCAAGCATCAAGGCAATGGAATAAAAGATTTGATGAAGAAATCAAAAGGTATGGATTTATTCAAAATCTTGATGAGCCATGTGTATATCACAAAGTTAGTGGGAGTAATGTAATTTTCCTAATTCTTTATGTCGATGACATATTAATTATGGGAAAAGACATTCCGAGTTTTCAAAATGTTAAGGCATATCTTGGGAAGTGTTTTTCCATGAAGGATTTAGGAGAAGCTGCATATATTCTGGGAATCAAGATCTACCAAGATAGGTCAAAGCGGTTAATTGGTTTAAGTCAAAGCGCTTACATTGATAAAATATTGAAGAGGTTCAATATGCAAAATTCCAAGAAAGGATATTTGCCGATGGAAGTAAAGCATGGCTTATGTAGCGATATGTGTGCTTCAACACCTGCTGAGGTGGCACGCATGCAGAAAGTTCCTTATGCTTTGGTTGTAGGATCTATTATGTACTGTTGAGATGCACAAGGCCAGATGTGGCGTTCGCTCAAAACATGACCGGTCGATATCAACAGAATCCAGGTGAACTTCACTGGACTGCTGTTAAACATATTCTAAAGTATCTTAGAAATATGAAAGATATGTTTTTAGTGTATGGTGGAAATCGACACGAAACTTGGTGTTACAGGTTACTGTGATGCGTCTTGACAGTGTGATAAAGATGATACGAAGTCTCAGACGGGTTATGTCTTTGTCATCAATGGAGGAGCAGTGGACTGGAAGAGCAAGAAGCAGAGTACGATGCGATGTCTGCGGCGAAGCGAATACATAGCTGCTTCGGAAGCTGCAATGGAGGCTGTTTGGATTAGGAAATTCATTTCGAGGCTTGGTGTTATGCCTTCAATTGAATCGCCTATTGATATGTATTGTGACAATTCTGCTGCAATCATATTTGCCAATGAACCTGGAGTCATGAAGGGCACCAGACATTTTCTACGGAAGTATCACTATGTTCGGGAACAAGTCCAGGAAGGTGAAATAAATCTATTGAAAGTTCACACAGATGATAACTTAGCTAATCCGCTCACTAAGGCTTTAGCTAAAGACAAGCTTGTAGGACTTGCCAATGAAATTGGACTTTGTTTAGCTAAAAGTTTCATGCATAACTGTGATTAGTATTTGGATAAAGGATATTGTAAAACATTTATTATTTTAATGAAATAAAGTTTGGATTATGTTTATTTTCATTTATAATATTGTTGTCCTATATTTGCATGTTTAATCCATGAGTAACTAAGTTATTCTAAATGTCCGTTGTCGATTAATGATATGGGAGTATCATTAAATTAAGACAAATCTGAGAGATGTGGTCGAATATACTTGAAAGTATATTGATGAGAATGCATGCCAATTTCAGATGATATTCAATGAATTGAATATAGGACTTATCCCAATTACATAATTTACTTTGTGGATATTGTTATAAGTAAATTATGAATAGTTATCCTCAGACTTGAGATACCAGATAAGTGTCATGAATGTAGTGCATTTCTGTGGAGCAACTTAACGCTATACGTAACTGGTAGTCATAAGGGTTGTTTTCAGAAATGTTACAAAGTTTGTGGGTTATTCTTGTAGTCAAAATAGAATTTGTTCCTTCAAATTTATTTGGAGTTTAATCTTCTTTGGGCCCCTCGTAGGGTTGACAAGATGTTTGTGCGGCCGCACCCAAATCTCCCTTAAATATGTTTAGATGATTCGGTAATCTTGGTCAATCACTTAAAACGAGAAACAGAATAGTTTTATAAAGAATGACTTAATTCCATATCTTTATTAAACACGGTATTAGAAACAAAAGGATAATAATAATGAGAAATCATTAAAAGGTTTTCCAGGAGCTTTGCTCGAGTTGTACTAGAGGCATCGAAGTGTTGCTAGACGCTAACCGAATGTGATCACTCTATTAAGATATATCCAAGTGGGAGCTGTTGGTTTTATGGATATAAATTAGTAGACGTGAGTTAGGATCGAACTCGAGACTATGGGATTGCACACTTTATGTATGAGAATTTAAAGTTAATAATTAAATATAAATGTTGTATTTATTTATTTATTAAACGAAATAACTAACGGACGTTAAGTAATTAATGTAATGGACTAACGGTCGTTAAATGTTTATGGAAAAAGACTAAATTGCAAAAGTTGGGAAGGTTTCGGAATCCCTTTGGGGACTCCTATACCGATCGGCCAAGGGACAAAACAAGGAAAGAAAAACCAACTTGTTCACCAAGTTTGCTTGTGTATATATACAAGGCTAGGGTTTTTATTTTTCCATCTCTTGTGCTCATAAGCTAAACCCTAAAAATTGTTTTGTGTGTGTTTTATCCAAACCGATCGGCCACACCTTTTGTGGGTGTCGATCCTTAAACTTTTCCACATCAAGTTATTCGATTACTAAAAACTAGCATTACTTTAATTCGGTTTAGTACGTGTGTACAAGAACATAGTAATAACACACTATTGTTATTATCTTGGATTGAATTACAAAACGGTAAGGGGTAATTCACATAATCCTAATTAAATCAAATTAGGGTTCATCCGTTGCTAGTTTGTGGATTTGATTCTTGTTTGGCTAGAATCAAGAAAATGTACGCATATTCTTTTATGTTAATTAATTATTCATTAATACATCCTATACGCTTCCGCATGATTAATTTGATGTTTTGTGATTATTTATTTGAATGTCTTGATATATAATTCCAACATACCATATATGTGATTAGCTGTTAGATTCCTACCTTAATCCCCACTAAACAACCCCTATAAAAGCAAATGATCCCACATCCCTTACTTCCACTCATACGAACAATATAAACGTATCTTTCTCTACAAGTAAACACACACACAATAACACTCGCTGAAATGGAAAGTGTCAAGCTAGCCACTGCCCTCGCCATAACAATGATAGTCTTAATGGCATTCACCAGTTCTGGAACCATGGCTCAGGAGTTTGCGGCAGCACCTGCACCTTCTCCGTCAATGGAGAGTGCTGGAGTGGCATTGCAAGTCCCGGTGCTACTTGCAGCCATTGTCTCTTTCATGGCTTACCTCTTCTAAGCTCGATTAATTGTTTTCTCAAGCATCTAATATCTTATTACAACTTTTGTTCTCTTTATGAATTTGACGTTTCAAGCTTGTAATTCTAGAGTATAAGTCTTCATTTGTATCCGAGTTCTTTTTAACATGAAATGATGAAGATTATATTTTACAGTTTTTGTGGTTTTTACTTATACATCATGAACTTAACCTGCAATAAATTAATAAGGCCATAACGTAGCCATTCACAAACTAGTAACCTAAACTATCTTCATTCAAGAAATCTATATAGCAAATGTCATGTGTTAATTACCTAACTATAGGAATATGCCCGTGTGCATAAACTGATAAACCAACTTCAGTGCTTTGATACTTTTTGAAATTATAATAGGCAAGTTTCAGGTGAAAATTTGAAGAATATTTTATACAGTGAATAGTATAAACTAATCATGCTAACTTGAAAAAATAAAATCTGTCTCTTCCAGAAATGTAGGGAGTATTGTGGTTTTTATTAAAACTAGGACATGCATGTATACATTTTGTGATAGAAATCATATGTATCCAAGTAAAAATACGAAAATAACTATATACAAGGATTCAACAAAGCGAAAGAAACAAAAGACAATGCATCACCAAAACAAAAGCTAGGTCAGTTTCATGAAACCAACAATGATCCAAAAATCTACAAGGAAAATGTCTTTTGCAGACAGGCCTTTAATGAGAAACAGAGAAGTGTTTGTTTATCAAATTACCAAAACTTAATTATTATAAGAGTAGTAAAATTCTTGCTTTTTACCGCCTTTCAAAAAAAAAATTGATTTTCACCCACACTACTATCTGAAATCTGTATATAAATGGTGTTAACTCTTTTATGTATAGCAAACCATTTGGTCGTCGTTAGTGACGAAACCATAGATTTATGTATGATTACAAACAACTGAATTTTACTTACAAAAAATAGAGCACATATTAATGGATATGATCATCACTTAAAGCAAAAATGAAGAAATGGGTGCTATAGTACATTAGAACCTTGATTCACTACACATGAGATTATGATAACATGCTCGTAGAGCCATAAAGGTAGAGTAATAAACCAATGCACAGAGAACTAATCCTTCACTCCTATAATCCTATTAATAACCAAGCTTTAGAAATTCAATGCTTGTATCAATGTTACAGTAAATTATGTTAGTAGTACATTTCCTAAGTTTTGATTCTCTTAGAGGAAAATCTATATTAGCAGAAAAGTTCACGTCATAGAATCCACTTCACTTGACTCGAGTACGGATTGTATCATTATTTATCACAAAAATAAATTAAAATTATATACAAAGAGTAAAGCATCAAGGTGTATGAATCTGTCCAGCCTTACAGTCTTACAGACAGTGGCCTATAGAGTTTGTTTGATGCCCACTTTCTGTCAAATGATTATGCCTTTTCTCAGAACATTATATTTATTATTTGATTAGCTGTTAGATTCCTCCAATAATCCCACTAAATTGACTGAACAATTGCTATAAAAGCCATTAATCTCACAGCCCTTACTTCCCACTCATACAAACCACAAAAACCAATCACTCTCTACGAGTTAACAAACACAAAAAAAATAAACTCATTGAAATGGAAAGCGTCAATCTAGCCACTGCTTTCACCATTGCAATGATAGTCCTAATAGCGTTCACCAGTTCCGGAACCATGGCTCAGGAGTTTGGGGCAGCACCTGCACCTTCCCCATCAATGGAGAGCGCTGGAATGGCATTGCAAGTCCCTGCATTACTTGCAGTTGTTGTGTCCTTGGTGGCTTACCTCTTCTAAGTCTAGATTCATCACTTTTCAAGCATCTAATTTCTTATTACATCTTATGTTCTCTTTATAAATTTGATGTTGCGAACTTGTATTTCTAGAGTTAATTCTGTTGGGATTTAATACTCATAACAATTATATAAATCAAATAACATCATCAAAGCATGCAGCGGAAGTAAATAGGAATAATATATGTAATTAATTAACCAAACAAGAAACGCGTACCTTTTAGCAATTCAAGAATCAAACGTTGATTAAACAAGAACCAAAAACCCAAAACCCTAACTTTAGGGTTTAATTAATTCGACCCAAAAGAATCGACCACCAAGGAATACACAAGCTCAAGCGTGCTTGTCCTTCGTTCTTGTACACACGTACTAATAGCGATTTGATGTGGAAAAGCTAGTTCCTTGAATCACAAATAAAACCAAACACTTGTTTCTTTCACTTGGAAAATCGATCCCTATGAGGAGGGGGTGTACGATCGACCAAGCAAAAGAGGGAGGAGAGGATAAGAGAAATTAGGTTATTGGTGATCCAAGATTAGTTTAAGAATGAATACAAGGGTTTGTATATATACATTCTCAAAACTTGGTGACCAAGAAATCCCACCTCATTGGTTTGAGAAGCCCACGACCGGCCACCCAATCCCAAAGGAATTCCGGATCCTTCTTGTCATCTAATTTCATCTCTAGTCCTCGTAGTTTACATTTAACGACCGTTAGTCAAAACCTCGTTAAATATTAACTATCATTATGTTTTATTTCATGACTAACAATTAATAATAATAACGTTTTATTTATATTAATTGTTTACATCAATTCTCATACGTAATGTGTGCAATCGAAGTCTCGAGTTGAATCGGACATACTATTATTAAATATCCATAAAACCTTTCAGCTCCCACTTGGATATTACTAAATATAGTAATGACATTGGTTAGTCTAGCTTTCACACGCCAATGCCCCAGATCAAATCGAGTATGGTCTCCTGGAAAAAACCATTTAATGATTCATCATTTTTACTTATCCTTTTGTTACTAATACTACATTAACTATGAATATGGATCAAGTCATTTCATAAGTTAACATTCATTTCTCGTTGTATTGATTGAACAAGATTACCAAATTATCGAACGTATTCGATAGATCTTGGGTATAGCTATACAAACATCTTGTCAACCCTACGAGGGGCCCAAATATAGTATTATGCTTTGAAACAAATTCAAAGGAACAAATTCTCTTGACTACAAACATAACTCATGAACTTTGCAACACTTCCGAAAATAGCCCTTATAACTACCGGTTACGGATAGCGTTAGACTATCTTACACAAATGCACTAAATTCATATCAGTTATCTGGTATCTCAAGTCTGAGGATAAACACTTCATGATATACTTAATGACAAAGATCCATAAAGTATCATCATGTAAAGTTGGGATGAGTCCTATATTCAATTCATTGAATATCATGTGAATCTGGTATGTCCAACGCATCAATATACTTTAAAAGTATATTCTACCAAAACTCAGATTTGTCTTAATTCAATGACATTCCCACATCATTGATCGACAACGGACTATTTAGAATAACATAAGTTATTCACGGATTAAACATGCAAATATAGGATATAATATTAAGAAAATGAAAAATAAACATAAACAACTATTTTATTTCATTAAAGTAATATTTGTTCATAACATCCTTTATCCAAATACTAATCACAGATCTGCATGAAACTACTAGCTAAACGAAGTCCTATCCCATCAGCATGGTCAGTAAGTTTTTCTTTTGGCAAAGGCTTCGTAAAGGGATCAGCTAGATTATCATCTGTATGAACTTTGAGTAGATTGATTTCACCTATGTCGACTTGTTCTCGAACATAGTGATATCGACGAGGAAAATGTCTGGTGCCCTTCATGACTCCAGGCTCATTGGCAAATGTTATTGCAGCAGAATTGTCACAATACACATTTAAAGGTAATTCGATTGAGGGCATTACTCCGAGTCCAGAAATGAATTTTCTAATCCAAACAGCTTCCATCGCAGCTTCGAAGCGACTATGTACTCAGCTTCTGTAATAGACATCGCAACCGTTGTTTGCTTCTTGCTCTTCCAGTCAATTGCTCCTCCATTAATGACAAAGACATAACCAGTTTGAGACTTCGTATCATCTTTATCAGTTTGGAAAGACGCATCGCAAAAACCTGTAACATCAAGTTTTGCATTTGGATTTCCTCCATACACTAGAAACATTTCTTTAGTAGCCCTTAGATACTTAAGAATGTTCTTAACAGCTTGCCAGTGTTTCACACCTG
Source organism: Chrysanthemum makinoi (assembly GCA_910596185.1). NCBI lineage: Eukaryota > Viridiplantae > Streptophyta > Magnoliopsida > Asterales > Asteraceae > Chrysanthemum > Chrysanthemum makinoi. The sequence continues at coordinate 87,401,046 of OU343216.1, forward strand.
GGTTCTGTTGATACCGACTGGTGATATTTTGTGCAAATGCCACATCAGGCCTTGTACATCTTACAGCATACATGATAGATCCTATAGCCGAAGCATAAGGAACTTCATTCATGTACGCCACCTCTTCAGGTGTTGACGCGCATAGTTTATTAATTAAGCCATGTTCAACTTGCATCGGCAAATATCCCTTCTTGGAATTTTGCATACTGAATCTCTTCAATATTTTATCAATGTAAGTACTTTGGCTTAGTCCAATTAACCGCCTTGATCTATCTCGGTAGATCTTGATTCCCAGAATAAATGCTGCTTCCCCTAAGTCCTTCATAGAAAAGCACTCTCCAAGATAAGACTTTACATTTTGCATACTTGGAATGTCTTTTCCCATGATCAATATGTCATCAACATATAAGACAAGGAAAATAACATTACTCCCACTAGCTTTGTGATACACACATGGCTCATCAAGATTTTGAGTGAAACCAAATTTCTTGATTTCTTCATCAAACTTCTTGTTCCATTGCCTTGATGCTTGCTTCAATCCATAAATGGATCTTTGAAGTTTGCATACACGCTTCGGATACTTTGGATTCACAAACCCTTCAGCTGCGCCATATAGATGTCCTCATCTAGACGACCGCTTAAGAAGGCAGTTTTGACATCCATTTGCCATATCTCATAGTCATAGTACGCAGCTATGGCTATAAGAATCCTAATAGCTCTAATGTGCGCTACAAGAGAAAATGTCTCCTCGTAGTCTACCCCATAGGTTTGAGTATACCCTTGGGCTACAAGACGAGCTTTATAGGTGTGTGCATTGCCATCCATGTCAGTCTTTATCTTAAAGAGCCACTTACTTCCAACTACCTTAGCATTTGGAGGTAAGTCAACCTCTATCCAGACTTCGTTATCTTTCATGGATTGCATTTCCCCATTCATTGCAACTTGCCATTTTTCCTTTTCAGGACTCATCATGGCAGCTTTATAGTTAGCAGGTTCACCAAGATCCCCTAACATATTTTCCTCAGCTTCTACGTTGAGACATAGACGCTCAGGTGCACGCGTAGTTCTTGAAGATCTACGAATGGGAACCACTTCAATCTCGGTGGAACGCCTGACTTTCAGGTTCTACTTGAGGTTGGCTAGTGTTTTCAAAAGGTGTTGTATCTTCTATATCATCTTCCAGATCATAAACTCTCCCACTGAATTCATGAGATATGAGATCCCTTTCAAGAAATTCTCCATACCTAGCAACAATTACTTTGTTTTCAGGTGGAAAGTAAAAGTAGTAACCCATAGTTTCCTTTGGGTATCCTACGAAGATACACTTAACAGATCTAGGTTGCAGCTTATCAGCAGAGTCACGTTTAACAAACGCCTCACAACCCCAAACCTTTAAATAAGACAAGTTGGGAGCTTTCCCATACCACACTTCATAAGGAGTCTTAACAACCTTCTTAGTTGGAACCATATTCAATATGCGAACAGCAGTTTCCAAAGCATAATCCCAAAAGGATAAGGGAAGAGTTGTAAGATTAAACATCGATCGCACCATGTCTAGCAATGTACGATTCCTTCTCTCAGATACACCATTTTGTTGTGGAGTATATGGAGATGTGAGTTGCTAGACGATACCACACTCAGCTAGATAATCTTTAAACTCTTGGCTTAAATATTCACCACCTCTTTCGGATCGAAGAGCTTTAATCTTCTTTCCTAGTTGCAGTTCTACTTCACTTTTAAAAACCTTAAATGTTTCAAAGACTTCATGTTTATGTTTAAGTAAATAAACATAACCATAACGACTGAAATCATAAGTAAAGGTTAAGAAGTAGCTAGCACCCTTTCTTGACACATGTCTTAGTGGTCCACATACGTCAGTATGTATCACACCAAGAAGATCAGAAGCCCTTTCTAAACTGTTTGTAAAAGGTTTCTTGGTCATCTTCCCAGATATGCAAGATTCGCATTTATCAAATGATTCATCATTGATATCTTGCAAAAGCCCATCGTGTTGCAGTTGTTGCATGCGTTTCTTGCCTATATGAGCAAGTCTACAATGCCAAAGAAATGAAGAATCCAAATCACCTTTGATTCTTTTATTATTGATGCTAAAGACAGAATTATTTTTATCAATCATATTATCATGCAAATCAATTTCAAACACACCATTTACTGGAATAACATTAAAGTAAAAACACCATTTAAAGAAACCGAAATTCCATAATCAGTAAATGCATGAACGAAACCAATATCTTTTAACAAGGAAACGGAAACGACACCCCTAACAATGGAAGGTGCGTAATGACAATCGTTTAATGACATACTAAACCGAAGGTAAAACTACATCAAACGTGCCTATAGCTTCAACGACTGCATGTGCTCCATTACCCACGTGCATGTATTGTTGTCCATAGGCAAGCTTCCTTGCTCCTCTAAGTCCCTGCAGTGTATTACAAATGTGAATACCACATCCAGATCATATACCCGTGAATTTATTTTATGAGGAAAAGCAAATAATTCTATCATCAAAAGAGTACACGAATCGCCACAGTGCCAGTATTTCTATACCTCTTATTGCGCAACTCATCAAGGTACAGTGGACAATTCCTCTTCCAGTGTCCAACCTCGGTGCGGTGATGACAAGCCATATCCTTTTTCGGATTCTCACGCTTCTTGGGAGGGTACTTCTTGGGTTCTTGCTGATAAGTCATAACTTGTTTTCCCTTATCACCTTTACCCTTACCTTTCCCTTTCTTGTTCGCTAGCGGCTTATTAGGCTTAGAAATTCTACCCTTCGGGATGGTCAAAACCGCAGGTGTAGAGGCCTTCTTGGGCAAACCTTTTTCGTAATCAATGAGCATTGCATGTACCTCACTGATTGTCTTCCCCGTGCAATGCATATTATAATTGCTCACGAAACCATCAAACTCCTTGTTAAGGGATCTGTTGATAAGGCCAATTTGTATGTCATTGGGGTAAACATAGTTAAGACGCCCGGTGGTCCATGTAACTCATCATTTCCAGGCAGTGGGCACTTACGGTTTCCTTCTCCTTGCTTGCAACTATGAAGAGCATCTATCAAATCATACAACTCTATCAGTCAGGCTTTTCAAACAACCTTTGCAATTCTTCAAGCATGAGATTAGGAAAGTAATTTTCAAACTGCTTTTGCAAGTTTGGATTCATACTCCCGAGCATAATGCAGGCGACCTCATTATACTTTTCATACTCAGATTGCCATGCAGCTCGTGCTTCAGCAGTAGCATCACTGCGAGTTCAGGAGGACAAGGAGTAGTCAAATAATTGAGTCTTTTGGCAACCCTCAAGACAATTCTTAGTTTCCGATACCAATCATTGAAATTAGCTACAGTCAATTTCTCTCGATCAAACATAGATTTGAACGACGAGGCTAGTCAGCAGATTCAACTTGAGCCATTTCTACAGAAATAAAAGTTCAAAAGTTAGTACTTTCGATAAGTAAACATTCAAGAAAATAAAATACCCTTTGGTCAATATTCATATTAACCATAGAATTTTCCTTGAATTTTGGATCCTTATTATCATAGTTCCACCACATCAGTTGATCTGCTAGTGGTGAAAGTATAGAATAGGTAATCGTTGAAAAACGATAATTGACAAACAAGTTTTCAATTCCAAAAATTATGGGTTTTACAATTTTGCCAAAACAATTAATGCAAAACGTAAGCATGTTTCATCCCATCTTATGCCTTAAGTCATAGGTCTCACTAACTAACTTAATTAAGTTGTCTAACTTAGAAACTGCAAATCATAAAGCTGAGGTCTCACACAACTAAATAATTCACCTCGTTATTGTAATCTAGATCAAGGTCTCACATAACTAAATTACAACTTCAAGTGTTTCACATCATTAGATGGCATAAACTTAAATTTAAAGGGTACAATTTTTGACGTGTAATCAAAACTTATGTATAAAGAAGCATGCATACAACTTTATAACATAATATTTTTCGAAAAAACTTACATAAGATTTTAATTGCTAAGATTGAATTCTACAAAGTTTTAATCGATGCGTTGAGAAACTTACAACTTTGCACTAAGATGTTTCGTACATTGAATGGTTATACTAGGTAGCTCCAATCGAACTCACAGGGGGCAGAGGACCAGGTAAGCGCAAAGCATAACCTTAGACATCCTTTCAGTGAGACTGTGCTCACTTCTTTATCAACCCCTTTATAGTTTGTTCTAGTGGGTGAGCCGTTCTAGCCATTTAGTACAGTCGCATCAATCGATTAAAAGTTCAAGAATAATTCTTAGATAACAAATTAGTTTCGCCATTATTTAGTCCATTTAATTTTCTATTCCAAAAAACCCTTTTTGCTTACTAACATGTCAAACAATTTATAAACAAAAAGCACTTTAATAAAAATTAAATACACTCAAATAATATAAACATATAACTAAACAATTTAACATATGTAAAAACAATTAGCCACATGCATAATTATTTCAATAAACTCTAATAAACAATTCTAGGCGTAAAATTATGCATACATTAACTAGGGCTTTCACCTACAAGGTAGATGAGCCACATACATCGACAAGTCGATTGCGTAAGCCAAAGTTAACAATATACCAATTAGCACATAACGAATTTTTATTAGTTATAATTGAGGTCTTCCCCAATTTGATAATTATTAAATAAATAGAACATGTGTGTATCAACTAAACAATTTAAAGCATAACAAAACTCCATGGCAAAACATGCATGTTCCACCATGGATTCCGCATAACAATTATCACCCAAGATACGCATATTAGATGGCACATAACAATTATTCATTAATAAACCACATAAAATTAGCATGCAATCCTAGGGTTTCTACAAGTTTTACAAAATTAAAACCTAATTAAATAAATAAAGGGTAATCGACCCTATACATAAAAAACTAGGGTTTCGAATTCAAAACCCTAGAAACAATAAAAAGCATGCAAATAATCATAAAGATTCAATTTTTATGTGTTTCGGTAATTAATTACATCATATTAACGGCTCGTGATGCCACTGTTGGGATTTAATACTCATAACAATTATATAAATCAAATAACATCATCAAAGCATGCAGCGGAAGTAAATATGAATAATATATGTAATTAATTAACCAAACAAGAAACGCGTACCTTTTAGCAATTCAAGAATCAAACGTTGATTAAACAAGAACCAAAAACCCAAAACCCTAACTTTAGGGTTTAATTAATTCGACCCAAAAGAATCGACCACCAAGGAATACACAAGCTCAAGCGTGCTTGTCCTTCGTTCTTGTACACACGTACTAATAGCGATTTGATGTGGAAAAGCTAGTTCCTTGAATAACAAATAAAACCAAACACTTGTTTCTTTCACTTGGAAAATCGATCCCTATGAGGAGGGGGTGTACGATCGACCAAGCAAAAGAGGGAGGAGAGGAGAAGAGAAATTAGGTTATTGGTGATCCAAGATTAGTTTAAGAATGAATACAAGGGTTTGTATATATACATTCTCAAAACTTGGTGACCAAGAAATCCCACCTCCTTGGTTTGAGAAGCCCACGACCGGCCACCCAATCCCAAAGGGATTCCGGATCCTTCTTGTCATCTAATTTCATCTCTAGTCCTCGTAGTTTACATTTAACGACCGTTAGTCAAAACCTCGTTAAATATTAACTATCGTTATGTTTTATTTCATGACTAACAATTAATAATAATAACGTTTTATTTATATTAATTGTTTACATCAATTCTCATACGTAATGTGTGCAATCCCGAAGTCTCGAGTTCGAATCCGGACATACTATTATTTAAATATCCATAAAACCTTTCAAATTCTTCATTTGTAACCTAGTTCTTTTTAATATGAGATGATGAATATCTTACAATTTTTGTGTTTTTCATATACATCATGAAGTTAACCTGCAATAAACTGATCACGATATAACTTAATCCATCTACAAACTAGTAAGCTGCACTATCTGCATTCAAAAATAAATATAGCCAATACTGTACTGATGTTAAACCTAACTATAGGGGATTTCTGTGTGCAATAACTGATAACCCAACTTCAATGCTTTATCATTCTTTTTAATTTTTGTAATAGAAAGGTTTCAGGTGAAAATTTAAGGAACTTTTATACAATTAATAGTAGAAACTAGTTAACATGTTAACCTGTAAAAATAAAATCTTTCTCTGCTAGAAATGGAGGGAGTAAAAAAAAAAAGTAACTCCCAATACCGTCTTCCATGGGTTATGGGTCCCAATACCGTTTTCCACGGTGTATGGGGGAGGTTAAGAAGTAGACAGCCTTACCCCTACCTGAGGTAGAGAGGCTGCTTCCGGTTCTACCAAAGGTAAAAAAGGACCTCTGGCCTTGCAAGGGGTGAGGATCGAACCCTTGACCTCTGGATCCAGAGACAAGAGTGTTAACCACTTGATCCAACCTTGCTCTTTTTAGAAATGGAGGGAGTATCGCAGTTAAATACATCAAATATATACAAGGAAAAATAAGAAAAGAAAATAAAAGATACGTACTAGGATTCAACAAAACGAAAGAAACAAAATAAATACATCACAAAAACAAAGCTTGGTTAGTTTCGTCAATTCAACAATGATCCAAAACTACAAGGATTATGGCTTATGACTTTTGCGAACAGGCCTTTAATGAGATACATAGAAGTGTTTACTTATCAAGTTTACAGAAACTGAATTATTAGAAGAGTATTAAAATTCTTCCTTTTTACCGCCTTTCGAAGAAAATTCTTGCTTTTTACCCGCACTTTCTGAAATCTGTAGATAAAAGGTGTTAACTCTCTTATGTGTAGCAAACCATTTGTCCGTCATAAGTGACGAAACCATGGATTTATGGATGATTACACTTATCTGACTTTGAAAAAAGGAGCAAAAATTAACTTGTCGGATCATCTCTTAAAGCATAAAGAAATTAAATGAGTGCTCGATAGTACATTGTAACCTTGATTCACTACATTAGGAGCATGCTCGTAGGGTCGTAAAGAGAGAGAACTAATTCTTCACTCCTACAATCCTATTAATAAATTGAACCCTAGAAATATTCATAACTTGCATCAATGTTATATAGTTTGTCATTCCAAATGATGTTAGTAGTACATTTCCTAAAGCATCGATTCTTTTAAAAGAATATCTATTAGAATATCGAACGGTTCACATCAATGAATCCACTTCACTTGACTCAAGTCCGGATTGTATTACTATTTATCACACAAATAAATAAAATCACATGCAAAGAGTAAAGTATCAAGCCATCAAGGTGTGTGAATATGTTAGTAGGCAAATTAAGAGTTTGCTTTGATGCCCACTTTCATCAAATGATTATGCCTTTGCTCAGAACATAATATTTATTATGTGATTAGCTGTTAGATTCCTCCAATAATCCCACTAATTCACTGAACAACTGCTATAAAAGCCTTTAGTCTCAGAACCTTTACCCACTCATACAAACCAGTACTTCTCTACGAGTAAACAAACACGCAAAAAACATTCACTGAAATGGAAGGCGTCAAGCTAGCCACTGCTCTCACCATTGCAATGATAGTCCTAATGGCCTTCTTTAGTTCTGGAACCATGGCTCAGGAGTTTGGGACAGCACCTGTACCTTCCCCGTCAATGGAGAGCGCTGGAATGGCGTTGCAGGTGCCTGCTTTACTTGCAGCCATTGTGTCTTTTGTTGCTTACCTTTTCTAAGGCTCGATTTGTGGCATTTTCAATCATCGAATTTCTTATTACAGTATATGCTCTCTTTATGAATTTGATGTTTCAAACTTGTATTTCTAGAGTTTAACTCTTCCTTTGTAACTGAATTGTTATTAACATGAGATGATGAAGCTCAAAAGGTTTTCATGGTTAATTACTATAGTATAAGTACCACCTTATTATGCATGCATGAATTTAACCTCCAAATGTCACACTTATTCATTCACAAATGTTAGTGAGCTATAGACCGCCTTCATTTGAAAAATAACAATAACTTTAACTAAATCCGTTAGAATTAACTATAAAACTTTATAACCAGTATGCATTAAGCAACAAAATGTTGTTGTTGAATAATTGGCTAGTATGTGGAAAGGGTCCCACACCTTGTTAAATCTCAATCAACGACTGCAAATTGGCAAGTTGTATGCAGTTGTGTGGATTTGATTTTTGAGATTGATTCTTTTTGAGCCTATAAGTAATCCACTTTCCTTTAGTTGTATACACACCAAAACACACACAAGTACTTCTTGTTGTGCACGTAGTTCTTCCTCTCTAGTAGTAGTTTTGTAATATGTTTCTAGCTAGTATAAGTAATACATACATTTGTTGGTGTTACATTCTTTTGTTCTTTTAGTATTGTCTAATTTTCAATAAAATAGTTTGGGGTATAATTGTGGTGTTGAAACATTCACACTCTTTACCTAATCGGTGGGATATTATCGCGGTTACTCGATAACAAGTGGTATTAAAAGCCGAGGTTATTCTTAGTATGCTGTGTGGTTGCAATTTAATTTGATCCTCCACATCAGAAAAGAATCTCGTTGGTTTTTGGTTGGAAGCTATTGAAAATTAATTTGTACACGAAATAGTAGATGACAAAGTTGACAAACCTTCCACATCGATGCATCCAACATCTCCAAGTTGGGCTAGACCAGTCTTGACGAATTCAAGATTGGCGATGGAGGTTTTCAATGGCACAGGTCATTCGGGTATGTGGCAAAGTGAGGTTCTAGACGCTCTTTCTCAGCAACATCTAGACATTGTTGTTGAAGAAAGTAAACCAGAGGATGTAGAAGAGAGGAATTGGTTAACCATAAATCAGTTAGCTTGTGGTACGGTTGTTCATGTCTTTCGAGAGAGCAACGATATGCTTTCTCAAAAAAAACATCCGCTTACAAATTGTGGGTGGCATTGGAAGAGAAATTTCTGAAGAAAAATTGTCAGAATAAGCTCTTTATGAAGAAGTGAATCTTTTGCTTCATATATGTACCGGGTACCACAATGAATGATCACATTACCGGTTTTAACCAGCTAGTCACCGATTTGATGAATATGGATGAGGTGTTCAAAGACCAAGATCTACCATTGATATTGTTAGGATCGCTTCCAGAGGAGTACAAATTACTTAAAACAACTCTACTTAATGGGAAAGATGATGTATCTCTTAGTGAAGTTTGTATTGCTTTTACATAATAAAGAACTGAGAAGGAAGGACAAGTAGATTTGTTCAAGTGGAGACACAGAGGTTTTGCTAGTCAGAGGTCGTTCGTAGATGAAGGGCACCGATAAGAGATGGAGATCCAAGTCGAGGCAGAGACCAAGCAGCCTTTTGTCATGAAAAGGGTCACTCGAAGAGAGATTGTCCAAAGTTGAAAACCAAGGACAATCATTACAAAGGGAAAGTTGTAGCGGAGGCGAATGTCACCAAGTGTAACGATGAAGAATCAGATCAAAATGCTTCTGATGTATGGCTATTAGATTCTACATGTAGCCATCATATTACACCACATCGAGAGTGGTTTACTAATTTAGAAGAACATGAGGAATTTGTTTATACGGTAGACGAAACTCCCCCACTACTCATGGGATTGGTTTTGTTCGATTGCAGAATGAAAATGGAACATATGTGGCCTTGAAAGGTGTTCGTTATTCGCCAAAGTTGAAAAAGAATCTAATTTTTGTCGGTACCTTAAAATCTAAAGTATTTGAAGTAAGAGAAAATGATGGGGTTAAGAAAATCATCTTTGGCGTACTTGTAGTATTGAAGGTATTCGTAAAATAATAGCATGTATCACTACAAGGGTAGAACAATTGCTGGAACTATAGAAATTTTTACTGATTGTGATACAAATTTAGAAGCTATGAAGTTATGGAATATGCGATTAGGACATGCAGGTAGAAATCCTTGAATTTGCTCATAAAGGAAGTATTATTGAAAGGAGTGAGTTCCTCTAAGTTGGATCTCAGTGAGCATTGCAATAACGGGAAGACAAAAATGGTGAAATTTAGGAAACCTATCCACAAGACATAAGGTATCTTGGATTATGTCCACTCTGACGTATGAGGTCCCTCAAAGACAAGATCTTTAGGAGGGAGATACTACTATGTGACCTTTGTTGATTACTTTTCTCGAAGAGTTTGGGTGTATACGTTTAAGACAAAGGATGAAGTGCTAGGAGTGTTCATCAAGTGTAAAAAGATGAAAACTCAGACGTGCAAAAAGATCAAACAACTTCGAACTGATAATAGGGAAGAGTATAAAAATGATAAGCTCACAAAATTTTGAAGAAGGCGTCATCAAACACTTCACTGTCAGACTTACACAACATAACGAGGTGGCAGAATGCATGAACTGAACCTTGTTGGAGAAAGTTCGGTGTATGTTATCCAATGGTAGGTTGCGTAAATAATTTTGGTTTGAAGTTGTGATGTATGCGTGTCACCTCATTAATCATTTGCCATGTATTGTTATTGATGGGAAAACACCATTTGAGAAATGGTATAGAAAACATGCTACAAATTATGATTCCTTGCATGTGTTTGGTTCCGCCGCATATTATCATGTGAAAGAATCAAAGTTGGATCATAGAGCAAAGAAAGCATTATTCATGGAGATCACCTCTTGAATTAAAGGCTATCGTTTATGGCGTCCGGAGACAAAAGAGACGATTTTAGCACAGATGTCACATTTAATGAATCTACCATGTTGAAGGAGGTGAATGCTAAGCAGTTAGATGGAACTCCCAAAAAGGTAAAGTTTGAAAGAATAATTGTATTAGATCAAAGAGAAACAGTTAACGATTCTCTTGAGGTAGAATGGGATTATGAATAAGATGAGGTTCAAAGCGAGGAACCTCCACAACAACAACATGAATCAATTGCTACTATCAAGCCAAAAAGAAACACTTAAAGGCCTACTCGCCTGAATGATATGGTGGCTTGTGCATCTTCAATTGTAGCTGATGATGTTCCTACTAATTACTCTAAAGCGGTTCGAGAATCAGAGAACGAGAAGTTTGGGATTTCCATGAGCGAAGAAATGCAGTCTCTTCAGAAGAATCAGTCACAGGAGTTGACCAACTTCTCAAAAGGGAATAAGGCAATTGGATGTAAATGGGTGTATGCAAAGAAAGAAGGATTTCGTATCCAAGATGATGTTTGCTACAAAACAAGATTGTTAGCCAAAGGGGCTACGCTTAGAAGGATGGAATTGATTATAATGAAGTTTGTTCTCCAATGGTAAAACATTCCTCTATTAGAATCTTGTTGGCTTTGGTAGCACAATTGGATTTGGAATTAGTTCAGATCGACGTGAAGACTGCATTTCTACATGGAGACTTGGAAGAGGAAATCTTTATCGTTCAGCCAGAAGGATTCAAAGTGGCTAGAAAAGAGCATGAAGTATGTAAGCTTTGTGGAAAACTAGAAGGGGGTTGAATAGTTTTACAAATTAAAACTTCGTTTTAAAGCATTTAGATTGACTTATGTCAATCTATTTAGTTTGTGTGTTGGATATTGATATATAAGCATATAAGTAAGTAATACAAAAGATAAAGAGTAAAGGAACAAAAAACCACGACACGAGAATTTGTAATGGTTCGGCTACAAGGACACCTTCCTTGCCCTACTCCACTCCCCGAGTACCCCATCCGAGAGTTTGTAAGCACTACACAACACAAGCTCCTTAATGTGGCGGAGAAGCCTTCAAAACGTCGCCTACTCTTTATCCGGTACAAGGCTAGACACCGAGTTCTTCCACGAGGTAGAACCAAACCTATCACAACGTCGCCTACACTTTATCCGGTACAAGGCTAGATACCGATTTCCATTACAAAGGAGGAACTACTACCCAACACTACACCACAACACAACTACCCAAAGGAGACACACTCCTTGTTACAACACTAGAGAGGATATCAACATCCTCTAACCCAACCTACATAACTTGTACATTGATGCACCATATCGAATGTACACCTTTGGAACCATTCACTAATGCCTTCAACACGAAAATTCGGCACCTTTCACTAATTCCTTAAACACGACACTTCTATGGAGGGAGGAGAGAACTATCAACAAGATGCACTTCAGTGGTCTTGATGATGACGAAGCTTAGCAACTCATGACCTTTAGCTTGCACGTCTTCAAGAGGAGGTGATCTCGCCTTTAAAAGAAACCTAGAGAATCACACAAAAAAAAACTACATAGAATGATCCTTTGGATCTATGGTTAGTGATGCTAGAATACTAGGAGAAAGTATATCTAAGAGTGGTAGTGGGCAAGAGAGAAATGGCTCACTATTTATAGACAAAACATGTCTACTGTCCTACAGTTCTGGCGGATCCCTCACCAGAGGGATCCAGCTAGTGCAAATCCTGGGATTCGGCTACTGGGTCAGTTTAGTCTAGATTTTGGGTTGCAAACAGGGTTATGGGTTATGGGTTATGGGTATTGGATTATGAATACCCAACAAGATGCAATGTACCTAGTCATTGGGTTATGGATCTTGGGTCATGGTTCATGGACTTTGGGTCATGGATCATGGATAATATTCAACATGACTTCATGCATGATGTCATGGCATGGATCATGGGTTATGGATCATGCTCCATGGGTATGGGTTATGGACTTTGTTTCTTTACCAGACAAGATTCATTGTACCTAGTCAATGGATCATGGGTCATGGGTCATGGGTCATGGGTTATGGACTCTGGTTTTTACCCATTACAACATATACAAAGTATATATACATTTTATATTTCTATAAAATGTAAACACTAGTTGTTATACATATACATGTAAACAATATTACTTGTTAGTGTTTTATAAAAATGTCTTTGGTTTTAATATGTTTAGTAAAAAGTGTGTTAGTAAACTATTGGCTAAAAGCTTTTACGTATTTTATTTGTTTCGTTAAAATGATTTTTCGTTTGTTGTCGACAAAACATTAGAAGATCGTAAAATATAAATAAACGTTTTTATAGTTTATTTGTATTAACAAGCTTCATAAATAGTTGTACAGACTGAATCAATCCCCAAATTGGTACAAATGATTTGATAATTTTATGAAGGATTAGAAGTACACAAGAAACAAATACGACCATTGTGTCTATTTGAAAAGCTACAAGATGGGTCCATCCTATATCTTCGTTTATATGCAGATGATATGTTGATAGTTTTTCAAAGTCTAGACGTGATTAAAAAGTTAAAGACTCAGTTGAAAAGTGAATCTTAGATGAAGGATCTCGGTGAAGCAACGATGATTCTCGGCATGGAGATAGTCAAATACAGAAAATTGAGGAAGCTTTATTTGACCGATAAACATTATCTGAGAAGGATTATAAAGATTTTTAGGTTTGAGAAGCAAACAAAACGAGTTAGTACTCCACTCGCTTGTTAATTTAAGACCCGTCCTGCTATGTCATCGAAAAATGATGCAGAGAGGGCATACATGAAGAAAGTGCCTTATGCAAATGCTGTTAGTAGCTTAATGTATGCTATGACATGTACTCAACCAGATATTAGTCATATTGTTAGGATGGTGAGTAGGTATATACATAACCCTGGAAAAGGACATTGGCAAGATGTTAAATGGATCTTACGATATATCGATAATATAGGCGATGTAGGGTTAGTATTCGAACGTGGAAGTAGTCAGTGGGTAGAAGGATATTGCAATTTAGACTATGCCAGAGATCTAGACAAGCGAATATCTATGCAGACTATGTATTTACTCTAGCAAAGCTCCACTTAGTTGAAAGTCTACCTTACAGTCAACTACTCCTTATTCAACCACAGAAGCATATATGGCTATTAAAGAGGCTTTAAAGGAAGCTATTTAGCTTCAAAGGTTGCTTGGTGAACTTGGAGTCAATCAAAAATTTGTCACGATGCATTCTGACAGTCGTAGTGCAATTCACTTGGCGAAGAATCAACTTTATCACGCAAGGACAAAGAACATTGGTGTTCGGTATCATTTCATACGAGAGAGATACTGGAAGAAGGTAGATTCAAAATCGAGAAGATCCATACTTCTAAGAATCCCGCAGATATGCTGACTAAAGTATTAGTTGGGATCAAGTTTAATTAATGTTTGTACTTGATCAATATTCGGAAAACTTGATTATTGGTTTGAAGACTCCACCAAAGATGGTTGAAGGTGAGATTGAAGAATTAATATTCGCCAAGGTGGAGATTTGTTATATAATTAGCTCATATGTGGAAAGGGTCCTACACCTTGCTAAATCTCGGCCAAAGATTGCAAATTGGCAAGTTTTATGCAGTTAGAAAGATTTGATTCTTGGGATATATTCTTTTTGAGTCTATAAATAGTCAACTTTTCTTTGAGTTTTATACACACACAAGTACTTCTTGTTGTGTACTTAGTTCTTCCTCTATAGTAGTAGTTTTATAATATGTTTCTAGCATGAGAAGTATATAAATTTGTTGGTGTTACATTCTGTTGTTCTTTTAGTATTGTCTAATTTTCAAGAAGTTAGTTTGGGGTATAGTTGTGATGTTAAAACATTCACACTCTTTACCTAGTCGGTGGGATATTATCGCGGTTATTCCACAACAGTTGTAAATATCATTCTCTTATTATGTATAGGAAATAAGTTTCAGGTGAAAGTTTGAAGATTTTAATATTAAGTGTATTGAGGAGTTCTATGCTTTTGATTTTGCAATGCAAACATGTGTACGTTGAATATCAAATTTCTCTACGGAAAAGAACAATATAATGTGTCACTAGAATAAAACAAAACAAAAGTTGTAATTAAGACTTGTTTTTTTTGAAAAGTATACTTCATTAGAAACCGGCCAACCCACAAAACGGGGCGCCACACAACTACACCGAGACAATTACATAATTACAAATTTACACCAATTATCCCAAGACAAAGACGGAACCTTTGCTCTATTTTTAGCCTAAAGAAAACCCAAAGCTTTGATCTTGAAGTACTATTTCTGCATCTCCCTGACCAAAGCAATGCAAACATGTGTACGTTGAATATCAAATTTCTCTACGGAAAAGAACAATATAATGTGCCACTAGAATAAAACAAAACAAAAGTTGTAATTAAGACTTGTTTTTTTTTTTAAAGTATACTTCATTAGAAACCGGCCAACCCACAAAACGGGGCGCCACACAACTACACCGAGACAATTACATAATTACAAATTTACACCAATTATCCCAAGACAAAGACGGAACCTTTGCTCTATTTTTAGCCCAAAGAAAACCCAAAGCTTTGATTTCCCCGATAATATCTTCCATCCTAGCTTTCTTGCTTTGAAATTTAAGAAGATTTCTTGCTCTCCAAATACACCAACACCCAATAATAATACCTTGAAAAATCTCTTTTTTCTTCCCCGACAGCCCAACAAACTTGAAAACCTCCAACACGTCTTTAAAAGAAAACACAAAAATGTTGGAGACCTTGCACCACGATGAAATATGATGCCAAAGATTCGAAGCAAAGATGCATCCCGAAAAAAGATGATCAACCGACTCATCCGCACTACCGCAAAGCACACAAGCAACATTTTCAATCGGAAAATTTCTTTGCCTCAAAGCAATCGCCGTCGGAATCCTACTCATCTCTGCCCGCCACCCAAAAATGTTACATTTCTTTGGAACCCAATTGCACCATTCGAAAACTTCAATGTTGCTGAAATCCTTGTCAAGATACATCTGATTCCTAACCGCACTAACCGAAAAAACATCTTTACCAGTTCCAATCCAAACCCAACTGTCCCTAGCATCAGATAGAGAAACGTCGCCTACCAAAGAGCAAAACACTTCCCATTCAGGCCCTATCTCTACCACTGCAGCCGGCCTCTTCCACTTCCAACGATGCACACAACCATCGTCCGTCATCTCCAACCTGTCACTAACCTTGCACCTTTTGTCCACATCAAGCCGAAATAAGTTAGGGAAAACATTCATCAGAGGAATATTCAATAACCATGGGTCGATCCAAAACGAAATGTTATTCCCCTTCACCACTTTTTCTTTGAAAAACCTTCTAAGCGGCATCCCAGCCACCACCGTACTAGACAAAACTCTCACAATATTACTCCACACTCCATTTAAAGATTTGCGAACTGGAAGAAATTCCCAACTTCTGTTCGACGAATGACATGCCTCTACCACCTCACCCCAAAGGATACCTCGTTCATTCTTGAAACGCCGCCCCCACTTCGCTAATAACGCCACGTTGATGTACCTTAACTTACACAACCCGAGGCCCCCATATTTTTTTGGAGTACTAACTCTATCCCATGCCACCCAATGGATTTTATTCACCTCTTTCGATCCACCGCACAGGAATCTGCTAATGAAGGATTCCAGGTCTTTAATGACCTTACATAGAGCTTTATACAACGAGAGGTAATACACCGGAAGGCTTTCCAACACCGACTTAATTAACGTAACTCTCCCCCAATCGATAAACAATCCGCCTTCCATCTAGACAATCTCGATTCAAATACATCATAAACCGGTTTCCAGTTATTGATACGATTCATATTAGTCCCAACCGTAATACCTAGATACTTAAACGGGAGCGTCCCGACATGACAACCCACAACTCTAGCTTTCTCCACAACCTCCTCTTCGCTCACCCCAATCCCATAAAGACTGGACTTGGCTAGATTAATTTTTAACCCCGAGCATAAATGAAAACACCTCAATATTCTAACCACGTTGTCAAGACACGACTCCGACCAATCCCCAATGATAACCGCGTCATCCGCAAAAAGAAGATGAGAAATGACGGGACCGTCATTAGGTGTGCTAATGCCTTTAATCAATCCTTCCTCCTGAGCCTTGTTTAACAGGCAAGATAACGCTTCCATGACAGTATGAAAAAGGAATGGCGATAGCGGATCACCCTGACGCATCCCTTTCCCGAACTGAAACTCAAAGGTCGGAGAGCCATTAACCAACACCGACGATCTAGCCGACCTTAGAATACCTTTAATCTATGTGCACCAAACCTGCGGAAACCCCATCTGGTCCATTGTGTCAATAACAAAGTTCCAGTTTACATTATCAAAAGCTTTCTCGAAATCGATTTTAAGAATAAAAGTTTATTTCTTGTTCCTGTTGCACCACGTAATGACTTCGTTAATGATCAATGGCCCGTCGAGGATGAACTTATCACTAAGAAAAGCCGACTGTGACTTAGAAATCACCTTCCCCAGAACTCTCTTCAGCCGGTTAGCTAAGACCTTCGAAATGGTCTTACTAATAATCCCCACCAAGCTAATCGGCCTAAAGTCGTTTAGCTCGATAGCATCACGACTTTTCGGGATAAGCGTGATGAAAGATGTACCGCACCCTTTACTAATGTCACCTCTGCTATAAAAGTCCTCCAAAATATCCACAAAATCCTTTTCGAATAACTTCCAAAACCGTTTTACAAACCTAATGTTAAACCCATCCGGTCCCGGGGCCTTGTCCTCCCCGCAACTGAAAACCGCATCTTTAATTTCAGAAACCGAAAACCTCTCCAATAAGCTCCCCAAATCTTCCTCCGGCAATTGCATAATATTCCAGCATTGAAGTCTTGGCCGGACCGACCATTCTTCCTAGAATCTTTTCCTAAAAAAGCCAAAAACCTCTTTCTTAATCAAAGCAGGCTTATCCTCCCATCTCCCTTGTATCATCATACCCGGAATCCCATTACTCGCCTTCCTACGATTCACAACACCATGAAAGAACCTGGAATTCTCATCCCCTTCGAGAGCCCATTTAACCCGGGACCTTTGTTTCAAATCCACCTGCTTGTTAACCTCCAACTCTTTTAACACCTTTTTACTTTCCTCATATATCCACTCTTCTTCCTCCGAAAGACCCCTAAGATCCATCGCAACTTCCATATTCTCAATTTCAGCTCTCGCCTCCTCCTCCCTCGCTCCTTCCCTAACCAACATAACCTCTTTCCACCTTTTAATACTTTCTCTAATCTGACCAAACTTCTTCATCAAAATAGCATCCGGATGAGCAACTACATCTTCGAATCTAGCCCCCGAACTCACCGCCTCCTCAAACCCCTCCTTAAGTAACCACGAATTAAAGACTCTAAAAGGTTTAGGCCTGAAATTTTTAGAGACCGTAGTCAATAGGATAGGAAAATGATCAGAGTATGGACCAGTAACGCTCTCAGACATGCTTCCGGCCATTTAGAAAAGAAACGATTGCAAATCAGCAATCTATCGATTTTTCTCAATTTCTTCCCGTGTTCCCGAATACACATAAACTTCCTACCTTTCATAGGATACTCCTGCAAACCCATATTATGAATGAAGGAACTGAAATTCCTAGCACACGCATTCTTGAAGACCGACCCTAATCTTTCCTCCGGAAACCGGACAGCGTTAAAATCCCCCACCACGACCCACATACCTTCCGAGGAAGACAACACCGACTCGATAGAGTCCCACAATGTTTTCTTATCCACAACACTTTGAGGAGCATAAACATTCAAAATATTAATAAGCTCATTACTACCTTTCCATCGACCCGACAAAAGAATAAAATTGCGAGCTTTTAACGACGAGACCACCGAGAGCCTTCCCTTATCCCAAAAACTCAACAAACCCCCTGATTGGCCAGTAGATCCCACGAACTCCATACCGTAGCCTTTGTTACCCCAAATACTATTCCCTTCAAAACTCGAGACGTTAGCAGCTTTAGTCTCTTGGATAGCCAAGAAGTCCACCCCGTTTTCTCTCTTCAACTTATTGAGCCAAGGGATTTTCTCCAAACCCCCAAGCCCTCTAACGTTTATAGATAGAATATTCATACTACCAAAACATTATTACCTTCGTTAACAATTGTAGTCCTAACCAACCCATCATGACTGGCTAAATCCGCACCCAACATAGCACCTATTCTCACCGTTTCCTCCACTTCCTTATCCAAGAGAATACCTTCCTTCTCTCCCTTATCCACTGCTTCCTCTCCACCTCCTCCTTCATTGTCCTTCGCCCCCAAACTCCCGGTTACATCCGCCTCTATGTTAAGATCAAAAGCCCCTTCCTCAACACTCTGGGGTACGTCCTCCACACACCGGTTATCCCTTTCACCTTTATCCTTCCCATTATTTTTTGATATACCGATTAACCTATCCAAATCAAAAGGATCACTATCCTCTTGTCTAGGCCTTTTTTTGGGCCGGATTACTCCTACCGGGCTAGAAGTAAACCCATGGACCCTTTGACCCCTTTTTTTACTCTTAACTTTGGGCCTCCTTTTAAGTTTAAGCCCATCTAAACTTGAAGCATTAAACGTTTGGTTATAACTCTCCTTTTCTGTTTCCCCTTTCTTACCCGACAAACTGCCCCTTTTATCATTAAAGATACTATGTGAAACCCCATGCACATTAATACTATCTCCCTCTTCCCCATGCAAATTCTCCCTGAATTCTCCTTCTTCCATAATGTCATCCACCTTCTCATCTTCCAACTTCGATTCATGTCCCCTTACCGGTAAATTTTCACCGTGACTTTCAACCGGGAAAGTTTTCACCTCCACATCCCTTTTACCAATCGATCCTATACATTCTGGATCCCATGTACCTTCAACTTCCGATATCCAGGTCCTTATAACTTTGTTTTTCCATCGAAGGTTCACTGTGTCGTTAATTTTCATGCCATCACCCACTAGAATTCCAACTATACTCGCCGAAATGTCACCATCCTTGAGACTGAGTTGAGACGGATGGATAACCTTCCCGAACTTGTTAGCAATATCGTCAAACACTTCATTGGTTGCTATGTTTATGGGAACCCCATGGATTTTAAGCCAAGCTACTCGTTCATATGCCAACATTTGGCCTACCCAGCAATCCATAACCGAGAACCACTCTCCCCAAATTTCCTTGTTCAACCTAAACTCCATAGAGTCCATTTCATCATGAAAATTCAGCATTACCGAGAGCCCTCCAGTATACACAATGTCCAGACCTCCAATCTTGTTCTCGGATAGCAGTTCCTTCAAGCCCGTGAGCGTCTTCACATCTATAGCTCTACCAATTAGTGCTTTTCCTTTAATCTCATGGTAAGCTACTACATTGTCCGGCACGTTAATGGCCTTGCAACATGGCTCCTCTTGCGCACCTATTTTCCCACCTTATTTCCCACTTAGGACGGCCCTAAATGATAACCCTGATTGAGGATGGAAAGCTTGCCCTAGACCTCTATTCTGCTGCTCCACTCCTGGCTTCACTTGTGCCTTGCCAAACTGCCTACCCAGGTTGTCTTGCTTCCTACCAGCTCGTTCCTCCTTTAAACTAGTATTCTCGGCTACAAACTTGGCAATGTTTACTCTAAGTTTGCTTTGCCCCATCTTGACTCCATTCATCCTTTTTTCCAACTCCTGGACCTCTTTAACCTTTCTAAATGAAACGAACCCGAACCTTTTCCCCTCTTTATCCTGCTTCCTGGCTATATATGAGTTGACAACCTCTCCATAGTAGCCAAAAAACTCCGACACTTCCCAAGGAGTACACCCACTAGGGATGTTAGACACAAAGAACTTGGTCACTTCCCCCACTCCTTCTACTTCCCTTTTGTTGTTTAAACTTCCTTTGTTCCGTCGAGCCGGAACTTGCTTCCACTCCTCCATGGGGAGAGAGTATTTATTTTTAGAGAGAGGTTTTTATTCTTCAAGTTAGAGTTAAAAAAGCAAAAGAATTAAGACTTGTAATCTTAATATTCAAGTGTCAAACAAACAAACACAATTAGAAAAACGCCCGACTAAAATATTAGAGGATAGATATGGCCCAAGCCAGAATGTGGGTTTGGGTCATTAGGGTTTCATTATGTATTTTTCTTGCCACTTGTGATTGCTGCTGTTTGTTCTGCTTCATTTGTCAAGTATCACGGCATTATTCCTCAGCACCTCATTCCTCACATTGACAATGTTTATTGGTGTACCATTAACCTCAGTGTGGAGGTTATTGGCAACAGTCAAAACTTTGTCAAAGTTTTCAGCAGTATGGAGGTTTAATGCCTTGAGGTACTCAACCCTAACATTATCAGAGTACATTGATTTTTCTTGTGAGATCTTGTTAAATTTAGTCTGAATGTTACACAATTCCTTGACACTTGTATTTCTCTTAATTGGATTGATCATTCTTGAAAAATCAATCATGTATGCAGTAGTGCTAACAAGAATATTTCCTGGACTGTTTTGTTTATACCCTCTGGTATAAGAGCAGAAAAACCAGAATGCGTCATGCAAGCTGGGAGCAGATCAGTCTTCAAAGTTGAAGAGTAACAATCTCTAGCAAGACTGTTTAATTTGTTTAGTAACAAACTTGCAAAATGAGAGAATTGAATAAAGAGATTGACCTTGTAAAATTCATGACATTTCCTCCGGTCGCTGACCTCTCTTGAGCGTTTGCTCTAAGCTTGATTTTATATCTCATTGCCAGCTCCTTGATTTTTGTACCACATCTACCTTCAACCAGTTGATCTTGCCTAATGTTGCCACGGCATAACCCAATAAGGACTATATTAATCACATCTTGGTAGAACTCAGCCTTGCTTCTCTTGGCTGCAATTGCACAAGCTGTTAAACCTTCAATGAGAGCCTTAGCATCAAACCCATTATAAAAATCAAATCTTGTGACGTTTAATGGCCCAAGACTAGCAAGTAATGCAAAAAAGGAAGCGGGTTCAGTTAACTCTTTCCAGAGGGTGTCAACACTAGCAAAACAAGGATCAGCCATTATAGTTTTGTGTTTCTGTAGTATCTTTTGAATTTGGATTTTTTTAATTGGTTTCTTGTTGTAACCATATAACGCTGAAGCACTACTTTATATTGATGCAAGTACTAACCCTAATGGACCCAAACCCATAATCGGGCTTGGGCCATATCTATCATCTACTATGAAAAGCTAGAGACTAGTCTCACAAACTTAAAATGTATTAGATGATTTTGATTAAAAAATGATCAAAAAAAAAAAAGCTACACCGTCTAATGGTGCAAGTGTCAGTAGATGTGCAAGCATAAGAGAATTTCGTAAAGACCAACGACATAAAAAAAAAATAAATAAATAAAAATAAAAACAAGACAAGTGTATTCTGAATCTGATTCTACATTAGTTCAGGAACTAGGCATGCGTGGGACTCTTTACGACAAGACTTTGTAGGACCTTTGCTTACTATGCCTTTTGTTTACGACGAATAGGAGTAGGTTATTAGGAAAGCACGTCTTAGTTTCTATCACAATTATCTAAAATGTTACAGTATTTAAATTAAAATTTGGTGACAGCCTGAATTTATGTACTAATTAAGTAGTTGTGATGAGTTTTCAACTGTTATTGACGAATTTTGTCTCGTCGCTAAATCTATTCTATCTTGTAGTGTTTGTACCCACATTTCGTGCAAGGTGCGACACAAATATATATTTTACTTGCGGTAAAAGTAACATATGTTTATATCTTTTTAATCCATTTGATAAGATATAGATATATTATAGGAATGGCAATGGGGCGGGTTTGGGGCGGCCATCCCCATCCCCAAATTTGATAACAAAAACCATCCCCAAACCCGCCCCAATCCCCATTGGGGATCTTATCGGGGCGCCCCATTGGGGCGAGATACTCCCCCAAACCCGCCCTATTCCCCATTAGGGTCTTATTGGGTTGTCTTTTTTGAGCGCGATACTCCATTATACTCATGTCGCTCCCCATTTATTCTTATTTCAACACTATTAACAATATGAATTTATGGAATAGCTTGAATAATCGAGAAACCATTAGTAATATAATAATCATTAGAATAAATCACAACATTATAGAATAATATAACACAAAACAAGCATCTATGATCACAATTTGAAATATCACAAAGATAAAAACTATCAAAAATTAAAGAATTATATTTAGTACGTAAATACTAACACAATATTTTATGTATATAGATATATGTATATGTTTCGGAGCGAGGCGGGGCGGGGATGGTGTGCCCCGTCCCCGCCCCAAACCCGATAAGAATCCCCGTTAATGCCCCAAAACCCGCCCCGAAACCCAATAAGCATGCCCCGCCCCGCCCCAATAAGTTCGGGTTTTGGGTTTCCCCGTCGGGTTCGGGTTTTTTTGCCATCTCTAGATATATAACTCACACTTGCGGTAAAAGTAACAAATATATATTTTACTTGCGGTAAAAGTAACATATATATTTTACTTGCAATTGTTTAATCCCTATCTTTATGAAAGTGCACTGATCGTACTTGTAAGAAACTTACAAGTGCATATTTAGTCTATGGCTAAAGTTAAATTACTAAACTACCCTTTTCGTCTTCCCTTTCACTTTGGTTCTTGTGAGGGTAATTTAGTCATCTAATTTTGACCAGGGACCAAGAGTGCACTTGTAAGCTCTACACATAAACTTCGAGTGCACTTTCGAAAGGATCGAGACTTAACCAAATATTTGGCCAAATCATGGGACCGATTTTTGCGTTTTACTCTGATTAAAATAGAAAACGGAAAAAAAAAATTGCACGAGAGCATTTTTAATATACGCACTATATGTACTTTTAGCACTAAGATAGAGTAAAAAGTACATGAAATTAACTCTAACGTAATACTATATTTTGCATTATTTTAGCGTAATGAATAATAACCACTAAAATGTACTGCATATAAAAACTAATTATTAAAAGAGACTAATGGGGTTTTGCTAACTGATGAGTGTCTAAATACTCATCATTTTTGTACTATCTAGACTGCAAAAACATCTGAAAAAACTCAGAAATGCATCAAAATGATGAAAATATCACAAATCAGTGTTTTATGTGTTTTAAATGCAAATATATCAAAATCAGATGAAAAACGTATCAAGTTTGCATAATTGGCAGTTTTAGTCCACAAGTTTCAAAAATTGTCAAAACTAGTCCCTGGTAATTCAAAAACTAGTAAAATGTCATTTAAGGTCCATGGGATTCAAAAGTTGTCAAAATAAACCCTTTAAAGTTTAAAATTTACAAAATGACAACTTTAGTCCCTCAAGTTTGGAAAATGTCAAATATAGTCCTTGGTTAATTTAAAAAGTGAAAATTATCAAATTTTAACCTTGTACTATTAATAAATGACAAAAATTGGTCCTTATGGTAAACTTTGGAGAAATTACATGTTAGGTCCCTCAAGTTTCAAAATTGAAAAAATTACCCTTGGACGTATTAAATTGGATAATAAATACATTTATGGTCCTTGGTAAATGAAACTTGGCAAAATTCACCCTTGTGATAAGTTTGGAAAAGTTGTAATTTCAGTCCCTATACTTTTAGAATATTACATGATTGGTCCTTGTTATTAAATAAACCATATGGACCCTTGTATTATTATCCCAAATCCAAACCCAACACACAATACCAGCTGGCCCAACAATCTCAGGCCCAATATCCAACCCGACCCAGTGTTTTAAAAATAAAACCCGCCTAGCACTGTTCATCCCCTTCAACCCCCACCTGTGTCCACTCCTTCCCCGACACCTGCTGCTACCACCTTACCCCCACCTTTCCACATCACCCCTAACACCTGTATACCAACTCCTTCCACCTCCACATCCAACAAAAACCCTTAATTGCAAAAAACCTACTCTAACCAGTCACAAGACTTTTGGCGCCAAAAAGTGAAAATCAAAGGTTGTGATCACTTTGACCTATCCAATGGTGGGAAATGATCAGAGGAGAAAGGGGATGCTTTTGGATCACAATAAAAAGGAAATGAAGCAGAGGAAAAGAAGTAGTAGTGTAATTTAGATTAGAAAATGTCGTTTTTAAGTTTTCAAGTTTTCCAGTCCATGTTTAAATTTTCAAGTGTCTTGTAATCTTATGTCAGTGTAATAAAAACCTATTTCCATTTTCAATTTCAGTTTTTACATACGAATTCAGTTTTTGCAATTTTTATGTCTAAATTCTCAAAACAATCAATTTTTGCTATTAGTTGTTATTATTGCTTCTGAAGCTTCTATAAGCTCTTAGGAAGCCTTTATAAGCTATCAGAAACCTTTGAATTCAGTTTAGATTCATAACTCAAAAATTTCCAAAAATACTAAAAAATTCAGTTAAAAATAAAAAGGCAAGGGAAATGATGATCAAGACTGAAGCATGGTGATACTTGGATTGATTTTGGTTTAGTGCTTATTTGGAAGCTTTAGGTTGTGTTTGTATGCCTTGGTTCTTAGTTTTCAGTTGGAAGCCACTTGTAAGCCTCTTGATCATTTTTGGCAATTCATTGTAGTACTGCTTATTATAGCTTATCTCTGTATTATTTGTGTTTATTTGGTGTGTTTTAGTAATATTATAGCTTAATATTACATACTTGTTCTTTTTGATTTATAGTTACTAAAAACTTTATTTTAGCAGTCAAAATAGCATAAGGATCATTAGTGAGTTTTATGTTGTTATGGTTGTTGTTTAAAGCTTATTTAGTCTTATTTAGTGATAATATCAGGTCTGCAATCAATTTCATGATCTAAATCATTCATTTGCTTTGAAAAGTTTTTTAACAAGCTTGATAAAGGGTGTTTGGATTTGATTGCATCACTGTATTATAGGTTGTTATAGCTGTTGTTTTTATTTGATTCATGTCTCATTAGGTCTAAATAACTCATCTCAGCATTAAAAACCAGACCTTGTTAGAATAAAAGTCAAAAATCCTTTTAATCTCATATTGTGCATTAACTGTTGGATTTTAAGGTTCTGTGATCATGATTTTGTGTTAAGAAGTTGTTACCATTGATCAAACAAGTCTTAATATACCTTAATTCATCATAATCAGTGTGTAGATTTGATCACAAGTTCATAAAGGTCAAACTTTCATTTTGTTCAAAAAGTCAAAGAGTGCCCTGTGCACAGTTGTGGTACCCCATTTCACAAGCTCTTAGAGAGCTTATTAATGGCCTCTAGCTTATGTGTTTTAGCTTTTTGAGAAGCTCATCTAGCTGACTCAAGGCTCCAAGTTTTATTTTTTCATTTGTAGCTTATTAGGTAGGGCTGCACTCAGCTTATTATTTTGTCCATTTTGACTCAGTACACTGAGTTATACTCAGTGGTTTTTCCAATTTTTTAAAAGCTCACCAAAAGTTCTCTAGTGGACCCCACTGTGAAAACCTCAGCTTTTTGGATAGCTTATCTGGTAATCTTGATAATCCAAGTCTTTGTTTTTATTTTATAGCTTATCTAAGTGCTTAAAAATAAGCCTAAAGGTGCCTTGTGAAACCAATAGTGTACTGTGTAAATCAGTCTAGACTAGTGCTTATTTTTAGCTTGTTAAGTGCTTATTATCAATAATTGTGCTTATTCAGTGTTCAAGTCAGCTTATAAACATCAGTTTAGCTTATTGCAGTTTACCTTGTGCTTATTAATTAGCTCATAATCATTTTAGCTTAAACTTTGTACTTATTCATTTTCAAAAAGCCAACTGTGAAAAAATCATAAGCTGGTTCAGTGCTTATTGGTCATTTTCATAAAAAGTGGTAGTTGTGAAATTTGCTTATTTTCTTGTACTTAATAAGTGTGTAAAATAAAAATCTAAAAAAAAAATGTTTAGCAAAAAGGGGGTAGGCAGGCTCGAACCTGAGACCTCCCCCTTAGGAGCGTGTTAGAAGGGTACCGGATACCAATTGCCCTTGGGACTTGTCTCGTTCAAATCATGCACAATCAAATATATAACCACCTTTTGTCAGTTTAAGCTTATACGCCTTATTTAGCTTATTTCTAGCTTATTCGAACTAGCTTTTTCAGTTTTTGTATTTTTTATAAAATTGTATTAGTATTAAGTATTTTATAAAAAAGTTTCAGATTTTTCCAAATAGTTTTAGTATTTTTAAACATTTAATTAGTGTAAAATCTTAATTAATTCATAATAAAAAATATAAAAGTCAAAAAAATATAAATCTTTTTTCTAAAATTGTCTTTTATCATATAGTACGTAATAAAATTGTTTTTACACTTGTAGGCCTTTTATTTCATAAATTTTACGTTTTTGCTTGCGCACTCGCGTAATTTTTAGACATAACGTACGTTTTCATTTTAAATCTAGTTTTTAGATAATTTGAGTTTACATTTTAATTAAAATAGTTTATTTAAGTTATTTTATTTTATAAATCACAAAAACATCATTGTAAAAATAGTGATAGCGTTTATTTAATATATTTTATCTTTTATTTCTTTTAATTTGCATTTAAGTCGCTGTAATTTACAAATCTTTTCTTTAGGTAATTATCCATCCAAATCCTTACTGATCACTATCCTTAGTGATCATTCTATCATCTGAAGTTGTTTAACACCAATTCATCCTCCGTGGGACTTAACGACCCAGGAATACACTATATTCCTCTGATCTTCATTGCATTGGTTTCTGAGCAGTTTTAAGTTTATTACGGTCAGCCATTCACAAGTGGCCGGCTTGTGTGATATAACTTGACGGTTCGGGACCAATCAAATTTTGGCGCCGCTGCCGGGGAGGCTGTAAGCGTGTTTTAAGCATTTCCAGATCCATTCTTGCACATATACCACCTTTTGTAAACAGATTTTTTTGTAAAGTTAATCAAAATAAAAAAAAAAAGTTCATTAACACTTTTCCTAAAGTGTTAACAACACCAAAAATATTTTTATTCTTTGTTTTTATGGCATGTTTTTCAAAAATCCAAAAATATTCATCTTTACCCTCTTACCCTTTTTGATTCTTTATTCCTTTACCCTCTATCCATTTGATTCTAACTTCTTCTATTCTTATGGAATCTCTCGACTACGACGAATTCTGGAACGAAGCTGAAAAACTTCATACTTTATCACAAATGTCAAGAATTCGTGTTGTTTGTGATGATCCATTAATTCGGCGTAGGGAAATGGAACGAAAAACCGGGGTGACAAAGGACCAAGTACCTCCCTTTGATAATGGAGGTGCTAAATACGTCCAACCTACGGTTATCCAAATATCTAACCCCTTGATTGCTCCTAAGCTGTCTAAAATTTATCCAACACTTTCACGATTTACGGTTAGAAGCAAACATGCAGAATTTAGACCGGTGACTAGCAAGAATGACATGCCTAATCTTCACGTTTCTCAAGAACCAGAACCAGAGACCATAACGGAAATGGTGGAAATTGCTAGCTCTCAGAGCACACCACTTGTCCCATCTCCGGATTTTTCAAAATGTTCTTCGAGTCTTAATAGTCATTCAGATTACCATGTTGGTTTTGTTGATTCTTTGAATGAACCGATTCCTTCTCATAACTCTCAAATAGAATCGTTTATTCCTTGTGTCGGTTGTGGTGAGCCTCTTTATGGTTCACCATGTCACTGGTGTACGTGTGTACAGTGTGGTAATGATATTCATAACGGGAGTTGTTTGTTTTGTGGTTCGAGGAATTCATTTGATTATGATCCTAATCCAAACTCATTTAACGACCCCTCAAACTTTTCCAATTACCCACCACAGCCCGACTTATCTTCATATAATCAACATAACTGCTGTGAATTTTGTGGAGGTCCTCACCAAGGATCTGAGTGTCAATCCGAAAACACGTTTGTCTATGAACAATTTTCCGGTGATGCTCAGAACTTTGGTCATGACCAATATCCATATGATTCACCAGTCCAGACTCAACAGTATTACTGTTGTGAATATTGTGGAGGTCCCCATTTCAGCTCTGATTGTCAAACAGGGAATCCATTTCCTTGTGACAATTATGACACATCATTTCAAGACCAACCTCCACAGTACCAAATGATTCAAGCAACTCCTCATGAAACTACAACAGACTTTTTACTGAAGGGTCTGGAGTTATTAAAAGAACTTAAGGAGGAGTCGGCTATGTCATTTCAAAACTCTCATGAGAAATCTATGGAAGTTTTGTTAGCTGAAGAGCAGGCTGCTAAAATAAATTCCCAAATTGCCTTTGAAAAATCTATTAGGGAATCAATTGCAAAAGAAAAAGCAGCCAGATATAGCTCTCAAATTTGTTTTATTCCTGATGACAGTGATGATGAGGATGCACTTGGTATCCTACAATCTTATAAAGATTCATCAGATTCATCAGTTGATATCCCAGCAGTTGAGATTCCATCTCAAACAACTGCTATCACACCCGAAGCTCCCACTCACTCTCTTATTATAGGGGATGAGCATCTTGACACTGTTCCTGAAAAGGAACCGGACGAATTCATAAAGTCTAGTGTTGAGAACCTTGTCCCAATCCCAAAAGAGTCACAGGGAATTTTTGACCATATGTGTGATATCCATTCCCCTCTTGAGTGTTCAAAAGATCATTTTGAGACTTTCTCCAATTTCATTCCACTTTCATCAGAAAGTGACGATGGTCTCTTTAATTTCGAAGCCGATCTGGGAGAGATTGAAAGTCTCCCTTATAATGATCGTTCACTCACTTCTTATCCCAACAGTCCAATAGAGAATGTTGATCACTTTGTTCCTGAAACGTTCAAAACAACTCTCACTAATCCTCTATTTGAATTCAACTCTGAATTCACTTTAATTTCTGAGAATCCACTCTTTGATACTCATATTGAGGATAGTGATGAGTCTACAGTGGAACAAGAATTCACAGATTTACATCTTGTGATTGATTCTCTTCACGAGGAGTTCTCTGGTGAACTCTCTCATGACATATCTCCTCCGGAATATGATCATTTCTATTTTGATCTTGAGGATGATATTGGCTCGGAGGAAGGTACACTCTCTCATAAGAGTTTGCTTAAAAAGAGTTTGCTTATTGATGATACTACCCTCAACCTTCCTCCCGTTATGTCTACATTTGAGAATGAAGAATGGATCTTGATTGTTATCAGAATCTTTCTTCCTTTCCTCAAATATCTTGTGATTTATCTTCATCTTCACTCCTTCGGGAATGAAGACACTATTTTTGATCCCGGCATTTTCATGTATCATTTGTGAGCCGGTTCTATCTATATCTCATCGGTGTGGAACTTTCACGTACTTCAATGTTTATACAAACATCTCAAGTGAAAGTCCGATGGAGATTGTCTCTTCCACTTACTTCCCCATGAACCATTTAATTCGGGGTCGAGTCAAGCTAGCGACTCGGTAATCAAAAACAGTAGCAAACACCACATGGGTTTTCACCCGTGAGTACCACCTAAGTGTGGGGGAGATGCCCCACATGTTGTATAGAGATCTAAAAAAAAAAAAAAATGAATGAAAATTGTAAATATTTAAAAAGAGAATAATTGTTGTGTTTCTACACTTAGCTAGTAATGTTATCTTTTTACGTTCTAAGTTTCGGCATAACAGCCGGTACTTTGAATATTGAGGACAATATTCATTTCTAAGTGTGGAGGGGAAATTCTGGCGAATTTGATCATAAATGTACCCTTTTAGTCCCTTTTTCCCCAAAAATGGCCAAATTAAAATTTTTTTTAGTGGAAGTACTATGTACTAAACACAACAAATGGTAATCAGTCCACCATGTCTAACCCACATAAGGATTGGCTAATCCAGGAGCAAACGGCTCTTGGTAAAGATATCTCAAATCCGTTTATGGCTTGCAATTTGCCCAAAATTGTATGGTGTTCAGCTCACCATATCTTTAACTAGTGAAAAGTTGGCTAGCCCGCAAGTTTATGGCTTGTGGTAAAGGCAGTGGAAAAACCATAATTGGTAATCAGCTCACCAAAGATAATATTGATAATTTATCTAAGAGTTGGCTAGTCCAGAAGCAAACGGCTTCTGGTAAAGACAAATCAAATCCGTTTACAGCTTATGATTTGCTCAAAATCATTTGGTTATCATTGTACCAAGGTTCTTACTTGAACTAAAACAATTGGCTACTCCAGAAGTAATGGCTTTTGGTAAAGAGATAAAATCCATTAACTTTTTATAAAACATTGCTAGGGACTAGCAATAGCTTAGTGTGGGGGATTGATGAGTGTCTAAATACTCATCATTTTTATACTATCTAGACTGCAAAAACATCTGAAAAAACTCAGAAATGCATCAAAATGATGAAAATATCACAAATCAGTGTTTTATGTGTTTTAAATGCAAATATATCAAAATCAGATGAAAAACGTATCAAGTTTGCATAATTGGCAGTTTTAGTCCCCAAGTTTCAAAAATTGTCAAAACTAGTCCCTGGTAATTCAAAAACTAGTAAAATGTCATTTAAGGTCCATGGGATTCAAAAGTTGTCAAAATAAACCCTTTAAAGTTTAAAATTTACAAAATGACAACTTTAGTCCCTCAAGTTTGGAAAATGTCAAATATAGTCCTTGGTTAATTTAAAAAGTGAAAATTATCAAATTTTAACCTTGTACTATCAATAAATGACAAAATTGGTCCTTATGGTAAACTTTGGAGAAATTACATGTTAGGTCCCTCAAGTTTCAAAATTGAAAAAATTACCCTTGGACGTATTAAATTGGATAATAAATACATTTATGGTCCTTGGTAAATGAAACTTGGCAAAATTCACCCTTGTGATAAGTTTGGAAAAGTTGTAATTTCAGTCCCTATACTTTCAGAATATTACATGATTGGTCCTTGTTATTAAAAAAACCATATGGACCCTTGTATTATTATCCCAAATCCAAACCCAACACACAATACCAGCTGGCCCAACAATCTCAGGCCCAATATCCAACCCGACCCAGTGTTTTAAAAATAAAACCCGCCTAGCACTGTTCATTCCCTTCAACCCCCACCTGTGTCCACTCCTTCCCCGACACCTGCTGCTACCACCTTACCCCCACCTTTCCACATCACCCCTAACACCTGTATACCAACTCCTTCCACCTTCACATCCAACAAAAACCCTTAATTGCAAAAAACCTACTCTAACCAGTCACAAGACTTTTGGCGCCAAAAAGTGAAAATCAAAGGTTGTGATCACTTTGACCTATCCAATGGTGGGAAATGATCAGAGGAGAAAGGGGATGCTTTTGGATCACAATAAAAAGGAAATGAAGCAGAGGAAAAGAAGTAGTAGTGTAATTTAGATTAGAAAATGTCGTTTTTAAGTTTTCAAGTTTTCCAGTCCATGTTTAAATTTTCAAGTGTCTTGTAATCTTATGTCAGTGTAATAAAAACCTATTTCCATTTTCAATTTCAGTTTTTACATACGAATTCAGTTTTTGCAATTTTTATGTCTAAATTCTCAAAACAATCAATTTTTGCTATTAGTTGTTATTATTGCTTCTGAAGCTTCTATAAGCTCTTAGGAAGCCTTTATAAGCTATCAGAAACCTTTGAATTCAGTTTAGATTCATAACTCAAAAATTTCCACAAATACTAAAAAAATTCAGTTAAAAATAAAAAGGCAAGGGAAATGATGATCAAGACTGAAGCATGGTGATACTTGGATTGATTTTGGTTTAGTGCTTATTTGGAAGCTTTAGGTTGTGTTTGTATGCCTTGGTTCTTAGTTTTCAGTTGGAAGCCACTTGTAAGCCTCTTGATCATTTTTGGCAATTCATTGTAGTACTGCTTATTATAGCTTATCTCTGTATTATTTGTGTTTATTTGGTGTGTTTTAGTAATATTATAGCTTAATATTACATACTTGTTCTTTTTGATTTATAGTTACTAAAAACTTTATTTTAGCAGTCAAAATAGCATAAGGATCATTAGTGAGTTTTATGTTGTTATGGTTGTTGTTTAAAGCTTATTTAGTCTTATTTAGTGATAATATCAGGTCTGCAATCAATTTCATGATCTAAATCATTCATTTGCTTTGAAAAGTTTTTTAACAAGCTTGATAAAGGGTGTTTGGATTTGATTGCATCACTGTATTATAGGTTGTTATAGCTGTTGTTTTTATTTGATTCATGTCTCATTAGGTCTAAATAACTCATCTCAGCATTAAAAACCAGACCTTGTTAGAATAAAAGTAAAAAATCCTTTTAATCTCATATTGTGCATTAACTGTTGGATTTTAAGGTTCTGTGATCATGATTTTGTGTTAAGAAGTTGTTACCATTGATCAAACAAGTCTTAATATACCTTAATTCATCATAATCAGTGTGTAGATTTGATCACAAGTTCATAAAGGTCAAACTTTCATTTTGTTCAAAAAGTCAAAGAGTGCCCTGTGCACAGTTGTGGTACCCCATTTCACAAGCTCTTAGAGAGCTTATTAATGGCCTCTAGCTTATGTGTTTTAGCTTTTTGAGAAGCTCATCTAGCTGACTCAAGGCTCCAAGTTTTATTTTTCCATTTGTAGCTTATTAGGTAGGGCTGCACTCAGCTTATTGTTTTGTCCATTTTGACTCAGTACACTGAGTTATACTCAGTGGTTTTTCCAATTTTTTAAAAGCTCACCAAAAGTTCTCTAGTGGACCCCACTGTGAAAACCTCAGCTTTTTGGATAGCTTATCTGGTAATCTTGATAATCCAAGTCTTTGTTTTTATTTTATAGCTTATCTAAATGCTTAAAAATAAGCCTAAAGGTGCCTTGTGAAACCAATAGTGTACTGTGTAAATCAGTCTAGACTAGTGCTTATTTTTAGCTTGTTAAGTGCTTATTATCAATAATTGTGCTTATTCAGTGTTCAAGTCAGCTTATAAACATCAGTTTAGCTTATTGCAGTTTACCTTGTGCTTATTAATTAGCTCATAATCATTTTAGCTTAATCTTTGTACTTATTCATTTTCAAAAAGCCAACTGTGAAAAAATCATAAGCTGGTTCAGTGCTTATTGGTCATTTTCATAAAAAGTGGTAGTTGTGAAATTTGCTTATTTTCTTGTACTTAATAAGTGTGTAAAATAAAAATCTTAAAAAAAAATGTTTAGCAAAAAGGGGGTAGGCAGGCTCGAACCTGAGACCTCCCCCTTAGGAGCGTGTTAGAAGGGTACCTGGATACCAATTGCCCTTGGGACTTGTCTCGTTCAAATCATGCACAATCAAATATATAACCACCTTTTGTCAGTTTAAGCTTATACGCCTTATTTAGCTTATTTCTAGCTTATTCGAACTAGCTTTTTCAGTTTTTGTATTTTTTATAAAATTGTATTAGTATTAAGTATTTTATAAAAAAGTTTCAGATTTTTCCAAATAGTTTTAGTATTTTTAAACATTTAATTAGTGTAAAATCTTAATTAATTCATAATAAAAAATATAAAAGTCAAAAAAAATATAAATCTTTTTCTAAAATTTTCTTTTATCATATAGTACGTAATAAAATTGTTTTTACACTTGTAGGCCTTTTATTTCATAAATTTTACGTTTTTGCTTGCGCACTCGCGTAATTTTTAGACATAACGTACGTTTTCATTTTAAATCTAGTTTTTAGATAATTTGAGTTTACATTTTAATTAAAATAGTTTATTTAAGTTATTTTATTTTATAAATCACAAAAACATCATTGTAAAAATAGTGATAGCGTTTATTTAATATATTTTATCTTTTATTTCTTTTAATTTGCATTTAAGTCGCTGTAATTTACAAATCTTTTCTTTAGGTAATTATCCATCCAAATCCTTACTGATCACTATCCTTAGTGATCATTCTATCATCTGAAGTTGTTTAACACCAATTCATCCTCCGTGGGACTTAACGACCCAGGAATACACTATATTCCTCTGATCTTCATTGCA
The DNA here is from genome assembly GCA_910596185.1 of Chrysanthemum makinoi. NCBI lineage: Eukaryota > Viridiplantae > Streptophyta > Magnoliopsida > Asterales > Asteraceae > Chrysanthemum > Chrysanthemum makinoi. Next base: position 87,435,658 of record OU343216.1, read on the forward strand.
TTGGTTTCTGAGCAGTTTTAAGTTTATTACGGTCAGCCATTCACAAGTGGCCGGCTTGTGTGATATAACTTGACGGTTCGGGACCAATCACTAACATATGTCCACTGAGCACGTATTAACGTGTTAATAGAAGGAATGTTTTAGTTCATTCAAGTGAAAATCATATTCAAATATATAAACTTACTCGTCCATTTAATGTGTATTTATTACGTTTTTTTATTAATTTAAAAAACTGTGTTTATTAACTACATGCAAACTTGCACCTGATGGACGCTTGTTAACAAAACTCTTTTAATATACGTGTCATTTTCCTTTTAAAAATTCGCTAAACAACCTACACATTTATTTGGGTAAAAATCATGAAATAATAACTAACTTTCAGTTTTGTTTCAATTTAGTCACTATAACTTTTTTTTATTATAAAATAATAATCAAGTTTGAAAAATGTTTCATTTTAGTCACTCAAACTTTCAATAGTGTTCTATTATTATGTAATTTTAATGTTTGACTGACTAAAACGAAACAATTTTCAAACTTGGTTATTATTTTATTATTTTATGGCATATATCTCTTTTCACATGTGCATAAGTTGGTTGTACATTAAGCTGGTTGGTGTTAATGAAATTCAAATGGTGGGTATTTATTGTTAAGGTACCAAATAATGTACATATGAATATCTTAAAATATAGTTTTTTTTTTTAACAATTACACAATAATGAAACAATATAGAAACTTAAATGTTTTTGTGTTTAATTTAAAGTTTGAGTGACCTAATTAAAACAATTATCAAACTTTGTTACTATTAAGCAACACTTTCTCCATTTACAACGATCTTCAACCACCACCACAACATCATCTACACAGTTGAAAATAGTGTGAAACAAGTATCCATTACAGAACAAATGCGAAGATCAAGACCATGAGCCACCAAATGCCCATGCAATAATTCGTAAATTCATCAATATAATCATCAATGAAATTTAGTCTCTAACTTCAAAAGCATTAATGAAACAAGAGTGTAGCAACAGTTACATTTTACATAATTAATGTAACTTCAAAACATTAACGAAAGTGAGTTTAACAAGATACATGTTGCGTGTATATAGACACATATAGTGTAACGAGATTTAATGGCTTTATGCTTTTGAAAACTTAATGACTTGTAACCAATTACAGTTGCACATTTACACAAAGAAACAAGAGCAATCAAAGCTCTATAACAAGACCATCCACATCACCACCTTAGTCCTCTCTTCTCTTCCACCAGCATCACTTCTTTTAATGAATATTTCTTCAATCGCCCAAGAGTCGATGCCTAGCATGTCGCCCAGAAATTTTCAATCGCCCGAAAATCGCCTAGCATGTCGCCCGAAACTTTTCAGTCGCGTAAGAATGTCGCGCAGAATAATCAGACTCATGTACGGTTGAAAATGTATCCCGGAATTGATCTAACGGATATTTAAAGTTCATTTTCGTAATTTTTTAAAACTTCATTTTCGTAAAAAAAAAAAAAAAAACACGAGCAAAGTTCGTTTTCGTAAAATAGTCTAAGAAATGAGTCGTTTAAAAAAAATCTATAGATATAATGCTATACTATTCATTGCACTAGAAGGGGAAAAAAAAACGTTTTTTTTTAATGCAAAAGGTGAAATTCATATTAATATCACCAATGACAAATTACAAAACAATTCTCACAAACTGGAATGTATATTTTTCATCCAGAGAAATACAAAAGAACAACCACTACATGCTAGCCTATCCAATATCTGATCACAAAGTGCTAACCGATATCGAGATGTACAAAAAATTTACTTTCAACTTTATACTTTAATTTAGTTTTTCATTTATTTCCTTATCATCCATTAATATATTATTTTAGACACATATTATATAAAACAATTTTTAGCGCTAGATTTTGTGCAAAGTTTAGTGTATACATCGGAGGAAAAAATTTATAATGCAAGCATATTTCAAAAATATTTTCATTTTGCACTAAGATAGTGCAAAATTATAATGTTCACATTGGAGATTTGGAGATGCTCTACTAGAATTGAGCCAATGTGCAATGATGACGCTATTCAATCTACTAGCTGGTAAAAATGAGAACCTTCACATACAAAGAAACGAAGCACAAAACACAAAAAGTAAAGATTTCAAAATGTTTGAAAGAGATCAAAACGAGTGCCCAGAAGGTTACAGTTACAGTTTAATCTTTCTTCGCAAGAAATGGATTATTGACAGTAATTAAGTGGAATAAATAAGTAATCCTTTTCATGTTAAATAACATTAAGAAACTCAACACCCGCACATAACACTTTGGTTTATTGTTATCTGAAGTAAAAGATTCTACTAATTAGTCTCAAATCAGAAGTAAATTATAGTTTAACATATCAAAGAATACAAGTCGCGCACAAAGAATGAGGTATCAAGGTGTATAAATATGTCCAGCCTAACAGACAATGGCCAAATGGAGTTGATATAATGCCCACTTTCTGCCAAATGATTATGCCGTTGATTTAAAAACAATATTTACCAAGTCATTAGCTGTTAGATTCCTCCAGCCATAAAACCAAACTTAAATACATACAAAAAATAATCACCAAAATGGAAAGTGCCAAGCTAGCCACTGTTCTCGCCATTACAATGATAGTCCTTATGGCCTTCACCAGTTCGGGTACCATGGCTCAGGAGTTTGGAGCAGCACCAGCACCTTCTCCATCAATGGAGAGTGCAGGAATGGCATTGCAAGTACCAGCTATACTTGCAGCCGTTGTGTCTTTCGTGGCTTACCTCTTCTAAGGCTTGAGAGTTTTTCCAGGATCTAATTTATTATCAACCTGTGTCCTCTTATATTACACCAAAATCAGAGGTTCGGGACGAGCCAAATTTTTGGGTCGACAATGTCGTGCCAAATTGCATGTAGGACCCACGAGTTTTCAACAAAAGTAGCAGTCAACCAAATGTTTTTGGCACGACACAAAAAGGCACGACAATGTAGTGACTTTTTGTAATTATTTGTTTTTTTATAATTTAAAAACTTTATAATAAAATAGTAAAGTTAATAAATACACCCCGCTCTTTTTTTTATCCCGCCAAACGCTTTGGGACGACATTGTCGTCCCAAACTGTAAATCTATTTATTATTTTTTTATTTTTTTTAAACTTTATAAACCAGTTTTTTATTTTAAAAAATTATTTTTATTTAATTTAGATAATTTTATTTAATATAGAATTAAAATTAATAGTTTATATTTATAATTAAATACTTTAATTTAAAATTAAATACATTTATAGAATTAAAAACATTATTTTTCCCCCCATTATTTTTCCCGCAAAGTTTTCCTTATATATCCCGTCAAAACATAAATAACCACAAAACACACGTAACAATAAAATGGCTGATTACACGCCGGAAAAAGAGTGGTCACTGGTTTTATCGTCCATATATCTCTTTACTCGAGTTCTTGATACGTATGGGTCAGAAATTTATGATGAATATGGTTCTTATAAGAACATAGACCCGTTGATGAGAGACCGCATTCTGGAATGGTTAAGGAAAGAGCGATTCTACAGAGTGTATTTGGACTGTGAAGCTGATTCTATATTCTGGAATGGAGGAGCAAACCCGCTGGAAGCTGAAGCAATGTGGGAGCAGTTCGTCAAGCAAAGGAAGGAAAAAGATGAAGCTGAAAAAAGCCCGTTCGATTACACATTTGATGATGCGGGAAATAGGGTAACAAATCTTGAAGCATTGTTTGAACAGTTCGTCAAGCAAATGAAGGGAAAAGATGGTGCAGGTTCTAGCAGAGCGGGAAGTAGCAGGGAAAATAATTGAATGGCCGAGTTGTTTCGTTTGATCTGTTTCGTTTTGTTGTCAAGTTGTTTCGTATGTCGTGTGTAGCATATGGTCTATGTCGTGTTGTGTATCATATCGTTTGAGTTGTTTTGTTTGCTTGCCGAGTTGTTTCGTTTGATCTCTTTCGTTTTGTTGTCAAGTTGTTTCTTTATTCATGTGTAATTTAGTATTGGAAAAGGGGTGTTTGGAAACCATAATCTTGTTAACTTAGAACATGGTCAAATTGAAAGGTACATAGTAATAAGTGATAGGTTAACTTAGAACATGACCAGCTTTACAAATCCAGCATGTGCTTTGATTTATAAAAATACTTGACGGATACATACTACAAGAACAACAACAACAACATCAACAACAACTACTACCAGAACAACAACTACAACAACATCAACATCAACAACAACAACAACTACATCAACAACAACAACAACTAAAAGAACAACAACAACAACTACAACAGCAACTACAACTACAACTACAAGAACAACAACTACTACTACATACGAAGATTTTCCATGTCACCTAACAGCTCACGAAGTAATGCATCCGACTGACATGCGTGGTCGTCAGGAATCCTTGCCATTTCAAGTTTGGCCTCCAGCAACCTTACTCTTGTCTCTAGCACATGTTTTTGTGTTTCCAGCAAGCTTATCCTAAGATCTTTTTCATGGCAGCTCGAGCACTCTGTTGGTGCAGAGATTGTTCTTAAGTACTCGTCAAATGCATCATTCCACATAAAATATTCGCACCCATTATCTTTTCTGGGCTGTTACATAATAAGAAAATTATAAGAGATTACAACCCAATTATTTGTATATTTACATAAATAAGAAATGTATGATTGTTCACCTTTGACAGAGGACATGAATAATATTGTTGTCCAGATGAATATTCTCTATGCGATGTTCTTAATTTTATATTTCCTGCTCCACAAGAACACATAAAAGGATTAAATGGCTCCATCTCAGGTTTTGCAATTTGTGTGAAGATAAGAGGTTGTGAGGTTGAGTGGTTTTGAGGATAAGATATGGTGGCTTTTGGTGGGATAAGATCTCAAGTTTTCTTTATGTGATATATAGAGCAGATCTGGTAGATTTTGGTGGGAAGTTTTCGCGCCAGTATTTTTGGAGGGAAGTTTTGGCGCCATTATTTTTGGAGGGAAGTTTTGGCGCCATCATGTATCACGATACTATATCATTTTGGGGCCATCGATTCATCCGTTTTAACATGTCATGTATAACGACATCATCTTGACTCGTTCGTTTAACATTTCATCCGTTTTAATTTATATAAAAAATTTATAATTAATTTTAAATCATTTTCAATCAATTTAAATATTTTTTAACTAATTTAAATTATTTTTAAATTATTTAAATTTCTTATAACTAATTTAAATTATTTTTAAATTATTTAAAATTTTTTGTTACTAATTTAAATTATTTTTAATTTATTTAAACTTTTTATAACTAATTTAATTAATTTTAAAATTATTAAAAATTTTATAATAAATTTCATTTATTTAGTATTAATTAAATATTCTAAACACATTTTAATATACAAAAGATAAAGAAAAAAACAAAAAGGAACGACATTTGTCGTACCATTTTTATGACCAAAATTTCCCTGAAAAATTAAACAACGCGCCAAATATTTGGCAAAAATAAAACAAAAAGGGACGACAATGTCGTCCCGTTTTGGTCGTCAAAAACAAAAAGGGACGACAATGTCGTCCCGTTTTGGTCGTCCCAATTTTACATCAATAATTGACACAGATCTGCTTCTCTTCTCTCTCAACACTTAGTGTAAAAAAAAAAACCCACCAAAAACTGCACGTAAAAAACCGAAAAAAAAGCCATAAAAATCCCAAAAAATCGCTATTTTCTTCAATTCGACACCACCAAAACACTACTATCACTCGTAACCATCAATTACACACGCACCACTGTGCACAATTTGTATAATTTTTGTTATTTTGTAACATTTAAAGGTTTTTTTTTTTGTTAAAATTTGGTTTGTTAATTTAATATCTTTAATTATGGTTTGATTAACTATGGTTTTATGTTGTGTTTGTGTTGGTTAGATGGTCCACCGCAGCAACAGCTCACAACCGTGAACCACCGCCGCAGCTCTACCACCAACAACCGCAGCAGCCGCAGCTCCACCACCACCACCACCTTTTGTCTTGGTAAGTGACTTTTTTTTTTTTAATTTTGTTAATGTGTTTTGGTACGACAATGTCGTGCCTTAAGTTTTTATTAATTAATTTGGTACGACAATGTGTTTTGGGACGACAACAGTTTGTTTAACTATGGTTTTATGTGTAGTGTTTGGGACAGCCGGGACTGTCGGGGTGTTTGGGACAGCCGGGACAGCCGAGACCACCTCTTTTTCTCTTTCTCTTTTCTTCACTTCGTGTATTTCAGCCGCGAAATAGGTATATATATATATATATATATATATATATATATATATATATATACTTTTATTACTTTGTCGATAATGTATATACTTTTATTACTTTGTCGATAATGAAAATGATATGTGATATCGGAAAAAATGTCAGCGTTTAATTCTCACTGACAACCGCCAGAACTGGGCAGGCAGGGGCAGGAGGTTACCTGGTGGTAGCTCAACCGCTCGCAGGTTCACACGTGGGCATGTTGCTGAAGATTACGTTACTAGGGAGCATATGGCAGAGGCGATGAGGGAAACCAAGGCTGCTCAAGAACGGGCTCGTCAGGCTGAGGCAGAAGCTGCCGCGGCTAGGCGAGAGTCTGCCGCGGCTAAGGAAGCCGCTGTCGCGGCCCAAGCCGCAGTTGGGACATACGGATCTTACCTTCAGAATTTTTTCACCCACTACAACCAACAAGGTAATCCATTTTCACCTCCCTTTCCCTCGGTACCCATTCCTGGCCCTTTTCCCCCTCCCGGCCCTTATGGTTTCCAAGCTTCCACTTTCAACCCCAATAATGCATTTGCCGGTTGTTATCACCCCACCTTTCCCAACTCTATCACGTGCCCGGGTACTAGTTCGAACTATGCAATGCCGCCACCAGACCTTAACCGGTACAACACACAAAATAATCCTCATTTGGGCCAAAATGATCATGTTGATAATAATGATTTGAATAATAATGATGATAATAATAGTGGGGATAATAATGAGGCGGGCGACGAGTTCGATGATGAGTCGGGCGACGAATTCATTGATGAGTAGGCGGGAAGTTAGTTTGTGAATTTTAGACTTATTAATATTATGGAATAGTATTGTATTTATCGAATGTTATCGTGGATTTATGTTAACTTTATAACTTTTGGACATGTTAGCTTTATAAGCTAGTGACTTGTTAGTTTGAGACATGTTATTTAGGAAATTTGCGCCTTGTATAGTTTAAGAGTAGTTTACTTTGTATCGTATTTGTTGAATGGTATCGTAGAATTGTGGAATGTTATTCGATCCGTTTAGTAATTTGGTATTGTATCATATTGTCGATTTGGTATTGTAGATTGTGATTGATTACAGGTTGTATTTGCTTTGGTAGATTTTTTCCGGAAAAAATCTGAAAAATCTGCAGTTTGCTGCATTTTTTTTTGCCCATCCAGGAAAATTAGGGACGACATTGTCGTCCCTAATATACACACACATGTCGTGCCATTCTGCACCCAAGGCCACGTGTTTTTCCACGTGTTATTACAATTTGGCACGACATTGTCGTGCCTTTTTGTAATTAAATTAACGTTTTTTCCGTTATTTTAAAAAGATTTAAAAAAAAAATGGTACGACAATGTCGTGCCATTTTGCAAAAGTTTGTCGTGCCAAAGAGGATTTTCAGGTTGAATTGCATTTGGACCCCACAACTTCTGTCGTGCCAAAATATAAAGCAATTGTCGTGCCAAATTTTTTTGGGTCAACACAAAAGGGTCTACCAAAAAGGCACGACATGTCGTGCATTTTTTTCTTTGGGTCGACATTGTTTGCATTTTTGGGACGAGAATTTCGTGCCAAAATACACTTTTTTTTGTAGTTTAATAACTAATGTTTCAAACTTGTATTTTTAGAGTTTAACTCTACATTTGATACCAAATTTCTTTTTCGATTTGAGAAGATGGCATATTTGTAGTTTTTATGTTATAATATTGTACTGGAACTTTATAAGTAGGCATCTTTTTAAGACATCCATTAACCATGCTGTCCGAAAATGCCAAAAAAGGAAATACCATAACCAACTGCAAGAAGGGGATAATTAAGTACGTCTAAACTATCTAAACCGTACTTATAAAGGAAAAGTAGATGTTCCATACACTAGGTGGATAAAAAGTTACAAACAGCTAGAGCTGGCAATTTCGACACGAAACACGAAAACACGACACGACACGACACGAAGTTAACAGGTTTCGTGTTTGGGCTTATCGTGTTTCGTGTCGTGTTCGTGTTCGTGTAAGATGACACGATATTAAAAACATTCATGAATGATATCAATAATCAAATACCAGCTCTACAAACAGCTGAGGTAGTAAAAACATTCATGAATGGTATCAATAATCAAATACCATAAGAACATCAGCTCACAAATCCATGCAAATGTTCTCAGTAGGTAGGATAAATAGTATCATCAACAATCATCACCCTCCCTTCGTCTCGCCAGCTCTGCAGACAAGAAACAGCGTGTTAAATTACTGAAGCTTTACATATATGAATTAAAATAATATTAAATTTATTTCAGCGGGTATAAACCTTTTACCCAAAAAAAAATATTAAATTAAAATATATATACCTCTAGAAGCAACGTGACCTCTGCCCTCAAGTAAGGTACTGCCGCCCTGGCGTTAACCACCTGCTCGATTTCTGCTATTGTTATCTGCTCAAAGTTCTGTTCCTGTCGATGCTGCTCAAATGCAGACCTGAATGCAGCAACCCTACATAACAAAAACAACAAATCTATTAAAAAAATATGGTTCAACGATGAAAAGTGTTTAAAACAATAGCCTTCAGGCGGATCCAGGATTTTCAATCGCATGTAGCACAAAAAAATGCGTGGCTCGCTATGCTTATTTGTTCCTTAAAATCAATGCTAGGTTGCTCAGTTTGAATATCACAATGTAAGTTCATAAACGAAAATAAACTTTGAATGTCTTGAAATCAAATAATCATTTTAGTGTAATCTACTAGTTACTTCAAACTTCTATATACTTTATTTATTTTATATATTCACTTTTTCAATAAACTCTCAAATGAAAGAAATGCATACAGACACTATTATCCTTATTATTACTGAGATACGTTTCTTGGCCTACCCATTAGCCCAACCTGGCCAAGCACTAGATCCGCCCCTTGATAGAAATAAAAAACAGCACACACCTCTCGGCGGAGATAGTTAACTCTTCCCAGAGGGTGTCATCTTCAGCTGCATCAAATCTTGTGACATCTATGGGCCCAATACTCTCAAATAGTGCAGCAAGAGAAGTGAGATCAGTTAACTCTTCCCAGAGGGTGTCAACACTATCCCAAAAAGGATCAGCCATTATAGTTTTGTGTTTCTGTCTTTTGAAATGAGGACAAGCTGAATGAGTTGTGATATATATAGAGGAACCCTAATAGACCAAAACTCAAAATCGGGCTTGGGCCATATCTATCCTCTAATATAAAAAGCTATAGACTAGTCTCACAAACTTAAAAAGTTTTAGTTTTTTATTAAAAAATGAAAGGAAAAAAAGGAAGCAAAGCTACACTATTTAAGAGTCAGTAAATGTACAAGCATAAGAGAATTTCGTTAAGACAAATAACAAACATAAACAAAAGTAAAAAAACAAGTCAAGTGTATTCTGATTCTAAGTTAGTTCATGGAACCAGGCATGTGTGGGACTTTACGACAAGACTCTGTAGAACCTTTGCATAATATGCCTTTGTTTACGACGAATAGGAATTAATAGGTTGTTTTCAAATTTTACATAACAGGGCAACTCGTCAAATGGAAATCAGATCTAATATGTGCAGCCTAAACCTACTTCTCTTGGCTTCTGGCCGGGGAGTTGTCTAATGAAAAAAAAAAAATCCTAAAACACTACAAGATAATGGTTTAGTGACATATGTAATAGTGTCATGTACAATTGTTAGGAGACATGTCTTACTTTTTACTACAATTTTCTAAAATGTTACACAATTTAAATTAACATTAGTGACAGCCTAAATTATATTCTAAGTAGTTGTGACGAATTTTCAACTGTTACTGACGAATTTTGTCTAGTAACTAAATCTATTCTATCTTGTAGTGTTTTACCCACATTTCGTGCAAGGCATGACACAAATATATATACTTACTTGCGGTAAAGGTAACATATGTTATAGCTTTTCAATCCATTTTATAAGATATATGGATAGAAATTTGTTAAATTCATAAAACTTTTATAAAAAAAATCCGCAAAATGACTTGTTACCGGAGAGAGTTATCCTAATCAATTCTTTTTCATCCTTTTAAACTCAAAATTTTCTATTAAAGTGTGTTACATTATCTTAAGAAAAAATATTTGATAGACTTTTTGTGAAAATATAACTCACACCTTCTCATTCTTGGTGATATATGTCCCCAGTGTCCTCAAAAACATTAAGAGCACTTGCAACCATGACTCAAGTTAAACTTTAACCTCCTGTCACGTCAGCGTCACATCAGCTTTAACATTTTACCTTAACTCACCCAAAAAACACCCAGTATCATAACATCACAAGGTTAAACCTTAACTCACCAACAATTTACAAAAACAACCCCTCATTTAGGAGGTGAAAAAAAAAAAAAAAAAAGTTTAACACCTTGTTATGGTGTTAACACCATAAACGGTATGGTTAACATGCAATAACTTGGAAATGTTAAGGTTTAACACCCCACTTGGGATTACCATTGCAAGTGCTCTAATAACAACTCCCACATGGCTCACATTTTTAAAATGTTGATTACTTAATTAAAAGAGTAAATTTCAAAAATTATTTGTGGGTGGTCAAATTGCAAGTTTAATCCATATCTTTATGAAAGTGCATTCATCGTATTTGTAAAAAACTTACAAGTGTGTATTTGGTTTATGGCTAAAGTTAAATTACTAAACCATCATCTTCGTCTTCTCTTTCACTTTGATTGTGAGATTTAGTCTTTTAATTTTGACCAGAGACCAAGAGTGCACTTGTAAGCTCTAGACATGGACTTCGAGTGCACTTTCGAAAGGATCGAGACTTAACCTGCTATTTTTTTGGCGAAATCATGGGAATGATTTTTGCGTTTTACTCTAATTAAAATAGAAAAATAAATAAATAAATAAATTACACAAGAGCATCTTCGGTATATGCACTATATGTACTTTTAGCACTAAAATAGTGCAAAAAGTACATGATGTACAATGTTTGGAGTCTACAGTGGAACAAGAATTCACAGATTTACATCTTGTGATTGATTCTCTTCACGAGGAGTTCTCTGGTGAACTCTCTCATGACATATCTCCTCCGGAATATGATCATTTCTATTTTGATCTTGAGGATGATATTGGCTCGGAGGAAGGTATACTCTCTCATAAGAGTTTGCTTAAAAAGAGTTTGCTTATTGATGATACTACCCTCAACCTTCCTCCCGTTATGTCTACATTTGAGAATGAAGAATGGATCTTGATTGTTATCAGAATCTTTCTTCCTTTCCTCAAATATCTTGTGATTTATCTTCATCTTCACTCCTTCGGGAATGAAGACACTATTTTTGATCCCGGCATTTTCATGTATCATTTGTGAGCCGGTTCTATCTATATCTCATCGGTGTGGAACTTTCACGTACTTCAATGTTTATACAAACATCTCAAGTGAAAGTCCGATGGAGATTGTCTCTTCCACTTACTTCCCCATGAACCATTTAATTCGGGGTCGAGTCAAGCTAGCGACTCGGTAATCAAAAACAGTAGCAAACACCACATGGGTTTTCACCCGTGAGTACCACCTAAGTGTGGGGGAGATGCCCCACATGTTGTATAGAGATCTAAAAAAAAAAAAATGAATGAAAATTGTAAATATTTAAAAAAGAGAATAATTGTTGTGTTTCTACACTTAGCTAGTAATGTTATCTTTTTACGTTCTAAGTTTCGGCATAACAGCCGGTACTTTGAATATTGAGGACAATATTCATTTCTAAGTGTGGAGGGGAAATTCTGGCGAATTTGATCATAAATGTACCCTTTTAGTCCCTTTTTCCCCAAAAATGGCCAAATTAAAATTTTTTTTTTTAGTGGAAGTACTATGTACTAAACACAACAAATGGTAATCAGTCCACCATGTCTAACCCACATAAGGATTGGCTAATCCAGCAGCAAACGGCTCTTGGTAAAGATATCTCAAATCCGTTTATGGCTTGCAATTTGCCCAAAATTGTATGGTGTTCAACTCACCATATCTTTAACTAGTGAAAAGTTGGCTAGCCCGCAAGTTTATGGCTTGTGGTAAAGGCAGTGGAAAAACCATAATTGGTAATCAGCTCACCAAAGATAATATTGATAATTTATCTAAGAGTTGGCTAGTCCGAAGCAACGGCTTCGGTAAAGACAAATCAAATCCGTTTGACTTATGATTTGCTCAACATCATTTGGTTATCATTGTACCAAGGTTCTTACTTGAACTAAAACAATTGGCTACTCGAGAAGTAATGGATTTTGGTAAAGAGATAAAATCCATTAACTTTTCATAAAACATTGCTAGGGACTAGCAATAGCTTAGTGTGGGGGATTGATGAGTGTCTAAATACTCATCATTTTTGTACCATCTAAACTGCAAAAACATCTGAAAAACACTCAGAAATGCATCAAAATGATGAAAATATCACAAATAAGTGTTTTATGTGTTTTAAATGCAAATATATCAAAATCGATGAAAACGTATCAAGTTTGCATAATTGGCGTTTAGTCCCCAAGTTTCAAAAATTGTCAAAACTAGTCCCTGGTAATTCAAAAACTAGTAAAATGTCATTTAAGGTCCATGGGATTCAAAAGTTGTCAAAATAAACCCTTTAAAGTTTAAAATTTACAAAATGACAACTTTAGTCCCTCAAGTTTGGAAAATGTCAAATATAGTCCTTGGTTAATTTAAAAAGTGAAAATTATCAAATTTTAACCTTGTACTATTAATAAATGACAAAATTGGTCCTTATGGTAAACTTTGGAGAAATTACATGTTAGGTCCCTCAAGTTTCAAAATTGAAAAAATTACCCTTGGACGTATTAAATTGGATAATAAATACATTTATGGTCCTTGGTAAATGAAACTTGGCAAAATTCACCCTTGTGATAAGTTTGGAAAAGTTGTAATTTCAGTCCCTATACTTTCAGAATATTACATGATTGGTCCTTGTTATTAAAAAAACCATATGGACCCTTGTATTATTATCCCAAATCCAAACCCAACACACAATACCAGCTGGCCCAACAATCTCAGGCCCAATATCCAACCCGACCCAGTGTTTTAAAAATAAAACCCGCCTAGCACTGTTCATCCCCTTCAACCCCCACCTGTGTCCACTCCTTCCCCGACACCTGCTGCTACCACCTTACCCCCACCTTTCCACATCACCCCTAACACCTGTATACCAACTCCTTCCACCTTCACATCCAACAAAAACCCTTAATTGCAAAAACCTACTCTAACCAGTACAAGACTTTTGGCCAAAAGTGAAAATCAAAGGTTGTGATCACTTTGACCTATCCAATGGTGGGAAATGATCAGAGGAGAAAGGGGATGCTTTTGGATCACAATAAAAAGGAAATGAAGCAGAGGAAAAGAAGTAGTAGTGTAATTTAGATTAGAAAATGTCGTTTTTAAGTTTTCAAGTTTTCCAGTCCATGTTTAAATTTTCAAGTGTCTTGTAATCTTATGTCAGTGTAATAAAAACCTATTTCCATTTTCAATTTCAGTTTTTACATACAAATTCAGTTTTTGCAATTTTTATGTCTAAATTCTCAAAACAATCAATTTTTGCTATTAGTTGTTATTATTGCTTCTGAAGCTTCTATAAGCTCTTAGGAAGCCTTTATAAGCTATCAGAAACCTTTGAATTCAGTTTAGATTCATAACTCAAAAATTTCCAAAAATACTAAAAAATTCAGTTAAAAATAAAAAGGCAAGGGAAATGATGATCAAGACTGAAGCATGGTGATACTTGGATTGATTTTGGTTTAGTGCTTATTTGGAAGCTTTAGGTTGTGTTTGTATGCCTTGGTTCTTAGTTTTCAGTTGGAAGCCACTTGTAAGCCTCTTGATCATTTTTGGCAATTCATTGTAGTAACGCTTATTATAGCTTATCTCTGTATTATTTGTGTTTATTTGGTGTGTTTTAGTAATATTATAGCTTAATATTACATACTTGTTCTTTTTGATTTATAGTTACTAAAAACTTTATTTTAGCAGTCAAAATAGCATAAGGATCATTAGTGAGTTTTATGTTGTTATGGTTGTTGTTTAAAGCTTATTTAGTCTTATTTAGTGATAATATCAGTCGCAATCAATTTCATGATCTAAATCATTCATTTGCTTTGAAAAGTTTTTTTAACAAGCTTGATAAAGGGTGTTTGGATTTGATTGCATCACTGTATTATAGGTTGTTATAGCTGTTGTTTTTATTTGATTCATGTCTCATTAGGTCTAAATAACTCATCTCAGCATTAAAAACCGGACCTTGTTAGAATAAAAGTAAAAAATCCTTTTAATCTCATATTGTGCATTAACTGTTGGATTTTAAGGTTCTGTGATCATGATTTTGTGTTAAGAAGTTGTTACCATTGATCAAACAAGTCTTAATATACCTTAATTCATCATAATCAGTGTGTAGATTTGATCACAAGTTCATAAAGGTCAAACTTTCATTTTGTTCAAAAGGTCAAAGAGTGCCCTGTGCACAGTTGTGGTACCCCATTTCACAAGCTCTTAGAGAGCTTATTAATGGCCTCTAGCTTATGTGTTTTAGCTTTTTGAGAAGCTCATCTAGCTGACTCAAGGCTCCAAGTTTTATTTTTCATTTGTAGCTTATTAGGTAGTGCACTCACTTATTGTTTTGTCCATTTTGACTCAGTACCGAGTTATACTCATGGTTTTCCAATTTTTTAAAAGCTCACCAAAAGTTCTCTAGTGGACCCCACTGTGAAAACCTCAGCTTTTTGGATAGCTTATCTGGTAATCTTGATAATCCAAGTCTTTGTTTTTATTTTATAGCTTATCTAAGTGCTTAAAAATAAGCCTAAAGGTGCCTTGTGAAACCAATAGTGTACTGTGTAAATCAGTCTAGACTAGTGCTTATTTTTAGCTTGTTAAGTGCTTATTATCAATAATTGTGCTTATTCAGTGTTCAAGTCAGCTTATAAACATCAGTTTAGCTTATTGCAGTTTACCTTGTGCTTATTAATTAGCTCATAATCATTTTAGCTTAAACTTTGTACTTATTCATTTTCAAAAAGCCAACTGTGAAAAAATCATAAGCTGGTTCAGTGCTTATTGGTCATTTTCATAAAAAGTGGTAGTTGTGAAATTTGCTTATTTTCTTGTACTTAATAAGTGTGTAAAATAAAAATCTAAAAAAAAAATGTTTAGCAAAAGGGGGTAGGCGGCTCGAACCTCGAGACCTCCCCTTAGGAGCGTGTTAGAAGGGTACCTGGATACCAATTGCCCTTGGGACTTGTCTCGTTCAAATCATGCACAATCAAATATATAACCACCTTTTGTCAGTTTAAGCTTATACGCCTTATTTAGCTTATTTCTAGCTTATTCGAACTAGCTTTTTCAGTTTTTGTATTTTTTATAAAATTGTATTAGTATTAAGTATTTTATAAAAAAGTTTCAGATTTTTCCAAATAGTTTTAGTATTTTTAAACATTTAATTAGTGTAAAATCTTAATTAATTCATAATAAAAAATATAAAAGTCAAAAAAATATAAATCTTTTTTCTAAAATTTTCTTTTATCATATAGTACGTAATAAAATTGTTTTTACACTTGTAGGCCTTTTATTTCATAAATTTTACGTTTTTGCTTGCGCACTCGCGTAATTTTTAGACATAACGTACGTTTTCATTTTAAATCTAGTTTTTAGATAATTTGAGTTTACATTTTAATTAAAATAGTTTATTTAAGTCATTTTATTTTATAAATCACAAAAACATCATTGTAAAAATAGTGATAGCGTTTATTTAATATATTTTATCTTTTATTTCTTTTAATTTGCATTTAAGTCGCTGTAATTTACAAATCTTTTCTTTAGGTAATTATCCATCCAAATCCTTACTGATCACTATCCTTAGTGATCATTCTATCATCTGAAGTTGTTTAACACCAATTCATCCTCCGTGGGACTTAACGACCCGGGAATACACTATATTCCTCTGATCTTCATTGCATTGGTTTCTGAGCAGTTTTAAGTTTATTACGGTCAGCCATTCACAAGTGGCCGGCTTGTGTGATATAACTTGACGGTTCGGGACCAATCACTAACATATGTCCACTGAGCACGTATTAACGTGTTAATAGAAGGAATGTTTTAGTTCATTCAAGTGAAAATCATATTCAAATATATAAACTTACTCGTCCATTTAATGTGTATTTATTACGTTTTTTTATTAATTAAAAAAACTGTGTTTATTAACTACATGCAAACTTGCACCTGATGGACGCTTGTTAACAAAACTCTTTTAATATACGTGTCATTTTCCTTTTAAAAATTCGCTAAACAACCTACACATTTATTTGGGTAAAAATCATGAAATAATAACTAACTTTCAGTTTTGTTTCAATTTAGTCACTATAACTTTTTTTTATTATAAAATAATAATCAAGTTTGAAAAATGTTTCATTTTAGTCACTCAAACTTTCAATAGTGTTCTATTATTATGTAATTTTAATGTTTGACTGACTAAAACGAAACAATTTTCAAACTTGGTTATTATTTTATTATTTTATGGCATATATCTCTTTTCACATGTGCATAAGTTGGTTGTACATTAAGCTGGTTGGTGTTAATGAAATTCAAATGGTGGGTATTTATTGTTAAGGTACCAAATAATGTACATATGAATATCTTAAAATATAGTTTTTTTTTTTAACAATTACACAATAATGAAACAATATAGAAACTTAAATGTTTTTGTGTTTAATTTAAAGTTTGAGTGACCTAATTAAAACAATTATCAAATTTTGTTACTATTAAGCAACACTTTCTCCATTTACAACGATCTTCAACCACCACCACAACATCATCTACACAGTTGAAAATAGTGTGAAACAAGTATCCATTACAGAACAAATGCGAAGATCAAGACCATGAGCCACCAAATGCCCATGCAATAATTCGTAAATTCATCAATATAATCATCAATGAAATTTAGTCTCTAACTTCAAAAGCATTAATGAAACAAGAGTGTAGCAACAGTTACATTTTACATAATTAATGTAACTTCAAAACATTAACGAAAGTGAGTTTAACAAGATACATGTTGCGTGTATATAGACACATATAGTGTAACGAGATTTAATGGCTTTATGCTTTTGAAAACTTAATGACTTGTAACCAATTACAGTTGCACATTTACACAAAGAAACAAGAGCAATCAAAGCTCTATAACAAGACCATCCACATCACCACCTTAGTCCTCTCTTCTCTTCCACCAGCATCACTTCTTTTAATGAATATTTCTTCAATCGCCCAAGAGTCGATGCCTAGCATGTCGCCTAGAAATTTTCAATCGCCCGAAAATCGCCTAGCATGTCGCCCGAAACTTTTCAGTCGCGTAAGAATGTCGCGCAGAATAATCAGACTCGTGTACGGTTGAAAATGTATCCCGGAATTGATCTAACGGATATTTAAAGTTCATTTTCGTAATTTTTTAAAACTTCATTTTCGTAAAAAAAAAAAAAAAAACACGAGCAAAGTTCGTTTTCGTAAAATAGTCTAAGAAATGAGTCGTTTAAAAAAAATCTATAGATATAATGCTATACTATTCATTGCACTAGAAGGGGAAAAAACGTTTTTTAATGCAAAAGGTGAAATTCATATTAATATCAACAATGACAAATTACAAAACAATTCTCACAAACTGGAATGTATATTTTTCATCCAGAGAAATACAAAAGAACAACCACTACATGCTAGCCTATCCAATATCTGATCACAAAGTGCTAACCGATATCGAGATGTACAAAAAATTTACTTTCAACTTTATACTTTAATTTAGTTTTTCATTTATTTCCTTATCATCCATTAATATATTATTTTAGACACATATTATATAAAACAATTTTTAGCGCTAGATTTTGTGCAAAGTTTAGTGTATACATCGGAGGAAAAAATTTATAATGCAAGCATATTTCAAAAATATTTTCATTTTGCACTAAGATAGTGCAAAATTATAATGTTCACATTGGAGATTTGGAGATGCTCTACTAGAATTGAGCCAATGTGCAATGATGACGCTATTCAATCTACTAGCTGGTAAAAATGAGAACCTTCACATACAAAGAAACGAAGCACAAAACACAAAAAGTAAAGATTTCAAAATGTTTGAAAGAGATCAAAACGAGTGCCCAGAAGGTTACAGTTACAGTTTAATCTTTCTTCGCAAGAAATGGATTATTGACAGTAATTAAGTGGAATAAATAAGTAATCCTTTTCATGTTAAATAACATTAAGAAACTCAACACCCGCACATAACACTTTGGTTTATTGTTATCTGAAGTAAAAGATTCTACTAATTAGTCTCAAATCAGAAGTAAATTATAGTTTAACATATCAAAGAATACAAGTCGCGCACAAAGAATGAGGTATCAAGGTGTATAAATATGTCCAGCCTAACAGACAATGGCCAAATGGAGTTGATATGATGCCCACTTTCTGCCAAATGATTATGCCGTTGATTTAAAAACAATATTTACCAAGTCATTAGCTGTTAGATTCCTCCAGCCATAAAACCAAACTTAAATACATACAAAAAATAATCACCAAAATGGAAAGTGCCAAGCTAGCCACTGTTCTCGCCATTACAATGATAGTCCTTATGGCCTTCACCAGTTCGGGTACCATGGCTCAGGAGTTTGGAGCAGCACCAGCACCTTCTCCATCAATGGAGAGTGCAGGAATGACATTGCAAGTACCTGCTTTACTTGCAGCCGTTGTGTCTTTCGTGGCTTACCTCTTCTAAGGCTTGAGAGTTTTTCCAGGATCTAATTTATTATCAACCTGTGTCCTCTTATATTACACCAAAATCAGAGGTTGGGGATGAGCCAAATTTTTGGGTCGACAATGTCGTGCCAAATTGCATGTAGGACCCACGAGTTTTCAACAAAAGTAGCAGTCAACCAAATGTTTTTGGCACGACACAAAAAGGCACGACAATGTCGTGCCTTTTGTAATTATTTGTTTTTTTATAATTTAAAAACTTTATAATAAAATAGTAAAGTTAATAAATACATCCCGCTCTTATTTTTTATCCCGCCAAACGCTTTGGGACGACATTGTCGTCCCAAACTGTAAATCTATTTTTTTTTTTTTTTTTTTAAACTTTATAAACCAGTTTTTAATTAAATTATTTTTATTTAATTAAGATAATTTTATTTAATATAGAATTAAAATTAAATAGTTTATATTTATAATTAAATACTTTAATTTAAAATTAAATACATTTATAGAATTAAAAACATTATTTTTCCCCCCATTATTTTTCCCCCAAAGTTTTCCTTATATATCCCGTCAAAACATAAATAACCACAAAACACACGTAACAATAAAATGGCTGATTACACGCCGGAAAAAGAGTGGTCACTGGCTTTATCGTCGATATATCTCTTTACTCGAGTTCTTGATACGTATGGGTCAGAAATTTATGATGAATATGGTTCTTATAAGAACATAGAACCGTTGATAAGAGACCGCGATTCGGAATGGTTAAGGAAAGAGCGATTCTACGAGTGTATTTGGACTGTGAAGTGATTCTACATTCGGAATGGAGGAGCAAACCCACTGGAAGCTGAAGCAATGTGGGAGCAGTTCGTCAAGCAAAGGAAGGAAAAAGACGAAGCTGAAAAAAGCCCGTTCGATTACACATTTGATGATGCGGGAAATAGGGTAACAAATCTTGAAGCATTGTTTGAACAGTTCGTCAAGCAAATGAAGGGAAAAGATGGTGCAGGTTCTAGCAGAGCGGGAAGTAGCAGGGAAAATAATTGAATGGCCGAGTTGTTTCGTTTGATCTGTTTCGTTTTGTTGTCAAGTTGTTTCGTATGTCGTGTGTAGCATATGGTCTATGTCGTGTTGTGTATCATATCGTTTGAGTTGTTTTGTTTGCTTGCCGAGTTGTTTCGTTTGATCTCTTTCGTTTTGTTGTCAAGTTGTTTCTTTATTCATGTGTAATTTAGTATTGGAAAAGGGGTGTTTGGAAACCATAATCTTGTTAACTTAGAACATGGTCAAATTGAAAGGTACATAGTAATAAGTGATAGGTTAACTTAGAACATGACCAGCTTTACAAATCCGGCATGTGCTTTGATTTATAAAAATACTTGACGGATACATACTACAAGAACAACAACAACAACATCAACAACAACTACTACCAGAACAACAACTACAACAACATCAACATCAACAACAACAACAACTACATCAACAACAACAACAACTAAAAGAACAACAACAACAACAACAACTACAACAGCAACTACAACTACAACTACAAGAACAACAACTACTACTACATACGAAGATTTTCCATGTCACCTAACAGCTCACGAAGTAATGCATCCGACTGACATGCGTGGTCGTCAGGAATCCTTGCCATTTCAAGTTTGGCCTCCAGCAACCTTACTCTTGTCTCTAGCACATGTTTTTGTGTTTCCAGCAAGCTTATCCTAAGATCTTTTTCATGGCAGCTCGAGCACTCTGTTGGTGCAGAGATTGTTCTTAAGTACTCGTCAAATGCATCATTCCACATAAAATATTCGCACCCATTATCTTTTCTGGGCTGTTACATAATAAGAAAATTATAAGAGATTACAACCCAATTATTTGTATATTTACATAAATAAGAAATGTATGATTGTTCACCTTTGACAGAGGACATGAATAATATTGTTGTCCAGATGAATATTCTCTATGCGATGTTCTTAATTTTATATTTCCTGCTCCACAAGAACACATAAAAGGATTAAATGGCTCCATCTCAGGTTTTGCAATTTGTGTGAAGATAAGAGGTTGTGAGGTTGAGTGGTTTTGAGGATAAGATATGGTGGCTTTTGGTGGGATAAGATCTCAAGTTTTCTTTATGTGATATATAGAGCAGATCTGGTAGATTTTGGTGGGAAGTTTTGGCGCCATTATTTTTGGAGGGAAGTTTTGGCGCCATCATGTATCACGATACTATATCATTTTGGGGCCATCGATTCATCCGTTTTAACATGTCATGTATAACGATATCATCTTGACTCGTTCGTTTAACATTTCATCCGTTTTAATTTATATAAAAAATTTATAATTAATTTTAAATCATTTTCAATCAATTTAAATATTTTTTAACTAATTTAAATTATTTTTAAATTATTTAAATTTCTTATAACTAATTTAAATTATTTTTAAATTATTTAAAATTTTTTGTTACAAATTTTTCAATTATTTTTAATTTATTTAAACTTTTTATAACTAATTTAATTAATTTTAAAATTATTAAAAATTTTATAATAAATTTCATTTATTTAGTATTAATTAAATATTCTAAACACATTTTAATATACAAAAGATAAAGAAAAAAACAAAAAGGAACGACATTTGTCGTACCCTTTTTATGACCAAAATTTCCCTGAAAAATTAAACAACGCGCCAAATATTTGGCAAAAATAAAACAAAAAGGGACGACAATGTCGTCCCGTTTTGGTCGTCAAAAACAAAAAGGGACGACAATGTCGTCCCGTTTTGGTCGTCCCAATTTTACATCAATAATTGACACAGATCTGCTTCTCTTCTCTCTCAACACTTAGTGTAAAAAAAAAAACCCACCAAAAACTGCACGTAAAAAACCGACAAAAAGCCATTAAAATCCCAAAAAATCGCTATTTTCTTCAATTCGACACCACCAAAACACTACTATCACTCGTAACCATCAATTACACACGCACCACTGTGCACAATTTGTATAATTTTTGTTATTTTGTAACATTTAAAGGTATTTTTTTTTGTTAAAATTTGGTTTGTTAATTTAATATCTTTAATTATGGTTTGATTAACTATGGTTTTATGTTGTGTTTGTGTTGGTTAGATGGTCCACCGCAGCAACAGCTCACAACCGTGAACCACCGCCGCAGCTCTACCACCAACAACCGCAGCAGCCGCAGCTCCACCACCACCACCACCTTTTGTCTTGGTAAGTGACTTTTTTTTTTTAATTTTGTTAATGTGTTTTGGTACGACAATGTCGTGCCTTAAGTTTTTATTAATTAATTTGGTACGACAATGTGTTTTGGGACGACAACAGTTTGTTTAACTATGGTTTTATGTGTAGTGTTTGGGACAGCCGGGACTGTCGGGGTGTTTGGGACAGCCGGGACAGCCGAGACCACCTCTTTTTCTCTTTCTCTTTTCTTCACTTCGTGTATTTCAGCCGCGAAATAGGTATATATATATATATATATATATATATATATATATATATATATATATATATTACTTTGTCGATAATGTATATACTTTTATTACTTTGTCGATAATGAAAATGATATGTGATATCGGAAAAATGTCGCGTTTAATTCTCACTGACAACCGCCGAATCGGGCAGGCGGGGCAGGAGGTTACCTGGTGGTGGCTCAACCGCTCGCAGGTTCACACGTGGGCATGCTGCTGAAGATTACGTTACTAGGGATCATATGGCAGAGGCGATGAGGGAAACCAAGGCTGCTCAAGAACGGGCTCGTCCGCTGAGGCAGAAGCTGCCGCGGCTAGGCAAGAGTCTGCCGCGGCTAGGGAAGCCGCTGCCTCGGACCAAGCCGCAGTTGGGACATACGGATCTTACCTTCAGAATTTTTTCACCCACTACAACTCACAAGGTAATCCATTTTCACCTCCCTTTCCCTCGGTACCCATTCCGGCCCTTTTGCCCCCCTCCCGGCCCTTATGGTTTCCAAGCTTCCACTTTCAACCCCAATAATGCATTTGCCGGTTGTTATCACCCCACCTTTCCCAACTCTATCACGTGCCCGGGTACTAGTTCGAACTATGCAATGCCGCCACCAGACCTTAACCGGTACAACACACAAAATAATCCTCATTTGGGCCAAAATGATCATGTTGATAATAATGATTTGAATAATAATGATGATAATAATAGTGGGGATAATAATGAGGCGGGCGACGAGTTCGATGATGAGTCGGGCGACGAATTCATTGATGAGTAGGCGGGAAGTTAGTTTGTGAATTTTAGACTTATTAATATTATGGAATAGTATTGTATTTATCGAATGTTATCGTGGATTTATGTTAACTTTATAACTTTTGGACATGTTAGCTTTATAAGCTAGTGACTTGTTAGTTTGAGACATGTTATTTAGGAAATTTGCGCCTTGTATAGTTTAAGAGTAGTTTAATTTGTATCGTATTTGTTGAATGGTATCGTAGAATTGTGGAATGTTATTCGATCCGTTTAGTAATTTGGTATTGTATCATATTGTCGATTTGGTATTGTAGATTGTGATTGATTACAGGTTGTATTTGTTTTGGTAGATTTTTTCCGGAAAAAATCTAGAAAATCTGCAGTTTTCTGCATTTTTTTGCCCACCCAGGAAAATTAGGGACGACATTGTCGTCCCTAATATACACACACATGTCGTGCCATTATGCACCAGAAGGCCACGTGTTTTTCCACGTGTTATTACAATTTGGCACGACATTGTCGTGCCTTTTTGTAATTAAATTAACGTTTTTTCCGTTAATTTAAAAAGATTTAAAAAAAAAATGGTACGACAATGTCGTACCATTTTGCAAAAGGTTGTCGTGCCAAAGAGGATTTTCTGGTTGAATTGCATTTGGGCCCCACAACTTCTGTCGTGCCAAAGTATAAAGCAATTGTCGTGCCAAATTTTTTTGGGTCAACACAATAAGGTCTACCAAAAAGGCACGACATGTCGTGCCTTTTTTTCTTTGGGTCGACATTGTTTGCATTTTTGGGACGAGAATGTCGTTCCAAAATACACTTTTTTTTGTAGTTTAATAACTAATGTTTCAAACTTGTATTTTTAGAGTTTAACTCTACATTTGATACCAAATTTCTTTTTCGATTTGAGAAGATGGCATATTTGTAGTTTTTATGTTATAATATTGTACTGGAACTTTATAAGTAGGCATCTTTTTAAGACATCCATTAACCATGCTGTCCGAAAATGCCAAAAAAGGAAATACCATAACCAACTGCAAGAAGGGGATAATTAAGTACGTCTAAACTATCTAAACAGTACTTATAAAGGAAAAGTAGATGTTCCATACACTAGGTGGATAAAAAGTTACAAACAGCTAGAGCTGGCAATTTCGACACGAAACACGAAAACACGACACGACACGACACGAAGTTAACAGGTTTCGTGTTTGGGCTTATCGTGTTTCGTGTCGTGTTCGTGTTCGTGTAAGATGACACGATATTAAAAACATTCATGAATGATATCAATAATCAAATACCAGCTCTACAAACAGCTGAGGTAGTAAAAACATTCATGAATGGTATCAATAATCAAATACCATAAGAACATCAGCTATCAAATCCATGCAAATGTTCTCAGTAGGTAGGATAAATAGTATCATCAACAATCATCACCCTCCCTTCGTCTCGCCAGCTCTGCAGACAAGAAACAGCGTGTTAAATTACTGAAGCTTTACATATATGAATTAAAATAATATTAAATTTATTTCAGCGGGTATAAACCTTTTACCCAAAAAAAAATATTAAATTAAAATATATATACCTCTAGAAGCAACGTGACCTCTGCCCTCAAGTAAGGTACTGCCGCCCTGGCGTTAACCACCTGCTCGATTTCTGCTATTGTTATCTGCTCAAAGTTCTGTTCCTGTCGATGCTGCTCAAATGCAGACCTGAATGCAGCAACCCTACATAACAAAAACAACAAATCTATTAAAAAAATATGGTTCAACGATGAAAAGTGTTTAAAACAATAGCCTTCAGGCGGATCCAGGATTTTCAATCGCATGTAGCACAAAAAAATGCGTGGCTCGCTATGCTTATTTGTTCCTTAAAATCAATGCTAGGTTGCTCAGTCTGAATATCACAATGTAAGTTCATAAACGAAAATAAACTTTGAATGTCTTGAAATCAAATAATCATTTTAGTGTAATCTACTAGTTACTTCAAACTTCTATATACTTTATTTATTTTATATATTCACTTTTTCAATAAACTCTCAAATGAAAGAAATGCATACAGACACTATTATCCTTATTATTACTGAGATACGTTTCTTGGCCTACCCATTAGCCCAACCTGGCCAAGCACTAGATCCGCCCCTTGATAGAAATAAAAAACAGCACACACCTCTCGGCGGAGATAGTTAACTCTTCCCAGAGGGTGTCATCTTCAGCTGCATCAAATCTTGTGACATCTATGGGCCCAATACTCTCAAATAATGCAGCAAGAGAAGTGAGATCAGTTAACTCTTCCCAGAGGGTGTCAACACTATCCCAAAAAGGATCAGCCATTATAGTTTTGTGTTTCTGTCTTTTGAAATGAGGACAAGCTGAATGAGTTGTGATATATATAGAGGAACCCTAATAGACCAAAACTCAAAATCGGGCTTGGGCCATATCTATCCTCTAATATAAAAAGCTATAGACTAGTCTCACAAACTTAAAAGTTTTAGTTTTTATTAAAAATGAAAGGAAAAAAAGGAAGCAAAGCTACACTATTTAAGAGTCAGTAAATGTACAAGCATAAGAGAATTTCGTTAAGACAAATAACAAACATAAACAAAAGTAAAAAAACAAGTCAAGTGTATTCTGATTCTAAGTTAGTTCATGGAACCAGGCATGTGTGGGACTTTACGACAAGACTCTGTAGAACCTTTGCATAATATGCCTTTGTTTACGACGAATAGGAATTAATAGGTTGTTTTCAAATTTTACATAACAGGGCAACTCGTCAAATGGAAATCAGATCTAATATGTGCAGCCTAAACCTACTTCTCTTGGCTTCTGGCCGGGGAGTTGTCTAATGAAAAAAAAAATCCTAAAACACTACAAGATAATGGTTTAGTGACATATGTAATAGTGTCATGTACAATTGTTAGGAGACATGTCTTACTTTTTACTACAATTTTCTAAAATGTTACACAATTTAAATTAACATTAGTGACAGCCTAAATTATATTCTAAGTAGTTGTGACGAATTTTCAACTGTTACTGACGAATTTTGTCTAGTAACTAAATCTATTCTATCTTGTAGTGTTTTACCCACATTTCGTGCAAGGCATGACACAAATATATATACTTACTTGCGGTAAAGGTAACATATGTTATAGCTTTTCAATCCATTTTATAAGATATATGGATAGAAATTTGTTAAATTCATAAAACTTTTATAAAAAAAATCCGCAAAATGACTTGTTACCGGAGAGAGTTATCCTAATCAATTCTTTTTCATCCTTTTAAACTCAAAATTTTCTATTAAAGTGTGTTACATTATCTTAAGAAAAAATATTTGATAGACTTTTTGTGAAAATATAACTCACACCTTCTCATTCTTGGTGATATATGTCCCCAGTGTCCTCAAAAACATTAAGAGCACTTGCAACCATGACTCAAGTTAAACTTTAACCTCCTGTCACGTCAGTGTCACATCAGCTTTAACATTTTACCTTAACTCACCCAAAAAACACCCAGTATCATAACATCCCAAGGTTAAACCTTAACTCACCAACAATTTACAAAAACAACCCCTCATTTAGGAGGTGAAAAAAAAAAAAAAAAAAGTTTAACACCTTGTTATGGTGTTAACACCATAAACGGTATGGTTAACATGCAATAACTTGGAAATGTTAAGGTTTAACACCCCACTTGGGATTACCATTGCAAGTGCTCTAATAACAACTCCCACATGGCTCACATTTTTAAAATGTTGATTACTTAATTAAAAGAGTAAATTTCAAAAATTATTTGTGGGTGGTCAAATTGCAAGTTTAATCCATATCTTTATGAAAGTGCATTCATCGTATTTGTAAAAAACTTACAAGTGTGTATTTGGTTTATGGCTAAAGTTAAATTACTAAACCATCATCTTCGTCTTCTCTTTCACTTTGATTGTGAGATTTAGTCTTTTAATTTTGACCAGAGACCAAGAGTGCACTTGTAAGCTCTAGACATGGACTTCGAGTGCACTTTCGAAAGGATCGAGACTTAACCTGCTATTTTTTTGGCGAAATCATGGGAATGATTTTTGCGTTTTACTCTAATTAAAATAGAAAAATAAATAAATAAATAAATTACACAAGAGCATCTTCGGTATATGCACTATATGTACTTTTAGCACTAAAATAGTGCAAAAAGTACATGATGTACAATGTTTGGAGTTAACAATATATACTTTATTATTTTAGCCCAATAAATAATAACCACTAAAATGTACTACTAAATATAAAAACTAATTACTAAAAGAGACTAATAGGGTTTTGCTAACATATGCCCACGGGGCACGTATTAACGTGTTGCTAAAAGGAATGTTTTAGTGCATTCAAATGAAAATCACGTTCAAATATATCAACTTATGTATATTTAAGAGCACCGGGTACAAGGGTTGTTGGCTTGAGTTATCACCTTCGGCGCCACCCATGGCGCGAGACACCACACCGAGACTGGGTTGGCGGGTTTTGGCGCCGTGCTCACCAGCTCACGCCGAAGCAATTTTTTTTCTTTTTTGTTTTGTTTGTGACGTGTTTGTGTCGTGATGTAGTGTTTGTATTTGTGATGTGTTTATGTGATAATGTGATTTTTATTATTTATTTTTATTTTTGTGGGTTGTTTTTAATTTTGGGATATCCGACTTTGGTAAAATGTTTGGTTGTTGCGAGTTATATTTTTGGTATAATCTTTGGACTATGTTTAGGTTTGGGCACTATAATTTTTACGAAGTTGAATAAATTACAAGATAAGATTTGTACTCAAACAACAAAGTGATTAATTTGTTTTTTTTAATAAAATTCAATTTTAGTTAAATATATTGTTTTATATAAACAATGAAAAAAAAATTATGCATCATGGCATCAGAAAATGTTATGTTAGGAAGAGATGTTTTGGTGACATAGACAAAACTGGTGCCATAAGAAAAAAATGCAAAGGTGTCACAATTTTTTCCCATGACACCACCCACGACATGAAATGTACTGTACCTAATGCTCTACTACATTTTTTGTTAAATAAAAATCTTTATGTATATTAACTACACACTAACTTATACCCAATTGAGCACTTGTAAGCAAAACTCTTTTTATATACAAATCATTTTCACTTTAAAAATTCCCTAAACAACCTACACACTTATAAGTTATAACTATCTTCAACCACCACCACAATATCATCTACACAGTTGAACATTACTCCGTATAAAATAGTGTGAAACAAAGTAACCATTAAAGAAGTAACGCGAAGGTCAAGACCATGAGCCACCAAAAGCCCATGCAATAATACCAATTCGTAAATTCATCAATCATCAATGAAATTTAGCCTGTAACTTCAAAAGGATTAATGTAACAAAGTGTAGCAACAGTTACATTTTACATAATTAACACTACTAGAAAGTGGACTTTCAGTGACGGAATTTCCGACGGACAGGTATCCGTCGCTAATTACCGACGAATTTCTGGCACATTACCGACGGATACTGTGGTCAAATTTTTGTAAATTTTTTTTGACAAATTTCTTACGGATTTCAGAGGAATAATATTTTCGTCGGTAATCGGTTGGTATTTTATTTATACTGTGTCGACTTTCCGACGGATTTCTGACGACTCTATATATCCGTCGCTAAGCAGTCGAAAAAATTAAATTGTTATTCATTTTCCTATGAATTTCTGACGGATATATGTGAATTGCTCTTATATATATTTTTGTAAATATTTACAATAGTTGTTACTTCATGGTGGATCTAAAAGGTATTGGTAGACTTAGTGATCATTGTAAATTTTAAAGAGATTTAATGTTTTTTTTAAGTTTATACAATTGGCCATATTTGGTTATATTATGTTGGATATTTTTTAGTAAGTACATATTCTTAGAGCACTGGTTTGATTAAAATGTACTCCGTATGTCATTAGTTAGAGAGAGCATATCGGGTTTTATTGCGTTTTGGTGTACATGCAACATCTTTTTAGTTAAATTTGTTGACTAAAAGCACACATCATAAACAAGAAGTTATGTTCTTCATCTTTATTTTCTATCAACATTATGAACAAAAACTTACATTTTTATAAAATGTGCAAATATGTTTATATTTCAAAATTTTAAAGATATAAAGTCTTTAAATATTTTTGATAATCTCAAGTAATAAAATCCTATATATACCGTTTCAGAAAAAATGCACCATTTCAACACCTAAAATAATGTGATAAGCCTTAAATAATGTATTTAAAAAATTCATAAGTTCAATAAAATAACACCAATCGTTTCATATTCCTCTAAATGCTTCCCTCTCAAATAAAAATTCACCAACACTTACACCAATACCCGTTGATTTCCCCAATGTGAGCTGAGTTTCTTTTCCCCAATTTGTTTTTCCCCAATCGCGATTCATCAGCTTCGATTTGACCGTTCATCGTCTTCATTTTGACCGTTCATCAGCTTCATTTTGACCGTTCATCAGCTTCGTTGTGGTATATTTGCTTTTCCCCAATTTTACCTAATTTATTTTGGTTAATATTCTCGATTTTGACCTAATTTGTTAACAGCATTGTTTGGTTAATTTTGACCTAATTTTGTAGGCTAATTTGATTGATTATAAAAATGTTATGATAATTTCGTAATGAGTGTTTGGATGATGAATTGTTAGTTTTGATTCCGATGTGTTGATTATGTTTGATTATAAGACTGTTGTGAAATTAGTGTTAAGTCGTAATGATTTGTTTCAAAGATATTACTAGTTTTAAGTGGTTGAGATATGATATCCTTTACGGACGGGATTTGCGTTTGATTATGATGTGTTTAGCGCTGAGCATCGCAGACCCAAAGCCGACCAAGACCGAGAGGTCCGACTGAACCAAAGGACCAGCGGTCAGGTTTCGGTCCGGGTTTTTCCTTATTTTGGTCTCGGTCCAGTCCGGACCGGACCGGTCTTATGTAAAACCCGACTATTAATTAGTGTTAAGTCGTAATGATTTGTTTACTAAATATTACTACTAGTTTTAAGTGGTTGAGATATGATATGCTTTACGGACGGGATGTGCGTTTGTTTATGCGGCTTTAGAAGTTTCGTTTAGCATTTGATCGAGGATTAGGATTATCGCATATACAGTCCTGTTTAGGATGACTGTGTATGGAATGAATTTATTAGGATTTTCGTTATTTTGAACAAACGTGTAACGAAGCTATTTTGCTTAGGCTGAATCAAAGTTCCATCTTGCTGATTATGTGGAGAAGCAAAGTAATTACTTAATATTGCATAGTAATCACTTAATAATCACTTAATATTGCATAGTTATAGTTTTAACTATATATCACGGATGAGGGGTCAGGAAACGGGACAGATGAGGCGTTGGGGAGCGGAACATGGGAGTGCATCACACGTAGCTCAAAACGAGTGGCGGTAAATTGTTTTCATCTCCTTTAAATTTACATGATGAATCAAGGACTTGATCATTATATTTTCATTGACACATTTTAATATGAGTCATAGGATGCTGTTGAGCTGCTATGTATGAGATAGAATACCTTATCGACAAAAGTCTGATTACAACTAAGTTATGACCAATAACTCTAGAGATATTTTTTCGAACTGGCTAATTAGGAAAACTCAGATGTGATTCTTGTCGTTACTTGTTATAAAATCAAGACAATGAATCCAAGAGATGATATGGACTTATCAAACTGGATGGATATGTTTGGATCCAATGCATATCCTGTGAAAGAAGGACGAAGCTATTTTGATAATGATTTTTCACAAGCTATTAGTATTTTGTTTTCATGTGTATTACTATCATTTGATCACGGGTATGTTAATGATAGACGTTCGTTTGGGAAGCTTTGCAAGATCTAACCCTCATTATATTAATAGCTGTCGTGGTATCACTTGTGCCAGGAATAAAGACAGAGGCAAGTTTAAAACTGATAACCTCATTGTCATAATGTGTACATTTAATCTTCTTGTAAACTTGTCATCTTCACTCGACTAATATTGTTACTCTTTACCGTAATCTTGCATATCTTGCTTATTCAGTTACTGTTATTGTTACCTCGTGCAGGGTCATGAAGAGGATGGATAGACGGAGGAAGCATTGTATTTGTTGTTGTTCTTGTAATTTTTGTGACCGCTGAGGCAATTGATGCTTTTCATCGTTATACAGATAAGCTAAGCGAACAGTTAATGTTCTTGTAAACTTTTCATCTTCACTCGACTAATAAGCTAAGCCAACTTAATGATTTAATCAGATAACTAGAGGTGGTAGAAGAGAGAAGGTTTCCATATATGAGGTAGTTGTCGGTGATGTAATACCTCTTTATAGCTGATCAGGTAGGTTACTATCTTTTGTATTACTTATAATTTGGTCACACTTTATGGTGACTTACCATCTCGATCTCTTGTTGGTATGCCACGCACAGGTCCTTGCACTATATGTATTGACGAATCTACGGCTAAAGCAAGATTGTAAGCCAGATATTACTTTTTGCTATATTAAAATACAATATCTAAACCTCTTTGTTAAAGATCAAATCACATTTTAGGTAAAACAAGGATCCAAAAGCACCTTTTCTGATCTCGGATGTCGGCTGCAAGGTAGCAGATGGTGCTGGAACTATGCTGGTAACTAACCTAGTGTTAACCTCTTTCACTGGTTCAAAATTTACTCTTCATGTTGCAATTGAAATGGGTTACCGGGGCATTTGCTGGTCACACGGCAGTTTGTATGCACTATGAAGGATGACCAAGGAGATCTTTGGGTTGGTGAATCAGGTCGCGAGAATGAGAAGGTAAACGGCTTTGCTGATTAAAATATTATACAAATATGATATATACAATTCTTATATTACTTAATGTTCTATTTTATACATAGTTTAAGTAAATTAATAGAAATAGAGACATGTTGAGGATCCAAATGAGGGATGTTTGGATGTGTGCTTTAAAAGTGATTATTGGGATTAAATAACTAGAATCTGATAAGCAGGTGCAGTAAAATTGGTTGCAGAAAATAGTGGTAGGATGTACTTTTGTTGTTTGAGGTTGTAATAATCAGAAGTTTGAGTGTACGACAAGGTTTGATATTTTAACTACTTAATAGATAAAATCCAAATATTCAGTTATGATATTTTATAGATCAATAGATAAAATGATCAAGAGAACTGAACCTTTTCTATGAACATGGTGAAGATGGTTTGTAAAGTTGATATAAAAGGCGCTTTAGTTAGGTTAATAGAAGGGTGACATTTTTGTTAGCACTTAGTTATATGACATCTTAGTCGATCATTGTCATAAAATATTTTACTGTTATGTAAGTTTGTGTGATCATGCATGTATCTTTGATTCCTCCATCTTTTTTATTTCCTTAATGAAACTAATGGATGAATAATTCAGGCCACAATCATAGTTGTCATGGTTGCTGACGGGCTTCTGTTGGCTGTAACATTGAGGTGAGTATAATGCCGTATTTTGCCTATGTTCATTTTGGCTTGTTTTACCAAATTTATTATTAATGTTCAGGTTAGCATACTCAATGAAGAAAATGATGGTAGACAAGGCTCTGTTGCATACATACTGTTGGAGCTCAAACGCATCACATATTATAGCTAAATAAGGATTATATTGCTAACATCATTTCAAATTCAGGTCCGTAGACTCTCAGCTTGGACTTCACCTTCTACATTGGACTTCCAGCTGCATGATTCTCAAATCCTGAAATTCGTGCCCACTATGTTTATGATTCGTGACAGATGACCGTTGTTGAGGCATGTGTTGGGAAAACAAATTGACCCCCCAGAAGAGAAATTGCGATATCATACAAGCGTGTCCTCTCTGTTACATGAGGGAATTGCACATAACACATCAGGAAGTGTTTTCTTCTCCAGGTACTCTATCGTAACTATTTCCCATCTGATTTTTTTTCTTATTCTATATATAAAATTTTGGCAAATATATATAAATACCGTACTTTATGTATATTAGCATTGCTCTTCTCATACTTGGTCATTGTAAATATTTCTACCAAGTCTTTGATAATTGTATTTCAATATACAAAAGTCATTCTGTAAGTTCTCATATTTTAATGGGACTTGATATAATGTAGGTACAATTTTGGAAGAGACCATGTAAAAATTGCGAAAGGACAACATAGAGATGTGATCATGATTGGAACTAGAAATGCAAGTGCAGTGTGCAAGAACATGTGCAACAACAGGAATTCTAGGGTCATGCTCGTGAGGAAGCATGAGAGAGGGAGTCTTAACGAAAGATAAACCACATTAACTTGATGTTAAATAAGTTTTATTTGAATACTTAGATTGGATACTCTAATTTCTTGAATGTTATGAATGGCTCAATTTAGATTTTGAATTGAATGCAATTTTTTGATGTGAATGATGACTTTCCATTAAAGATATGATTAAATTCTAAATGATCCTTTTTATTAATTGGTTTCTTTTGAGCTATTTTGCATACAGGAATATATAACATGTGCATATATTTGTCGTAACTCGAAGATATTGGGACAACTATTTCCGACAGAAATGTGAGCCTTTACCAACTATAGTTTACTGACAGATTTCCGATGGAATTGTTACCGACGACTTTCAGACAGAAACTTTTCTGACAGATCTCCAACAGAAACTTTACCGACGGAGTTTCCGACACATGTTTTCTGTCGGTAGTTCTGACAGAATTCCGACGGATATCAATTACCGACCAGGAATCACCGACACACTTTTCCCGTCACAAATCCGTCGGAAACTACTAATACCGACGGATTTTCGACAGAAACAGCCGTCGCTAAAGCTCTGTCATGTAGTAGTGTAATATAACTTCAAAAGAATTAATGAAAGTGAGTTTTACAAGATGCATGTTGCGTGTATATAGACACTTATAGTGCGACAAGATTTAATGACTTTCATTAATGCTTTTGAAGATTTAATGACTTGTAACCAATACAGTTGCGCATTTAAAAAAAAAGAAAGAAAAAAAAAAGAGTGCAGCAAGTAGCAACAAAGTCAACAATCAAAGCTCTATAACAAGACCATCCACACCACCTTTTTTTAATGAATATTTCTTCAATCGCCCAGGAGTCGACACCAAACATGTCGCCCGAAACTTTTCAATCACCCAAAAATCGCCTAGCATGTCAGCCGAAACTTTTTAGTCACATAATAATGTCGCGCAAAATAATCAGACTCGTGTACGGTTGAAAATTTATCTAAATATTGATCTAACGGATATATAAAAGTTCATTTTCATAAAAAAAACACAGGCGAAATTCGTTTTCGTAAAATAGTCTAAGAAATAAGTCTTTTAAAAACAATTCTTTACGTATAATGTTATACTATTCTTAGATGTAAAAAAAATTCACGTTCAACTTTATACATTAATTTAGTTTTTCAATTATTTCCTTATCATCCATTAATACATTAATATTATAGACATATATTATACTCCTCATAAAACAATATCTAGTGCTAGTATTAGTGCAAACTTTAGTATATAGATTGAAAGAACAAATCTTTTATATAATAAAACAAAACCCCTAGTGATAATTTTTCATTTCAATAAAATCAAACCATACCTTATTTGGTAATAATTAAATTAATTAGTTTTTCTAAAAAATAATTATTATGAAAAGTAACCTTAAATATTTCCTTATATGACAAAAATATAAAAAATTCGGTTTTTCCTAATAGATTGAAAAAAAAGTCAAAAATACACATGGGTTGAGATTTAATACTTTACAGTTTTGGTTGCAAAGTGTAAACTAAAAAAAAAAAAACGGGAGTTCTTCATGATTCACTCAACAACAAAAAGAAAAAATAAAATAAAATAAACACTTCACTCAACCTAAAAACATCACATCACAACGCATCAATGCATTCAATTAAACACAAATTTTAGTTTTTTGATGTGGACCTAAATCAACATCTCGGTTTAATTAATTAAAGGTATGTTCTTTAATGAATGAATCAAATTTATATAAGTTATCGGCTTATTGATTAATGGACCGATTTAAGTATTTTGTATTTTTTTTGTTGAATATTAAATCCTTATGGTGATTGATAAGTTCCAATGACAAAGATCTAAACACCTCATGATTTTAGATGTCTTATATGGTGATTGAGTATTAACTTTGTTGTATTATTTAGTTTTAGATATTCTACTGATTACTATCTCTTTGTTATTATCATCACTTCATTATAGAAGACAAACTTGAATAAACTACTATCTCTTTCAAGCATGAGGTTTAAAGATTTATGTTATGCTTTTATTATTATTCCAGACATTGGCTAATATGAGAGCAGAGCAGGTAAGTGTCTGGTCTATTGGGCCCGTCCATTTTCATGTGTGACTTCGTGTCTTGCTTATTTCATTTGATATTTAAAGTAGACAATTATTAGAAGAATAAAAATGGATAGGTCAAAACTGGTCATTTGGGTTGTAGGTAAAAATGTGTCGGGTAAACAACAACAACAACATACCCAATCCATACTTCTAAGAATCCCGCAGATATGCTGACTAAAGTATTAGTTGGGATCAAGTTTAATTAATGTTTGTACTTGATCAATATTCGGAAAACTTGATTATTGGTTTGAAGACTCCACCAAAGATGGTTGAAGGTGAGATTGAAGAATTAATATTCGCCAAGGTGGAGATTTGTTATATAATTAGCTCATATGTGGAAAGGGTCCTACACCTTGCTAAATCTCGGCCAAAGATTGCAAATTGGCAAGTTTTATGCAATTAGAAAGATTTGATTCTTGGGATATATTCTTTTTGAGTCTATAAATAGTCAACTTTTCTTTGAGTTTTATACACACACAAGTACTTCTTGTTGTGTACTTAGTTCTTCCTCTATAGTAGTAG
Source organism: Chrysanthemum makinoi (assembly GCA_910596185.1). Taxonomy (NCBI): domain Eukaryota; kingdom Viridiplantae; phylum Streptophyta; class Magnoliopsida; order Asterales; family Asteraceae; genus Chrysanthemum; species Chrysanthemum makinoi. The sequence continues at coordinate 87,471,802 of OU343216.1, forward strand.
TTTTATAATATGTTTCTAGCATGAGAAGTATATAAATTTGTTGGTGTTACATTCTGTTGTTCTTTTAGTATTGTCTAATTTTCAAGAAGTTAGTTTGGGGTATAGTTGTGATGTTAAAACATTCACACTCTTTACCTAGTCGGTGGGATATTATCGCGGTTATTCCACAACAGTTGTAAATATCATTCTCTTATTATGTATAGGAAATAAGTTTCAGGTGAAAGTTTGAAGATTTTAATATTAAGTGTATTGAGGAGTTCTATGCTTTTGATTTTGCAATGCAAACATGTGTACGTTGAATATCAAATTTCTCTACGGAAAAGAACAATATAATGTGTCACTAGAATAAAACAAAACAAAAGTTGTAATTAAGACTTGTTTTTTTTGAAAAGTATACTTCATTAGAAACCGGCCAACCCACAAAACGGGGCGCCACACAACTACACCGAGACAATTACATAATTACAAATTTACACCAATTATCCCAAGACAAAGACGGAACCTTTGCTCTATTTTTAGCCTAAAGAAAACCCAAAGCTTTGATCTTGAAGTACTATTTCTGCATCTCCCTGACCAAAGCAATGCAAACATGTGTACGTTGAATATCAAATTTCTCTACGGAAAAGAACAATATAATGTGCCACTAGAATAAAACAAAACAAAAGTTGTAATTAAGACTTGTTTTTTTTTAAAAGTATACTTCATTAGAAACCGGCCAACCCACAAAACGGGGCGCCACACAACTACACCGAGACAATTACATAACATACAAATTTACACCAATTATCCCAAGACAAAGACGGAACCTTTGCTCTATTTTTAGCCCAAAGAAAACCCAAAGCTTTGATTTCCCCGATAATATCTTCCATCCTAGCTTTCTTGCTTTGAAATTTAAGAAGATTTCTTGCTCTCCAAATACACCAACACCCAATAATAATAATACCTTGAAAAATCTCTTTTTTCTTCCCCGACAGCCCAACAAACTTGAAAACCTCCAACACGTCTTTAAAAGAAAACACAAAAATGTTGGAGACCTTGCACCACGATGAAATATGATGCCAAAGATTCGAAGCAAAGATGCATCCCGAAAAAAGATGATCAACCGACTCATCCGCACTACCGCAAAGCACACAAGCAACATTTTCAATCGGAAAATTTCTTTGCCTCAAAGCAATCGCCGTCGGAATCCTACTCATCTCTGCCCGCCACCCAAAAATGTTACATTTCTTTGGAACCCAATTGCACCATTCGAAAACTTCAATGTTGCTGAAATCCTTGTCAAGATACATCTGATTCCTAACCGCACTAACCGAAAAAACACCTTTACCAGTTCCAATCCAAACCCAACTGTCCCTAGCATCAGATAGAGAAACGTCGCCTACCAAAGAGCAAAACACTTCCCATTCAGGCCCTATCTCTACCACTGCAGCCGGCCTCTTCCACTTCCAACGATGCACACAACCATCGTCCGTCATCTCCAACCTGTCACTAACCTTGCACCTTTTGTCCACATCAAGCCGAAATAAGTTAGGGAAAACATTCATCAGAGGAATATTCAATAACCATGGGTCGATCCAAAACGAAATGTTATTCCCCTTCACCACTTTTTCTTTGAAAAACCTTCTAAGCGGCATCCCAGCCACCACCGTACTAGACAAAACTCTCACAATATTACTCCACACTCCATTTAAAGATTTGCGAACTGGAAGAAATTCCCAACTTCTGTTCGACGAATGACATGCCTCTACCACCTCACCCCAAAGGATACCTCGTTCATTCTTGAAACGCCGCCCCCACTTCGCTAATAACGCCACGTTGATGTACCTTAACTTACACAACCCGAGGCCCCCATATTTTTTTGGAGTACTAACTCTATCCCATGCCACCCAATGGATTTTATTCACCTCTTTCGATCCACCGCACAGGAATCTGCTAATGAAGGATTCCAGGTCTTTAATGACCTTACATAGAGCTTTATACAACGAGAGGTAATACACCGGAAGGCTTTCCAACACCGACTTAATTAACGTAACTCTCCCCCAATCGATAAACAATCCGCCTTCCATCTAGACAATCTCGATTCAAATACATCATAAACCGGTTTCCAGTTATTGATACGATTCATATTAGTCCCAACCGTAATACCTAGATACTTAAACGGGAGCGTCCCGACATGACAACCCACAACTCTAGCTTTCTCCACAACCTCCTCTTCGCTCACCCTAATCCCATAAAGACTGGACTTGGCTAGATTAATTTTTAACCCCGAGCATAAATGAAAACACCTCAATATTCTAACCACGTTGTCAAGACACGACTCCGACCAATCCCCAATGATAACCGCGTCATCCGCAAAAAGAAGATGAGAAATGACGGGACCGTCATTAGGTGTGCTAATGCCTTTAATCAATCCTTCCTCCTGAGCCTTGTTTAACAGGCAAGATAACGCTTCCATGACGGTATGAAAAGGAATGGCGATAGCGGATCACCTGACGCATCCCTTTCCCGAACTGAAACTCAAAGGTCGGAGAGCCATTAACCAACACCGACGATCTAGCCGACCTTAGAATACCTTTAATCTATGTGCACCAAACCTGCGGAAACCCCATCTGGTCCATTGTGTCAATAACAAAGTTCCAGTTTACATTATCAAAAGCTTTCTCGAAATCGATTTTAAGAATAAAAGTTTATTTCTTGTTCCTGTTGCACCACGTAATGACTTCGTTAATGATCAATGGCCCGTCGAGGATGAACTTATCACTAAGAAAAGCCGACTGTGACTTAGAAATCACCTTCCCCAGAACTCTCTTCAGCCGGTTAGCTAAGACCTTCGAAATGGTCTTACTAATAATCCCCACCAAGCTAATCGGCCTAAAGTCGTTTAGCTCGATAGCATCACGACTTTTCGGGATAAGCGTGATGAAAGATGTACCGCACCCTTTACTAATGTCACCTCTGCTATAAAAGTCCTCCAAAATATCCACAAAATCCTTTTCGAATAACTTCCAAAACCGTTTTACAAACCTAATGTTAAACCCATCCGGTCCCGGGGCCTTGTCCTCCCCGCAACTGAAAACCGCATCTTTAATTTCAGAAACCGAAAACCTCTCCAATAAGCTCCCCAAATATTCCTCCGGCAATTGCATAATATTCCAGCATTGAAGTCTTGGCCGGACCGGCCATTCTTCCAAGAATCTTTTCCTAAAAAAGCCAAAAACCTCTTTCTTAATCAAAGCAGGCTTATCCTCCCATCTCCCTTGTATCATCATACCCGGAATCCCATTACTCGCCTTCCTACGATTCACAACACCATGAAAGAACCTGGAATTCTCATCCCCTTCGAGAGCCCATTTAACCCGGGACCTTTGTTTCAAATCCACCTGCTTGTTAACCTCCAACTCTTTTAACACCTTTTTACTTTCCTCATATATCCACTCTTCTTCCTCCGAAAGACCCCTAAGATCCATCGCAACTTCCATATTCTCAATTTCAGCTCTCGCCTCCTCCTCCTCGCTCCTTCCTAACCAACATAACCTCTTTCCACCTTTTAATACTTTCCTAATCGACCAAACTTCTTCATCAAAATAGCATCCGGATGAGCAACTACATCTTCGAATCTAGCCCCCGAACTCACCGCCTCCTCAAACCCCTCCTTAAGTAACCACGAATTAAAGACTCTAAAAGGTTTAGGCCTGAAATTTTTAGAGACCGTAGTCAATAGGATAGGAAAATGATCAGAGTATGGACCGATGCGGCTCGGACATGCTTCCGGCCATTTAGAAAAGAAACGATTGCAAATCAGCAATCTATCGATTTTGCTCAATTTCTTCCGTGTTCGAATACACATAAACTTCCTACCTTTCATAGGATACTCCCCAAACCCATATTATGAATGAAGGAACTGAAATTCCTAGCACACGCATTCTTGAAGACCGACCCTAATCTTTCCTCCGGAAACCGGACAGCGTTAAAATCCCCCACCACGACCCACATACCTTCCGAGGAAGACAACACCGACTCGATAGAGTCCCACAATGTTTTCTTATCCACAACACTTTGAGGAGCATAAACATTCAAAATATTAATAAGCTCATTACTACCTTTCCATCGACCCGACAAAAGAATAAAATTGCGAGCTTTTAACGACGAGACCACCGAGAGCCTTCCCTTATCCCAAAAACTCAACAAACCCCCTGATTGGCCAGTAGATCCCACGAACTCCATACCGTAGCCTTTGTTACCCCAAATACTATTCCCTTCAAAACTTCGAGGCGTTAGCGACTTTAGTCTCTTGGATAGCCAAGAAGTCCACCCGTTCTCTCTTCAACTTATTGAGCCAAGGATTTTCTCCAAACCCCCAAGCCCTCTAACGTTTATAGATAGAATATTCATACTACCAAAACATTATTACCTTCGTTAACAATTGTAGTCCTAACCAACCCATCATGATGGCTAAATCCAGCACCCAACATAGCACCTATTCTCACCGTTTCCTCCACTTCCTTATCCAAGAGAATACCTTCCTTCTCTCCCTTATCCACTGCTTCCTCTCCACCTCCTCCTTCATTGTCCTTAAGCCCCCAAACTCCCCGGTTACATCCGCTATATGTTAAGATCAAAAGCCCCTTCCTCAACACTCTGGGGTACGTCCTCCACAACCCGGATTATCCCTTTCACCTTTATCCTTCCCATTATTTTTTGATATACCGATTAACCTATCCAAATCAAAAGGATCACTATCCTCTTGTCTAGGCCTTTTTTTGGGCCGGATTACTCCTACCGGGCTAGAAGTAAACCCATGGACCCTTTGACCCCTTTTTACTTAATCTGGGCCTCCTTTTAAGTTTAAGCCCATCTAAACTTGAAGCATTAAACGTTTGGTTATAACTCTCCTTTTCGTTTCCCTTTCTTACCCGACAAACCGCCTTTTATCATTAAAGATACTATGTGAAACCCCATGCACATTAATTACTATCTCCTCTTCCCATGCAAATTCTCCCCTAATTCTTCCATAATGTCATCCACCTTTTCATATTCCACCTTCTCATCTTCCAACTTCGATTCATGTCCCTTACCGTAAATTTTCACCGTGACTTTCAACCGGAAAGTTTCACCTCCACATCCCTTTTACCAATCGATCCTATACATTCTGGATCCCATGTACCTTCAACTTCCGATATCCGTGTCCTTATAACTTTGTTTTTCCATCAAGGTTCAACGTCGTTAATTTTCATGCCATCACCCACTAGAATTCCAACTATACTGCTTAAATGTCACCATCCTTGAGACTGAAGTTGAGACGGATGGATAACCTTCCGAACTTGTTAGCAATATCGTCAAACACATTGGTTGCTATGTTTATGGAACCCATGGATTTTAAGCTACTCGCTCATATGCCAACATTTGGCCTACCCAAGAATCCATAACCGAGAACCACTCTCCCCAAATTTCCTTGTTCAACCTAAACTCCACGTTTTCATCATGAAAATTCAAAGATTACCAGAGCCCTCCACACAATGTCCGCACCTCCAATCTTGTTCTCGGATAGCGCCTCTTCAAGCCCGTGAGCGTCTTCACATCTATAGCTCTACCAATTAGTGCTTTTCCTTTAATCTCATGGTAGCTACTACATTGTCCCAACGTTAATGGCCTTGCAACATGGCTCCTCTTGCGCACCTATTTTCCCACCTTATTTCCCACTTAGGACGGCCCTAAATGATAACCCTGATTGAGGATGGAAAGCTTGCCCTAGACCTCTATTCCGATGCTCCACTCTCGCTTCACTTGTGCCTTGCAAACCGCCTCCTGTGTTGTTCGTTTCCTACTGTACTCCTCCTTTAAACTAGTATTCTCGGCTACAAACTTGGCAATGTTTACTCTAAGTTTGCTTTGCCCCATCTTGACTCCATTCATCCTTTTTTCCAACTCCTGGACCTCTTTAACCTTTCTAAATGAAACGAACCCGAACCTTTTCCCCTCTTTATCCCGCTTCCGGCTATATATGAGTTGACAACCTCTCCATAGTAGCCAAAACTCCACGCTCCCAAGGAGTACACCCACTAGGGATGTTAGACACAAAGAACTTGGTCACTTCCCCCACTCCTTCTACTTCCTTTTGTTGTTAAACTTCCTTTGTTCACGAGCCGAACTTGCTTCCACTCCTCCATGGGGAGAGAGTATTTATTTTTAGAGAGGTTTTATTCTTCAAGTTAGAGTTAAAAAAGCAAAAGAATTAAGACTTGTAATCTTAATATTCAAGTGTCAAACAAACAAACACAATTAGAAAAACGCCCGACTAAAATATTAGAGGATAGATATGGCCAAGCCGAATGTGGGTTTGGGTCATTAGGGTTTCATTATGTATTTTTCTTGCCACTTGTGATTGCTGCTGTTTGTTCTGCTTCATTTGTCAAGTATCACGGCATTATTCTCAGCACTCATTCCTCACATTGACAATGTTTATTGGTGTACCATTAACCTCAGTGTGGAGGTTATTGGCAACAGTCAAAACTTTGTCAAAGTTTTCAGCAGTATGGAGGTTTAATGCCTTGAGGTACTCAACCCTAACATTATCAGAGTACATTGATTTTTCTTGTGAGATCTTGTTAAATTTAGTCTGAATGTTACACAATTCCTTGACACTTGTATTTCTCTTAATTGGATTGATCATTCTTGAAAAATCAATCATGTATGCAGTAGTGCTAACAAGAATATTTCCTGGACTGTTTTGTTTATACCCTCTGGTATAAGAGCAGAAAAACCAGAATGCGTCATGCAAGCTGGGAGCAGATCAGTCTTCAAAGTTGAAGAGTAACAATCTCTAGCAAGACTGTTTAATTTGTTTAGTAACAAACTTGCAAAATGAGGGAATTGAATAAAGAGATTGACCTTGTAAAATTCATGATTTCCTCGTCGCTGACTTCTCTGAGCTGCTGCTCTAAGCTTGATTTTATATCTCATTGCCAGCTCCTTGATTTTTGTACCACATCTACCTTCAACCAGTTGATCTTGCCTAATGTTGCCACGGCATAACCCAATAAGGACTATATTAATCACATCTTGGTAGAACTCAGCCTTGCTTCTCTTGGCTGCAATTGCACAAGCTGTTAAACCTTCAATGAGAGCCTTAGCATCAAACCCATTATAAAAATCAAATCTTGTGACGTTTAATGGCCCAAGACTAGCAAGTAATGCAAAAAGGAAGCTGGTTCAGTTAACTCTTTCCAGAGGGTGTCAACACTAGCAAAACAAGGATCAGCCATTATAGTTTTGTGTTTCTGTAGTATCTTTTGAATTTGGATTTTTTTAATTGGTTTCTTGTTGTAACCATATAACGCTGAAGCACTACTTTATATTGATGCAAGTACTAACCCTAATGGACCCAAACCCATAATCGGCCATATCTATCATCTAATATGAAAAGCTAGAGACTAGTCTCACAAACTTAAAATGTATTAGATGATTTTGATTAAAAAATGATCGAAAGCTACACCGTCTAATGGTGCAAGTGTCAGATGCAAGCATAAGAGAATTTCTCAGAAGACCAACGACATAAAAAAATAAATAAATAAATAAAAATAAAAACAAGACAAGTGTATTCTGAATCTGATTCTACATTAGTTCAGGAACTAGGCATGCGTGGGACTCTTTACGACAAGACTTTGTAGGACCTGCACTATGTTTTGTTTACTTACTTTAATAGGAGTAGGTTATTAGGAAAGCACGCTTAGTTTCTATACAATTATCTAAAATGTTACAGTATTTAAATTAAAATTTGGTGACAGCCTGAATTTATGTACTAATTAAGTAGTTGTGATGAGTTTTCAACCTGTTGACGAATTTTGTCTGCCGCTAAATTCTATCTTCTTGTAGTGTTTGTACCCACATTTCAGGTAAGGTGCGACACAAATATATATTTTACTTATGTAAAGTAACATATGTTTATATCTTTTAATCCATTTGATAAGATATAGATATATTATAGAATGGCAATAAGGGTTTGGGGCGCCATCCCATCCCCAAATCCGATAACAAAACCATCCCCAAACCCGCCCAATCCCCATGGTTCTTATCATACCATTGGCTAGATACTTCAACCAAACCCCCATTCCCCATTAGGGTCTTATTGTTGTCTTTTTGGAGCGATACTCCATTATACTGTGTCGCTTCCCCGCTTATTCTTATTTCTACACTATTAACAATATGAATTTATGGAATAGCTTGAATAATCGAGAAACCATTAGTAATATAATAATCATTGGAATAAATCACAACATTATAAAATAATATAACACAAAATAAGCATCTATGATCACAATTTGAAATATCACAAGATAAAACTATCAAAAATTAAAGAATTATATTTAGTAATGCAAATACTAACACAATATTTGTATATAGATATATATATTTCGAGCTTATATTGGGAGGACAGTGTGTGCCTCCTCACCAAACCCCATAATAATCCCCTAATGCCCCAAAACCCACTCTAAACCCATAAGCATGCCCTACCGCCCCAATAAGTTCGGTTTTGCCTCCGTCGGGTTCGGTTTTTGCCATCTCTAGATATATAACTCACACTTGGGTGTAAAGTAACAAATATATATTTTACTTTGCAAAAGTAACATATATATTTTACTTGCAATTGTTTAATCCCTATCTTTATGAAAGTGACTGATCGACTTGTAAGAAACTTACAAGTGCATATTTAGTCTATGGCTAAAGTTAAATTAAACTACCCTTTCGCCTTCCTTTCACTTTGGTTCTTGTGAGGGTAATTTAGTCATCTAATTTTGACCAGGGACCAAGAGTGCACTTGTAAGCTCTACACATAAACTTCGAGTGCACTTTCGAAAGGATCGAGACTTAACCAAATATTTGGCCAAATCATGGACCGATTTTCGCTTTTACTCTAATTAAATTAGAAAACGGAAAAAAGAATTGCACGAGAGCATTTTTAATATAATGCACTATATGTACTTTTAGCATTAAGATAGAGTAAAGTACATGAAATTAACTCCAACGTATCACTATATTTTGCATTATTTTAGCGTAATGAATAATAACCACTAAAATGTACTGCATATAAAAACTAATTATTAAAAGAGACTAATGGGGTTTTGCTAACATATGTCCACTGAGCACATATTAACGTGTTAATAGAAGGAATGTTTTAGTTCATTCAAGTGAAAATCATATTCAAATATATAAACTTACTCGTCCATTTAATGTGTATTTATTACGTTTTTTATTAATTAAAAACTGTTTTATTAACTACATGCAAACTTGCACCATGGACGCTTGTTAACAAAACTCTTTTAATATACGGTCATTTTCCTTTAAAATTCGCTAAACAACCTACACATTTATTTGGGTAAAAATCATGAAATAATAACTAACTTTCAGTTTTGTTTCAATTTAGTCACTATAACTTTTTATTATAAAATATTATCAAGTTTGAAAATGTTTCATTTTAGTCACTCAAACTTTTAATAGTGTTATATTATTATGTAATTTTAATGTTTGACTGACTAAAACGAAACAATTTTCAAACTTGGTTATTATTTTATTATTTTATGGCATATATCTCTTTTCACATGCATAAGTTGGTTGCATATTGGTGTTGGTGTTAATGAAATTCAAATGGTGGGTATTTATTGTTAAGGTACCAAACAATGTACATATGAATATCTTAAAATATAGTTTTTTTTAACAATTACACAATAATGAAACAATATAGAAACTTAAATGTTTTTGTGTTTAATTTAAAGTTTGAGTGACCTAATTAAAACAATTATCAAACTTTGTTACTATTAAGCAACACTTACTCCATTTACAACGATCTTCAACCACCACCACAACATCATCTACACAGTTGAAAATAGTGTGAAACAAGTATCCATTACAGAACAAATGCGAAGATCAAGACCATGAGCCACCAAATGCCCATGCAATAATTCAGAATTCATCAATATAATCATCAATGAAATTTAGTCTCTAACTTCAAAAGCATTAATGAAACAAGAGTGTAGCAACAGTTACATTTTACATAATTAATGTAACTTCAAAACATTAACGAAAGTGAGTTTAACAAGATACATGTTATGTATATAGACACATATAGTGTAACGAGATTTAATGGCTTTATGCTTTTGAAAACTTAATGACTTGTAACCAATTACAGTTGCACATTTACACAAAGAAACAAGAGCAATCAAAGCTCTATAACAAGACCATCCACATCACCACCTTAGTCCTCTCTTCTCTTCCACCAGCATCACTTCTTTTAATGAATATTTCTTCAATCGCCCAAGAGTCGATGCCTAGCATGTTTAGAAATTTTCAATTAAAAATCGCCTAGCATGTCGCCCAAACTTTTCAGTCAGTAAGAATGTCGCGCGAATAATCGAGACTCATGTACGGTTGAAAATGTATCCCGGAATTGATCTAACGGATATTTAAAGTTCATTTTCGTAATTTTTTAAAACTTCATTTTCGTAAAAAAAAAAAACACGAGCAAAGTTCGTTTCAGTAATAGTCTAAGAAATGAGTCGTTTAAAAAAAATCTATAGATATAATGCTATACTATTCATTGCACTAGAAGGGGAAAAAAAAACTTTTTTTTTAATGCAAAAGGTGAAATTCATATTAATATCAACAATGACAAATTACAAAACAATTCTCACAAACTGGAATGTATATTTTTCATCCAGAGAAATACAAAAGAACAACCACTACATGCTAGCCTATCCAATATCTGATCACAAAGTGCTAACCGATATCGAGATGTACAAAAAATTTACTTTCAACTTTATACTTTAATTTAGTTTTTCATTTATTTCCTTATCATCCATTAATATATTATTTTAGACACATATTATATAAAACAATTTTTAGCGCTAGATTTTGTGCAAAGTTTAGTGTATACATCGGAGGAAAAAATTTATAATGCAAGCATATTTCAAAAATATTTTCATTTTGCACTAAGATAGTGCAAAATTATAATGTTCACATTGGAGATTTGGAGATGCTCTACTAGAATTGAGCCAATGTGCAATGATGACGCTATTCAATCTACTAGCTGGTAAAAATGAGAACCTTCACATACAAAGAAACGAAGCACAAAACACAAAAAGTAAAGATTTCAAAATGTTTGAAAGAGATCAAAACGAGTGTCCAGAAGGTTACAGTTACACAGTAATCTTTCTTCAAGAAATGGATTATTGACAGTAATTAAGTGGAATAAATAAGTAATCCTTTTCATGTTAAATAACATTAAGAAACTCAACACCCGCACATAACACTTTGGTTTATTGTTATCTGAAGTAAAAGATTCTACTAATTAGTCTCAAATCAGAAGTAAATTATAGTTTAACATATCAAAGAATACAAGTCGCGCACAAAGAATGAGGTATCAAGGTGTATAAATATGTCCAGCCTAACAGACAATGGCCAAATGGAGTTGATATAATGCCCACTTTCTGCCAAATGATTATGCCGTTGATTTAAAAACAATATTTACCAAGTCATTAGCTGTTAGATTCCTCCAGCCATAAAACCAAACTTAAATACATACAAAAAATAATCACCAAAATGGAAAGTGCCAAGCTAGCCACTGTTCTTACAATGATAGTCCTTATGGCCTTCACTGGTTCGGGTACCATGGCTCAGGAGTTTGGAGCAGCACCAGCACCTTCTCCATCAATGGAGAGTGCAGGAATGACATTGCAAGTACCTGCTTTACTTGCAGCCGTTGTGTCTTTCGTGGTTTACTCTTCTAAGGCTTGAGAGTTTTTCCAGGATCTAATTTATTATCAACCTGTGTCCTCTTATATTACACCAAAATCAGAGGTTCGGGACGAGCCAAATTTTTGGGTCGACAATGTCGTGCCAAATTGCATGTAGGACCCACGAAGTTTTCAAGCAGTAGCAAATCAACCAAATGTTTTAAGACGACACAAAAGGCACGACAATGTAGTGACTTTTTGTAATTATTTGTTTTTATAATTTAAAACTTTATAATAAAATAGTAAAGTTAATAAATACACCCCGCCTTTTTTTTTATCCGCTAACGCTGGGACTACATTGTCGCCCCAAATCAGAATCTATTTATTTATTTTTTATTTTTTTATTTTTTTTAAACTTTATAAACCAGTTTTTTATTTTAAAAAATTATTTTTATTTAATTTAGATAATTTTATTTAATATAGAATTAAAATCAATAGTTTATATTTATAATTAAGTACTTTAATTTAAAATTAAATACATTTATAGAATTAAAAACATTACTTTTCCCCCCATTATTTTTCCCGCCATTATTTTTCCCGCAAAGTTTTATATATCCCTCGTCAAAACATAAATAACCACAAAACACACGTGTAACAATAAAATGGCTGACACACCGAAAAAAGAGTGGTCACCGGTTTTATCGTCCATATCTCTTTACTCGAAGTTCTTGATACGTGGGGTCGAATTTATGATGAATATGGTTCTTTAAGAACATAGACCCGCTGATGAGACCGCATTCTCGAATGGTTAAGGAAAGAGTGATTCTACATAGTGATTTAATCTGGAATATCTCTATTCTGAATGGAGGAGCAAACCCGCCGAAGCTGAAGCAATGTGGGAGCAGTCAAGCAAAGGAAGGAAAAGACGGCTGAAAAAAGCCCGTTCGATTACACATTTGATGATGCGGAAATAGGGTAACAAATCTTGAAGCATTGTTTGAAACGTTCGTCAAGCAAATGAAGGGAAAAGATGGTGCGGTTCTAGCAGAGCGGAAGTAGCGGAAAATAATTGAATGGCCGAGTTGTTTCGTTTGATCTGTTTTGTTGTCAAGTTGTTTCGTATGTCGTGTGTAGCATATGGTCTATGTCGTGTTGTGTATCATATCGTTTGAGTTGTTTTGTTTGCTTGCCGAGTTGTTTCGTTTGATCTCTTTCGTTTTGTTGTCAAGTTGTTTCTTTATTCATGTGTAATTTAGTATTGGTGTTTGAAACCATAATCTTGTTAAGTTAGAACATGGTCAAATTGAAAGGTACATAGTAATAAGTGATAGGTTAACTTAGAACATGACCGCTTTACAAATCCAAAGATGTGCTTTGATTTACAAAAATACTTGACGGATACATACTACAAGAACAACAACAACAACATCAACAACAACTACTACCGTAACAACAACTACAACAACATCAACATCAACAACAACAACAACTACATCAACAACAACAACAACTAAAAGAACAACAACAACAACTACAACAAAGAACTACTAACTACAACTACAAGAACAACAACTACTACTACATACGAAGATTTTCCATGTCACCTACAACAACGGTAATGCATCCGAATGACATGTGGTCGTCAGAATCCTTGCCATTTCAAGTTTGGCCTCCAGCAACCTTACTCTTGTCTCTAGCACATGTTTTTGTGTTTCCAGCAAGCTTATCCTAAGATCTTTTTCATGGTAGCTCGAGCACTCTGTTGGTGCAGAGATTGTTCTTAAGTACTCGTCAAATGCATCATTCCACATAAAATATTCGCACCCATTATCTTTTCTGGTCTGTTACATAATAAGAAAATTATAAGAGATTACAACCCAATTATTTGTATATTTACATAAATAAGAAATGTATGATTGTTCACCTTTGACAGAGGACATGAATAATATTGTTGTCCAGATATATCTCTATGCGATGTTCTTAATTTTATATTTCCTGCTCCACAAGAACACATAAAAGGATTAAATGGCTCCATCTCGTTTTGCAATTTGTGTGAAGATAAGAGGTTGTGAGGTTGAGTGGTTTTGAGGATAAGATCTGGTGGCTTTTGGTGGGATAAGATCTCAAGTTTTCTTTATGTGATATATGAGCAGATCGGATTTGGTGGGAAGTTTTCTACCAAAGATATTTTGGGAGGAAGTTTTGCGCCATCATGTATCACGATACTATATCATTTTGGGGCCATCGATTCATCCGTTTTAACATGTCATGTATAACGACATCATCTTGACTCGTTCGTTTAACATTTCATCCGTTTTAATTTATATAAAAATTTTATAATTAATTTTAAATCATTTTCAATCAATTTAAATATTTTTAACTAATTTAAATTATTTTTAAATTATTTAAATTTCTTATAACTAATTTAAATTATTTTTAAATTATTTAAAATTTTTTGTTACTAATTTAAATTATTTTTAATTTATTTAAACTTTTATAACTAATTTAATTAATTTTAAAATTATTAAAAATTTTATAATAAATTTCATTTATTTAGTATTAATTAAATATTCTAAACACATTTTAATATACAAAAGATAAAGAAAAACAAAAGGAACGACATTTTGTGCATTTTTTATGACCAAAATTTCAAAAATTAAACAACGCGCCAAATATTTGGCAAAATAAACAAAAAGGACGACAATGTCGTCCCCGCTTGCCGTAAAAAAAAAAGGACGACAATGTCGTCCCTTTTGTCGTCCCAATTTTACATCAATAATTGACACATATCTCGCTTTCTCTCTCTCAACACTTAGTGTAAAAAAACCCACCAAAACTGCACGTAAAACCGAAAAGCCATAAAAACCCAAAAATCGCTATTTTTTTCAATTCGACACCACCAAAACACTACTATCACTCGTAACCATCAATTACACGCACCACTTGCTGCACAATTTGTATAATTTTTGTTATTTTGTAACATTTAAAGGTATTTTTTTGTTAAAATTTGGTTTGTTAATTTAATTTCTTTAATTATGGTTTGATTAACTATGGTTTTATGTTGTGTTTGTGTTGGTTAGATGGTCCACCGCGAAGAATACACAACCGTGAACCACCGCCGCAGCCTCTACCACCAACAACCGCAGCGAAATAAGTAGCTCCACCACCACCACCTTTTGTGTTGGTAAGTGACTTTTATTTTTTTATTTTGTTAATGTGTTTTGTACGACAATGTCGCGGCCTTAAGTTTTTATAAATTAATTTGGTACGACAATGTGTTTTGGGACGACAATAGTTTGTTTAACTATGGTTTTATGTGTAGTGTTTGGGGACAAGGGACCGTCGGGGTGTTTGGGACGCCGAGAGACCACCTCTTTTTCTTTCTTCTTTTCTTCACTTCGGTATTTCACCGCGAATATATATATATATATATATATATATATATATATATATATATATATACTTTTATTACTTTGTCGATAATGTATATACTTTTATTACTTTGTCGATAATGAAAATGATATGTGATATCGGAAAAATGTCGGCTTTATTTTCACTCGACAACCGCCAGACCGGGCAGCAGGGGCGGAGGTTACCTGGTGGTAGAAGTCCGCCGTGTTCACACGGGCATGTTGTGAAGATTACGTTACTAGGGAGCATATGGCGAGGCGATGAGGAAACCAAGTCGCCAAGAACGGGCTCGTCAGTGAGGCAGAAAGCCGCCAAGGTTGCCGCTGCCCAAGCCACGCTTGGGACATACGGATCATACCTTCAGAATTTTTTCACCCACTACAACCAACAAGGTAATCCATTTTCACCTCCTTTCCTCGGCACCCATTCCCTCCTTTTCCCTCCCGCCCTTATGGTTTCCAAGCTTCCACTTTCAACCCCAATAATGCATTTGCCGGTTGTTATCACCCCACCTTTCCCAACTCTATCACGCGTCGGGTACTAGTTCGAACTATGCAATGCCGCCACGACATTAACCGCACAACACACAAAATAATCCTCATTTGGGCCAAAATGATCATGTTGATAATAATGATTTGAATAATAATGATGATAATAATAGTGGGGATAATAATGAGGCGGCGAACGAAGTTCGATGATGAGTCGGGCGACGAATTCATTGATGAGTAGGCGGGAAGTTAGTTTGTGAATTTTAGACTTATTAATATTATGGAATAGTATTGTATTTATCGAATGTTATCGTGGATTTATGTTAACTTTATAACTTTTGGACATGTTAGCTTTATAAGCTAGTGACTTGTTAGTTTGAGACATGTTATTTAGGAAATTTGCTCCTTGTATAGTTTAAGAGTAGTTTACTTTGTATCGTATTTGTTGAATGGTATCGTAGAATTGTGGAATGTTATTCGATCCGTTTAGTAATTTGGTATTGTATCATATTGTCATTTGGTATTGTAGATTGTGATTGATTACTGTGTTGTATTTGCTGTAGATTTTTTCGAAAAATCAAAAATCGCAGCTTGCTCAATTTTTTGCCCATCAGGAAAATTAGGGACGACATTGTCGTCCCTAATATACACACACATGTCGTGCCATTCTGCACCCAAGGCCACGTGTTTTCCACGTGTTATTAATTTTGGCACCACATTGCGGCCTTTTTGTAATTAAATTAACGTTTCGTTATTTTAAAAGATTTAAAAAATGGTACGACAATGTCGTGCCATTTTGCGTTTTTGTCGCCAAAGAGGATTTTCGGTTGAATTGCATTTGGACCCCACAACTTCGTCGTGCCAAAATATAAAGCAATTGTCGCGGCCAAATTTTTGGGTCAACACAAAGGGTTCAAAAAGCGCGACGACATGCCGCTTTTTCGGTCGACATTGTTTGCATTTTTGGGACGAGAATTTCGTGCCAAAATACACTTTTTTTTGTAGTTTAATAACTAATGTTTCAAACTTGTATTTTTAGAGTTTAACTCTACATTTGATACCAAATTTCTTTTTCGATTTGAGAAGATGGCATATTTGTAGTTTTTATGTTATAATATTGTACTGGAACTTTATAAGTAGGCATCTTTTTAAGACATCCATTAACCGCTGTCTGAAATTGCCAAAAAAGGAAATACCATAACCAACTGCAAGAAGGGGATAATTAAGTACGTCTAAACTATCTAAACCGTACTTATAAAGGAAAAGTAGATGTTCCATACACTAGGTGGATAAAAAGTTACAAACAGCTAGAGCTGGCAATTTCGACACGAACACGAAAAACACCTACGACCCACACCTAATAGTTAACAGTTTCGCGGTTTGGGTTCGTGTTTCGTCGTGTTCGTGGTTCGTAAGATGACACGATATTAAAAACATTCATGAATGATATCAATAATCAAATACCAGCTCTACAAACAGCTGAGGTAGTAAAAACATTCATGAATGGTATCAATAATCAAATACCATAAGAACATCAGCTCACAAATCCATGCAAATGTTCTCAGTAGGTAGGATAAATAGTATCATCAACAATCATCACCCTCCCTTCGTCTCGCCAGCTCTGCAGACAAGAAACAGCGTGTTAAATTACTGAAGCTTTACATATATGAATTAAAATAATATTAAATTTATTTCAGCGGGTATAAACCTTTTACCCAAAAAAAAATATTAAATTAAAATATATATACCTCTAGAAGCAACGTGACCTCTGCCCTCAAGTAAGGTACTGCCGCCCTGGCGTTAACCACCTGCTCGATTTCTGCTATTGTTATCTGCTCAAAGTTCTGTTCCTGTCGATGCTGCTCAAATGCAGACCTGAATGCAGCAACCCTACATAACAAAAACAACAAATCTATTAAAAAAATATGGTTCAACGATGAAAAGTGTTTAAAACAATAGCCTTCAGGCGGATCCAGGATTTTCAATCGCATGTAGCACAAAAAAATGCGTGGCTCGCTATGCTTATTTGTTCCTTAAAATCAATGCTAGGTTGCTCAGTTTGAATATCACAATGTAAGTTCATAAACGAAAATAAACTTTGAATGTCTTGAAATCAAATAATCATTTTAGTGTAATCTACTAGTTACTTCAAACTTCTATATACTTTATTTATTTTATATATTCACTTTTTCAATAAACTCTCAAATGAAAGAAATGCATACAGACACTATTATCCTTATTATTACTGAGATACGTTTCTTGGCCTACCCATTAGCCCAACCTGGCCAAGCACTAGATCCGCCCCTTGATAGAAATAAAAACAGCACACACCTCTCAAGGAGATAGTTAACTCTTCCCAGAGGGTGTCATCTTCAGCTGCATCAAATCTTGTGACATCTATGGGCCCAATACTCTCAAATAATGCAGCAAGAGAAGTGAGATCAGTTAACTCTTCCCAGAGGGTGTCACTATCCAAAAAGGATCAGCCATTATAGTTTTGTGTTTCTGTCTTTTGAAATGAGGACAAGCTGAATGAGTTGTGATATATATAGAGGAACCCTAATAGACCAAAACTCAAAATCGGGCTTGGGCCATATCTATCCTCTAATATAAAAAGCTATAGACTAGTCTCACAAACTTAAAAAGTTTTAGTTTTTTATTAAAAAATGAAAGGAAAAAAAGGAAGCAAAGCTACACTATTTAAGAGTCAGTAAATGTACAAGCATAAGAGAATTTCGTTAAGACAAATAACAAACATAAACAAAAGTAAAAAAACAAGTCAAGTGTATTCTGATTCTAAGTTAGTTCATGGAACCAGGCATGTGTGGGACTTTACGACAAGACTCTGTAGAACCTTTGCATAATATGCCTTTGTTTACGACGAATAGGAATTAATAGGTTGTTTTCAAATTTTACATAACAGGGCAACTCGTCAAATGGAAATCAGATCTAATATGTGCAGCCTAAACCTACTTCTCTTGGCTTCTGGCCGGGGAGTTGTCTAATGAAAAAAAAAAAAAATCCTAAAACACTACAAGATAATGGTTTAGTGACATATGTAATAGTGTCATGTACAATTGTTAGGAGACATGTCTTACTTTACTACATTTTCTAAAATGTTACACAATTTAAATTAACATTAGTGACAGCCTAAATTATATTCTAAGTAGTTGTGACGAATTTTCAACTGTTACTGACGAATTTTGTCTAGTAACTAAATCTATTCTATCTTGTAGTGTTTTACCCACATTTCGTGCAAGGCATGACACAAATATATACTACTTGCGGTAAAGGTAACATATGTTATAGCTTTTCAATCCATTTTATAAGATATATGGATAGAAATTTGTTAAATTCATAAAACTTTTATAAAAAAAATCCGCAAAATGACTTGTTACCGGAGAGAGTTATCCTAATCAATTCTTTTTCATCCTTTTAAACTCAAAATTTTCTATTAAAGTGTGTTACATTATCTTAAGAAAAAATATTTGATAGACTTTTTGTGAAAATATAACTCACACCTTCTCATTCTTGGTGATATATGTCCCAGTGTCCTCAAACATTAAGAGCACTTGCAACCATGACTCAAGTTAAACTTTAACCTCTCTGTCACACACATCGCCTTTTAACATTTTACCTTAACTCACCCAAAACACCCAAGTATCATAACATCACAAGGTTAAACCTTAACTCACCAACAATTTACAAAAACAACCCCTCATTTAGGAGGTGAAAAAAAAAAAAAGTTTAACACCTTATGGTGTTAACACCATAAACGGTATGGTTAACATGCAATAACTTGGAAATGTTAAGGTTTAACACCCCACTTGGGATTACCATTGCAAGTGCTCTAATAACAACTCCCACATGGCTCACATTTTTAAAATGTTGATTACTTAATTAAAAGAGTAAATTTCAAAAATTATTTGTGGGTGGTCAAATTGCAAGTTTAATCCATATCTTTATGAAAGTGCATTCATCGTATTTGTAAAAAACTTACAAGTGTGTATTTGGTTTATGGCTAAAGTTAAATTACTAAACCATCATCTTCGTCTTCTCTTTCACTTTGATTGTGAGATTTAGTCTTTTAATTTTGACCAGAGACCAAGAGTGCACTTGTAAGCTCTAGACATGGACTTCGAAAGTACTTTCGAAGGATCGAGACTTAACCCGCTATTTTTTGGCGAAATCATGGGAATGATTTTTATGCTTACTCTAATTAAAATAGAAAAATAAATAAATAAATAAATTACACAAGAGCATCTTCGGTATATGCACTATATGTACTTTTAGCACTAAAATAGTGCAAAAAGTACATGATGTACAATGTTTGAGTTAACAATATACTTATTATTTTAGCCCAATAAATAATAACCACTAAAATGTACTACTAAATACAAAACTAATTACTAAGAGACTAATAGGTTTTGCTAACATATGCCCACGGGCACGTATAATGTTGCTAAAGGAATGTTTTAGTGCATTCAAAATGAATCACGCTCAAATATATCAACTTATGTATATTTAAG
>OU343216.1:87492055-87522756 GCA_910596185.1 Chrysanthemum makinoi
ATTTTGCTTCCAAGAGACCTAAAAAGTGAAAAGAGCGATATTAGCGATACTTGGATATAAAAGTGGGAAATTAAGTGTTTAAATGACCCTTAAAAGTGTACGTTTTAAATCCTTATCAACGATATTTGTATTAACAATCTCTCCCTTTTTGTTGAGGACAAATTGTTAGCCTTAATAGTTTATATTAGAAGTGATGGTCATTCACGTTTAGGAACTTTGTAACGTGTGTTAGATATCGTGATAGAATAGTCAACGGGCTCGTGGATTGGGCTAAGCTAATTGGTTAAACGTTAGGGTATGTTAGCCGTTTGTATGCTCATATATCCCAAGCCCAATCCAAGTCCAAACCGAGCCCATAGGAAAGCCTTTTAGGTTTTCATGTATTCCACCTATAAATACCCCTCAAATGATCATTTGAGGGGTGTGCTTGAAAGTGTGTGTGTGTGTGTGTATTTCTCTCTTAAGGAATATACAACTTATTGTTTGCATATCTTATCATCACATACACGGATTTATATATCTTCAAGTCACCATCTTCCTTTCTTTATTTCATCTTCTTATACGTATAAGTGTTTGGTTAACGTGTTCTAAACAAAACGTGGGTGTTGGGTTTGCTTGGTAAAGTGATAAGGTTGATATATCTTAGGTCCTACAATTGGTATCAATAAGCCTAACAATGGTTTATGAGTGTTTTGGTTGAAGTTTTTTTACGGTATTCTGCGTAGTTAGATTCTCAAGAGTGTCACGCTTAAAGCTTTAATTTCTGCACTTAAATCTTCAAGATTCTTATGGTCTAAGGTTTACATAGTGTTAAATATTCTAGTTTTTGCAAAAGTTCGAAGCTTTACGTGTTTTAAATTATTTTTGAACTCGATTTTGGTTCATTGGTCATTTCTACTCGTAACTTTTATAAGCACTTTGGGTGAAAAAGGTCAACATTTTGGGTTATTGAGGTGTTTTAAGGATATCGTGAAAGAGACATCGTTTGAATCATTGGAAATTTCTTACGGTAGAAGTCAAAAGTCAAAACCTAGTTTTCTACTGGTGCTTCCCTCACTTGGATAAGTGTGTGGAACACTTCGACTTGTGGATATCCCTTACTACTTTGTGGCGATGTAAAGGATTTTTGGATTTTAACCTAAGTTTACGCATAAGCATAAACTCTTACGAGTAGAACTCTACGCATAAGATCACACTTATCGCGTGGGTTTTACGACTAAGCTTTTTGTCTACGCATAAGCCTAAGGTTACGCGTAAGATACTTTCTACGCCTAAGGAATCCTACGCCTAAGATCCTACGCATAATATCCTACGCTAAGCCATCCTACTCGTAACCATTTCCTACTCGTAACCGTTTCTCGCCTAAGCTCTTTCTACGCATAAAGGTTTAAAAAATTTTGAGGAGACTAAGCGTTCAATTTTTGAGGAGACTAAGCGTTCAATTTTTACGCGAGGTTCAAATTTTGGTATAACTTGAAAATTTTGGTCAAAATTCAAATTTTGGGCCTAAATTCAAATTTTTCGGGTCAAATTTGGCGTCTAAATTGTCATAACTCAAATTTTTCATACGTCCTTAGAATTGATTTTTATAGTGAATTTCAAATTTTGGTCGAAAATTTTTTAGAACCAAGGTTCTGATGCGACTTTGGAACAACCTCAAGCTGAGTTTAATCTTCATCAACACAACTCCTTTATCGTTGAATCGATCCTACATCAACTTTATCGTATCATACCTTCATCAATGGCAACTCAACAAGACATTCATGCAGCCGGTGCTGAAAACCGACCTCCTATGTTGGCAAAAGGTGGTTATCTTCAATGGACAAGTCGTATGCCTCGTTACATCAAGACCAAACCTAATGGAAAACTCATGATTAAATCCATTCGGGATGGACCCTTCAAGCCTCGACAAGTTCATGTACACGGAAATCTGAGATGCAACACCTCCGTCCAACCATCTTCTCGTCTTCAATCTGAATCAGAATACCTGCGAGAGGATCGAAACAAGTCGAAGCGAGATGACATGGCAATTCATATTATCCAAGCGGGTTTACCTAATAGACATCTTTCTTTGCGGTGAGCGGTTGTGAAGCTGCTTTGATATGTGGGAGCGTGTTAGGCGACTTTGTCATGGAGCAGTTGGTCAACAAGACATGGAGAACAAGTTGCTAGCTGAATGGGAAAAGTTCACATCTACTCGGGAGAATCCATTGAATCCTACTATGGAAGGTTTTGCACTTTGATGAATGAGCTAATCGAAACAAGTGACACCCGAACTATCGTTCAAAACATCAAGTTCTGAACAATCTTCGGAAGAATGGGGCGATATGTCACTATTGTCAACCAAACAAAGACTTACATCGGTGAACTTTGATCAACTAAGCGATTTTACGAAACAAAACCAAGGCTGAAGTGAATGAAGTCGGGGAAAGAAAGATTGGCATAGAATCATGATCCATTGGCACTCGTTGCAAAGACTCAACCTTCAGTGAATACACAACAACAAGCTTCATCATCTTCCAACAACAACAACTTGCGGCAATACATTCCACAACCACCACAACAATTCTATCCATAAGAACAACAAGTCTTTCAACAACAGTATCCACAATACCAGGAACAAGGAATCATATCTCGAATCGATCAAGAAGACCCTATGTCGCAAATACTTTCTCTCTTGGGAAAAGTAATCAAAGGTCGCTATTCCACACCTACTAACAACAACCAAAGGATATCATCAAACACTGCATAGCAGGCAAATTGCTCAACCGGGAGTGAATGTGGGTCATCAAGGACAAATGGTTGGAGTTATTGGGAATCAGCGAGGATATGCTCTTGGATTTCGTATGGGTATCGATCATTCCGTATCGGGGTATCGGTTAGGTGAGAATGTTGGAAATCAGATGGAGACGAATGTTGGGAATAGGCGATGGGTATCGAGAATGGGTATGTTGCGGCTCGGTCGTTGAGAATTATGGAAATGTGCATCGGGTATCAGTTAAGTGTTATGCTGTCAAGGAGTGGGTCACATGGCAAGAAATTGTCCCACTAAGCCGCACAAAAAGAATGGTGATTTTCTTGGGAAAGCTCTGTTAGCAGATAAGCAAGCGGGGTTACAGTTGAGTCTTTGAGGAAATTGACTTTTATGTGGATGAATTGGAAGACCTCGAGGAACTCAATGCGAATTGCATCTTCATGGCAAATCTTGAGGAAGCTAAGTATGACAGCGAGTCAAATCACCTCACGTCTATGGCCTAATCCAGATATCGAGGTACCAATCATTGATCCATGCTATAACAATGTCATATTTGATGTGTTTACTCATAGCGAACGGCGATTCGTGACATCGGCACCTACTTATGATACATACATGGACAATCCGAGTTGTAGCAATACTAACTCGAGAACTCGGATGTGGATCCTAGTGGAGGCGTGTGGCACAAAATCTTGGGCGATGAGGAAACACGTGATTATGTTGAATCATTAATCAATCAATGTGGCATTGAAGTTGAGAAAGTTAGAGCGGTCAATCGCGAAGTTAAGGCCGCGAATGCTAAATTGACCGCTGAGCTTGAGAGTTACAAGGAACGCCGAGCCTATGAATTTCATACAAACAAAATTTCGAGTTAGAAATTGGTTATCGAGATTCGTTTTTTAGAGAAAAAGATTGCAACTCAAGTATGACACACTTGATGTGAATCTGAATTTGAAAATCAAATCTTTAAACAAGGAAATTTATGATCTAAATGACCAACTTTCTAAACAAAAAGCACGTTTTCGATCTTGAAAAAGAGAAGAAAGTTGATTCTTGATTTTCAAAGCGAGAAGATTCTCTTCTTGATGAAATTCTCGATAAAAGCGGAAAAAATCAAAAAATTGGATAATTTGCTTCTTACAACGGGTCATTCCGCTAAGACAATCAAGATGCTTTCTAATCAAGTAAATCCGATTTTCCATACTACAAATAAAATGGCTCTTGGTAACTCACCTCCTGGTTTCCTCAAAGCTCGAAATCTCGAATGTGTTGACAATGGAAAACCTTTGCATGAACCCATAATTGTGCATGATTCTCTTGAAACGCTGGAACTATCTGAGGAGAGTAGATCAAAAATGAAACAAAACATCCAGAAATCAAACCAATTGATTATAACAAATGGAACAAAATTAATGGTATTTCGTTTGTTTCTCAATCAACGTTTTCCACCAAACCAAGTGTTTCAAACAAAGTGTCAACACCGGTTTCAAAATCAGGTTTCAAAACCGGTTGTTGTCTCCAAATATCTGTCGAACATTGAACAAATGTCTTCAAACAATCCTTTTAACACAAGTGATGCGAAGTATTTTGGAAAATTTGAAAATGAGAATTGCAGATCTTCAAGAGACCGTTAAAACTAAAACCAATATTACAACAAACATCTGGTTTAATAGTTTTGATATTGAACAGAAAAAGTTTTTGAAACTCAAATTGCCCCTCGGCTGACTAACATCAACTCAAGGGTAATTCATTTTGAACAAGCCTTTTTGAAAGAAACAAACGACTTTGTCAAGGACCATAAATCCCTGGTAAAGCAAGCTAATGAAAGTATTGAACACATCAATCTTTTGGAAAATCTAAATGATTCACTCTTGAAGATGTTCGACTCTGATATTATGTCCATCATTTTGCAAACATATTACTGTTGAAGATCATGAAAGACTCGATATGAGACCTCCAAATTGTTTCAAAATATGAAAAAGCTCTTGAAAAACTTGAAAAAAAATGTGTCATATTTTAAACAACTTGATCGAAAAACCGAGGAATGCAAATATGACAAATTGTCGTATGAGCGTGCCTACAATGACATGAAAGCGAAAAATGATCTTTTGAGGGCTGTTGGAAAGTCAAAAGGAAAGGCGTGGATCTGTGATTAAAAACCATTGGCTGCGGAGAAAGCAAATGTTCCCAAACGGTTTCCAAACCAGAAATGTCTGTTTCTATGCCTCCTCCAAAAGTCAATGAGAAAAATGTTTCATCAAAACCGATCACTCCACCTACCTAAACAAAATGTTGATAAAGGAAAAGCGGTTATCGAGAAACCAAAAGTTTTAGCACTGGCCTTTTAAGATGAGTACCACTAATGCGTCTGCCTCCACATCTAAAACATATGGAACAAGCGACATAAGTTTAGAAAAGCACTCTAAAGAGACTAGGAAAATTTGAAACCACCTCCCTTCATAAAAATGTGAATCCTAAATCGTGTGCCTTACCTTCTACAGGACTAGAAAGCACCTCTAGGAGCAGCAGACTAAAGCCTAAGAGCAATACAAGGAACAATAGAGTCTCGCATGCCTCTAGGAGTAGTAGCTTGAATAAAGAGAAGAAAGTAGAAGAACACCCTAGGAATTTACTTTTGAATAAGAAAGACATTTCATCTGAATGTATTGAACCTATGAAACTTGGTAAGTCTAATGAATGTGTTGAATCTCTTTGTTTAACTTGCAAGAAATCTTTAAATGTTCAAGATGATTGTGTTTCTAAGAATGTGAATGATAAGCTGTTAAGAAGAGCGTCCCAAAAGTAATTACAGCTAAAAGAGTAGGAAGACTAGTTGCAAAACTTTAGGGATGATATTTGGAAACCCACAGGTAGAACTTTCACACTCCAGAATGGAACAATGAGTGATAAACCGGACTTCCTGTAGAGAACTTCTCTGCGTGTGATAAGGATTTTACCTCTAACCCAAAGGAACGAAAATCAAAACGGTTTCCACAATATTCTTTTTATTCTTGGTAGGTTATCGAAATTTGTCTTTGGATCGTCGACTTCGGGTTGCTCCAAGCACATGACCGAATCTGAAGCTGTGATCAATTTCGATGCGGAAATTCATGGGAATCGTACGCTTTGGAAATGATCATGTAGCAGCTATCATGGGTTATGGAGATCTACCTTTTGGAAATTATTTGATCACTCGGGTTTACTATGTTGAAGGGTTGGGACACAATTTGTTTTGGTCGGGCGGTTACGTGATGCGATTTAGAGGTTGTTTTAGGAGAAATGCTTGCCGTTAGAAACTTGGATGGCGATCTCTTAGCGGGAATCGTGATACATACTTGTATGCTATCGACATCAATCAAATGGCCTCTTCATCACCAATATGTCTTATGACACGAGCATACGGAACACGTCACGGTTGTGGCGCAGACGGTTATCCCATCTCAATTTCGACACCATCAACAAAATTGCAAAAGACAACATCGTCAACGGACTTCCAAAGTTCAAATACACCAAGGATCACTTATGTCCATCATGCGAACTAGGAAAAAGCAAAAGAGCATCATATAAACCCAAATCCGTACCTAGTTCGGAAGCAAAGTTGCATATGTTGCACATGGACTTATGTGGCCCAATGAGAGTTGAAAGCGTTAATGGGAAAAAGTATATTCTTGTTATCGTCGATGATTATTCAAGATATACATGGGTTAAGTTCACGAGATCAAAAGGCGAAGCACCGGGCATCATCATCACCTTTAAAGCGTATTCAAGTACTTCTTCAAACTCCGTATGGGTTGTAAGAGCGAGACAACGGCCGAAATTCACTAATCGGGAGTTAAGAGCTTATTTTGAAGATGTTGGAATCACACATCAGACATCAGTTGTTAGAACTCCACAGCATAATGGGGTAGTTGAAAGAAGAAATAGAACTCTTGTGGAAGCTGCTCGCACAATGCTAATCTATTCTAGTGCAGATTATTTCTATGGGTGATCTTTGTTGCCCTTTGCTTGTTTCACTCATAACCGATCCCTTATCCATCCAAGATTCAATAAAACCCCATATGAGCTTGTGAAAAACAGAAAACCGGATATCTCTTACTTTCACGTGTTTGGCGCTTTGTGCTATCCTACGAATGACGGAGAAGATCTTGGAAAACTGAAAGCAAAAGGTGATATTGGAATCTTCATTGGATATTGAGATAACTTCGAGGGCATTAGGGGTGTATAACGGAGAACTAGGAGGATCATGGAGGCGATGAATGTGAAGTTTGTGAACTTTCACAAATGGCTTCGAGAGACTTCGCTCTAGAACCCGCACTAAACCGACAGACTTCGGACACATCGATTCGGGACTCGTACCTCAAAGAGCTCAATCAACATCGTTTGAAAATCCTAAAGAACAAGAATGGGAGAATTTCTTCGAGTTAATGTTCGATGAATACTATGGTGGAACCTCGACAAATGCATCAAACCATCATTCCGTTGCACCCGCTCAACATCATCCTCCACCACCAACAGAAGATGCATCTACAACGGTCGAAACCAATGCACCAACTTCATCTACATCATCTACATCTACTACGGCTATTACACCCGTTCTACCAGTGGTTGATGAGCAAAATCAAAACCAAAGCGATGCAGTTAGATGAAGACTTATTTGAAAACCCGTTTGCTACGGGAATCATGAATCATCTTCAAGCTACGAGAACCATCTAACTTCGCATCACGTTTAACCAACGGTATCCTTCTACTCTGAATTGGACTAAAGACCATCCGATTGAACAAGTTATTGGTGAACCTTCAAGGCCAATTCAGGGCGAGCGCCAACTTGCCACCGATTTCGACTTATGCATTTACCTTTGCTCAATTAGCAATATAGAGCCAAAGAACATTCGCGAGGCAATGGCGAGAACCGCATGGATAGAAGCGTCAGGGAGGAACTTCTCCAAAACCGTCTACATGACTCTTGGGAAATGGTTCCAAGACCAATTGACATTCGCGTCATTGATCTCAAATGGTTATGGAAGAACAAAAGGGATGAAGAGATGACTGTCATTCGCAACAAAGCTCGTCTTGTGGCCAAAGGATACATACAAGAGGAAGGGATAGACTTTGAAGAGTCATTCGCACCGGTAGCTAGACTAGAAGCGGTCAGGATTTTCTTAGCCTACGCCGCTCACAAAAACATCACGGTTTATCGGATGGACATTAAGACCGCGTTCTTGAATGGAACTCACGAAAGAAGAAGTGTCGCGTGAGTCGACCGAAGGCTTCATTGACATGGAACATCGGACTACGTCTACAAACTCAAAAAGGCAATCTATGGATTGAAACAAGCTCAGAGGCGTGGTATGACGAACCGTCCTCTTTCCTTATCCAAAACAATTTCACCAAAGGAACAGTTGATCCTACCTTGTTTACACAAAAATGCAAAAACGACATTTTGATTGTTTAGATTTACGTGGAAGACATCATCTTTGGGTCCACTAATCCGAATCTTTCAAAACATTTTGAAAATCTCATGAAAAGTAAATTTGAAATGTCCATGATGGGGAACTAAAATTCTTTCTTGGTTTACAAATACATCAATCCCCTCGTGGAATTTTTATAAATCAAGCTAAATACACTACTGAGATTTTGAAAAATCATGGTATGGATAATTGTGACTCGGTCGGAACACCAATGGTAACTTCACCAAAAATTGGAGTCGATTTGTTTGGGAAACCTATTGATCCGAAGAAATATCGGAGCATGATTGGTTCTCTCATGTATCTTCTGCTAGTCGACCGGATATTCATTTCTTTGTTTGCTTATTAGCGGTTTGGGCAAAGCCTACCGAGCACCTCAAAGAGGTTAAACGGATCTTCGGTACACGAAGACATCCATTCACATGGGACTTTGGTATCCGAATGAATCTGGATTTGATCTAATTGCCTTTTAGGATGGACCACGCGGTGATCAAGTTCTGACAAAAAGTACATCGGAGGAGCACAATTTTGGGTGAAAAGTTAGTAAGCGGTCTTCAAAGAAACAAGATTGCACTGCACTTTCAACCGTGAAGCTGAGTATGTGTCTCTATCTGCGTGTTGTGCTCAAGTTCTATGGATGAGAACACAACTCACAGATTATGGCTTTACTTTCGATAAAATACCTATGTATTGTGACTCGAAAAGTGCCATAGCCATATCATGCAATCCTGTTCATCACTCAAAGACTAAGCATATCCGTGTCAGCTATCACTTCATCAAAGATGCGTCGAAAATGGTGCTTGTTGAATTATTCTTCGTGAAGGCGATTACCAACTTCGCCGATCTATTAACTAAAGCCCTTACAAAAGAAAGGTTTGAGTATTTAGTTCGACGAATTGGAATCACGAAGCCTAACCCACGAGGAGTTAGA
The DNA here is from genome assembly GCA_910596185.1 of Chrysanthemum makinoi. Taxonomy (NCBI): domain Eukaryota; kingdom Viridiplantae; phylum Streptophyta; class Magnoliopsida; order Asterales; family Asteraceae; genus Chrysanthemum; species Chrysanthemum makinoi. Next base: position 87,501,207 of record OU343216.1, read on the forward strand.
GCGTCTTCTCGATTCTTCATGAAAATGATTTTCCAACAAGCTTCGCTGTAAATATTTTTGAAAAACAAACTACAAAATTTGAAAAACCAACAAAAGCAAAATATAAAAATATAAAACTTTCAAAAATACAAAAACAATATAAAATCAAAAATCCAAAAATATTCTTCTCACGACATGTCTCGTATAATCGATATTCATGCGTTTCTAGAAATGTCATTCAACAATGATACGGGTATGTACAGATGCTTGGGCGAGAGTTATTTATTTGTTTTCTAAAACATGTCGTCTCTCAAAATTTCTTCAAATAATGGCTTTCGTATACTTGATGCGAAACCGGACTAAAATGATGACTTTTGATTATTTTTCAAATCAAAACTCGTGCTTTTATAGAAAAATCAAGTGTAATGCGCTTGTGCACTACATTTATTACTGGTGAGAAATCATCATCATCTTGAGCACCTTTTCAAGATTGTTCAAAATCTTTCAAAATACTTTGTGCTCAAGATAACTCCCTCTAAAACCCTTTAATTGATTATGCTTTATTAAAAGGGGAGTATAAAACCAAAATTGTTCCAAAATTCATGCTAAATCAGTTTCTCTCCAAATGCTTTCCGAAAACCATATCTTTTAATCATTTTGTTTCAAAAACATCATAGATATGCTATTTTTGAGGGAGAGAAACGTGATTAAAAGGTGATCAAAAATGTTTTATGATCGATGTTTGAATCTCAAATGAGCTCGACTCAGTCGTAACCAATGAATTGACGGGAATCATGTACCATATCGAGAAACTTTCTATGGACTTGACCAGGACGGGTAATAATTTCAAGCTAGTTCTCTAGTGATGTAAGCGTGTCTCGAATCGGTCTAGTTCATTTAAAGTCGATCAATTCAAAAAGTGCAAACTCTACCCTCTAATGTGCAGATTTGTCAAAACTTATAAGCACATGTGAAGGGGAGTGTTTACGAAAATATAAAACTTGTGGAGTGTCTCAAACATGTTTTCTATCATAAACACTCTGTGAGATTTTCAAGAAAAATGGTTTTATGGCAACAATAGGGATCATGGAGTCATAAGGTGACTAAGGATAGGAAACTTCGTCCTATGATCTGCCAGAGCCGGAGGGATCTACCCAAGGACATCACCAATAGTTTAGTATTAGAAGTCCTTAGGTATGATTGAAAAAAGGAGTAATGTGAGAAAGGAGAAAGAAGGGGTTGAAGAATTAAAAATAAAAGTAATGAAAAAGGGTGAAAAGAAATAGCCCTCCATAATCAACCTTAGGGAAGAAACCGGGTTCAATTCATACTCTTGGTTGTCACTAAGTTGGTATTGAAGACAAAGACGTCATGGACCCAGTGACGCACTGCACTAAACCTTCTAGCCACTCAATTCCTCTCAAAAGGGATTTGTTTCATTCTCACTGGGAACCCTACATAATCTATTGACTTTCTCTTAGAGATCGTTGGTATTGAAGAAGGAGACCCTCTCCCTAGTCTCCGCTTAGGAAAACCATAATGCACTTATTGAGTCTAGAGCCACGAGATTCATCAAAAGATCTCATAGGAACACATGTCATGACATCGCTTGTTGTTCATCAATAAGGACACAAGTGATATATTATAGAGTCCTACGCAGATCTTAGCAATCTGCCAGAACATTTATGAGAAGTTTCACATCTGTGATCTTGATGATTGAATGGAAATTCTGCCGGGGTCAACATCAAGCGCCACGACCAGCAGGTCACCGGTAATTCTCCGTGGATTACGCAGTGTGTCTCAAACGGTCTACATCGTGAGGCAATGCTTGGTGTACCTCGGCGACTCATCTGAACTGTAGATGTACTTCGGTATATCGTGTTATCTCACTTGTGGGACTCGGTTCAGAGCGGCCTTTGTGAGAATTAGAGTTGTGTTTTCACACTATCTTTGTTAACACCCTCGAAATTCAAACTTGTAAATGCGGAATCGCTTATTACTAACTTTGTTTTATGTTTTCTTCTTATGGAAGCTCCGGGCGGATTGATCGTGACTCGCCACATGCTCATACCTAAAACACATGAAAGTTCTCATCATAATCAAAGGCTACACAAAGTTAAAGATGATTCTTAGTCAATGAATCTAAAGACTCGAGAACTTCATCATTGGAAACTCAAAGTCAAATAGAAGTGTGAGCATGGTGGAGAAAGGCGTGGAGACACCTAACCAACGAAGTTGACAACGGCAACAACCACAATAGCGATCACAAAGCATGAAGGGACAAAGAATCAAGACTATTCGATATCTACACGCAAAGTTCAAGCTCGAGAAAAGTAAAGACCTAATCAAGTGGAGCATCATTTGAATGACCACCCCTTAGGGGGAGATTGTTAGCCTTAATAGTTTATATTAGAAGTGATGGTCATTCACGTTTAGGAACTTTGTAACGTGTGTTAGATATCGTGATAGAATAGTCAACGGGCTCGTGGATTGGGCTAAGCTAATTGGTTAAACGTTAGGGTATGTTAGCCGTTTGTATGCTCATATATCCCAAGCCCAATCCAAGTCCAAACCGAGCCCATAGGAAAGCCTTTTAGGTTTTCATGTATTCCACCTATAAATACCCCTCAAATGATCATTTGAGGGGTGTGCTTGAAAGTGTGTGTGTGTGTGTGTATTTTCTCTCTCAAGGAATATACAACTTTATTGTGTTTATCTTATCATCTCACATACATGGTTTTATAAACATCAAGTCACCATCTCATCTTTATCTTTTCTTTCTTTTACGCATATGTTTGTGTTTGGGTTTCACGAGTTCTACGCATAACTTTGGTTAATGTGGGTACTTTGTGATAAGGTTGATATATCGTAGTGGTCCTACACAAAACATAAATTTTATTTTTATAAAAGATGTAAAGTTTGTACAAGAGTTATTAAAAATATGAAATTAATTTTAGAACTTGAAATTACTAGTGAGTTAGATAAAGATGACAATAAAAAATTTATTTTATCTTATGACTAGTTTGTCCAATTTTGACTTTTCACAAGTCAAAGTATGATGTTGACTTTTCAAAATGTCAAAGTATGCAGTTGACTTTTTAAGAAAGTCAAAGTCCAAGTTCTATAATATTTCTCCCCCTTTTTGTCGAAACAAAAAGAAAGAGTAATATGTAATGAGCCCGAGCCATTATCTCCCTCTTGGCCAATGCTCCCCCTAAATTGGGTGCCAAGAGAAAGATACATGGATTGTGAAAAAGCTACAAAAAAATGTTAGTAATAAGCATCATCACAAGTACATAAGCATTTCCAATCACCAAGTAATAATCAACAATAATATAAGAAACACCATTCACTTGTTAAAATTTTCATGATATAAAAATCATGAAATGGAACACAATGATGTGTTAGTACATAAATAAAATCCTAGAAAATTAAAAAGACAATCCTAGAAAATTAGAAAAATACAAAGAAAATCCTAGAAAAATAAAAAATAATAAAAAAGAGACTTAGAATTTAAAAGATAAACTAGGAACCTCCTATTGAGGTGGTGGATGAGCAAGAGCGTTGATTCGCTCATGGACCATCACCCGGGTCCGTTCGCTAATGTGGGCGGTCCGCTCACAATTTAAGCAACCGTGTCTAGGAGGATAATATGGTTCATGATATTGTGGTGGTGGAATAGTGGAGCTATTGGTGTTGGTGGTTGGAGTGGTGATTAGGGAGGCTAGCAAATCATTTTGCATTTGCATAGTTTCACTTAGGTGAGAGTCCACCATATTGGAGAAGTTGTGGAGATGGTTTAGCTCGGCTTCTATCTCCGCTTTAGAATGTGGGTGATCTTCCCACATGGATTCATCGATGTCCTCTATATGAGGAGACAAGGATATTAGATTTAGGGAATGATCCCCATACAAAGGTCCATGAATGTCATGGTGAATAGGATGGAAAAGACGAGGTTGAGGCCCTAATGGGGCGTTTGGGTCAAAGGATGGACGTGGAGACTCATGAGCTATTCGCTGAATTGTACCAAAGGATGGTAGTGGAGGTGGATTATTGGGCCTATGAGGCAAGTCCCCCAAGTCCTACAAAAATGGGTTTGGAGATGTAGGTGGTGTAGAGAATAGCTCTAATGGTATGAGAGTTGGAGATTTAGGAGGTGATGGTGACTTGGATGTTTGGATGGGAGCTGGTGGTGGAGAGTTAGTAATGGGAGTTTTTGTTGGTGGTGGAGTGGTGACTACAATAGGTGATTTTGGAGGTGGTGTAGGAGTAGTCAAAGTGAGAAAGTTCTCATCTCTTATGGGAGATGAGATGGTAAGGAGGAGGAATCGGAAGATGAGCTAATGTTGACAAAGCAACATGGTCTAACACTCATTCTAGCCGTTCTCTTGCAAGGCTTTTTTGATGGACAAGAAGTGGATGACTTAGTCATTTTTGCTTAAGCTTGTTCTAGTAGAAGATGAGAGAAATTTGGAAGGTGTGAGGATGATCATCTTAGAAGGTCTTAATTTATAGGATTATGAAATTATAGAGAAATGTGTTTGATTTGATGTTAATCCATAGAAGAAAGGAGGTTTCTAACGATTTTGAAGTGTTTTTAATGATAGTCATATCATCTAAGTCAAGCCATAAATGTGTTCTAATGATTGTAGGATCTTGAGAATCAGATCACCCACGGTTTACAGAGAACCAAATTTTTGGTTCCTTCCTATATAAAAAAGGGTTCCTTGGGTGAATTTTTGGAATTTTTGAATTTTGGTGGGAAATGGATATCCTATATGTCTAAGTGTGTTAAACTAGTTCTAATATGGATAAAAACTAGTAAAAACTATCCTAGAAGCAAATTATGGTAATTTGGAATGTTGAAATTAGCGAAATTTAGAAAATTACCTGCAGTCCCCACCACACCAATTGTTTACACAGGCGGAACCAAAATTTTGGTGCCATCTAGTCCGCCTGTACAGGTATGGCGGCACCAAAATTGTGAACAGACGAAACCAAAAAATTGGTGCCGTCTGGTCCGTGGTGCCCAGAAATCTTCACATACCACTTTTTTGACCATCAGGGACTTTTCTGAAACCTGAAATTTTTCTTAAAACATATGGCATTAATTATTTCTAGTTAGGAACAGTCAATAACGCATACACAAACGTAGTGGAGCATTGATTTTCATCAAGGGCTAACGATTTTCACATATAAGTGAAAATGGGTAAAATTTGATAACACTCATGTGCTATCCCCCTTCATGAACCAGTTAGCATACAACATTGTTTCAAGTTAGTTTATCATCCTACAAAGTAAAAACACCCAAATAGTATCATACATTATTGTTTTTGTCTTGTTCCAAACACTCCCTTAAAACCTCACTTATCCAACTTTTTGTAAATCTTTGTCATCATCCTTCCAAGGCACTTGAACATCCCCTTGGTTTGCTTGAACTCCGCCATTTCATTCTCAATCTCGGGAAGAGATGCATAGTAATCTTGAGGTGGTAGCCGAAAATTTGAGAGACCGTCTTCGGAGCTATTTGATGATGATGATGATGATGATGATGAAGGAGTTGGAGGTTTTGGCCTTTTACCTTTTGCCTTGGTCTTGGACACTCACTCGTCATTCAAGGGCACAAATATGTGAGGGATGAGAGAATAATCTAGTTTCAACCCTTTTGGACTTGGTGAAATGGGTACATATGCTCTATAGAGACGGGTGAGTAACATCCCGTATGGAAGAGCGCCGAAGCCTTGAGTGGGAATATCTACCATTCTCCTAGCAATGTAGTAGGCTAAGTTGAATGGTTGACGAGTGGACAAGTTGTAGAGCATGTGACAAAGGCAAGCATTGATATGGTCTCTATTTGCTATGGTGCTAATAACATTGGCTCTAAGGAGTTCCCCCCATTTTTTGAATCTGGGCTTGAGCTTATTGAGTTCCATACCGTATGGATCTCGGTTTACTTCCTTTCCCGCTCGAGTGACACGGGTTGGAGCTACCCTTTCATTAAAAAGGTGTTCACGAATGATGTCCTTGTCTACAAAAGGAGTATGGTAGGGATGAGAGCGGTCATTGATAGCATCAAGGATAGTGAGTGACCACTTATCCGAGTAAACACATGTACCACGGTTAGGAATCCCTAGCACTTGAGCAAATTGGTTTAGGGAGATGGAGTAGTCATTTTGATTGATCCTAAACCTAAGAGCCATTTGATCATCGTCATTTGTGAAAGAGACAACACTAGCATAGAACTCTAGGACAAACCTAGGAAAAATTGGTTCATCGATGTCAAGGAGACAATCGAAGTTGATAGTGGCTAGCTCTTGACGGATATTTGTTCCGTCGACAAAAGAGGGATGAATGGTCTTACCCTCATGGAAGTACCTTTTCTCTAGACTACTAAAGATTTCAACTTGTACCTTGGTGAGGCCCTTGGTTTTGTGATGTTCGGGGATGTAGTTAAGAGTGTCCTTGTGGTCGTAAAATTTTGCGGCTACCATGTTTGTTCCTATGAGCAAGAATTTGTAAGTTTTAGTAAAAACGAAAACAAACTTAGCATTTTTGTTCTAGTGTGTGCCTATACGAAAACAATTTGGAGTTGCGGTTATCTCGACTCATTTTATGCATAAAATGGTTTTTAATGAGGGTGTTTAGCAAAAGGCGAGAGATAACCCAAACGCTCCTAATTCAATGTGGCTTCATTTGAATATACCAGGTAATGCATATTAGTTATGCATTACCTTTAGTATTCAAGAGACATTATGCAAGTGATGAAAAATTTACGTTTCTATTTGTATTAACAATGAAAAATTGTTTTCCTACAAGTGAGAAGCTTTTCAAAGTTTTGACATGGGGTTTTTGTTTAATTAGAATAAGGCCTTATAGTAATTATCTTTTAAGTAGTGGGAAACATGATTAGTTTATGCAATGTAACAATGTAGTACCTAATTTCAGTAACTAGTTATGCAATTTGCCAATTAAATTCATGTTTTGTACAAGAATATACATAATCCCCATGTAATGGTTTTGTGCACAAATTAGAATCCTAGACTCAGTATTAAGAGAAGTAATGTAGTTAGGATACTTACAATGATGTTTTCTTCAGTGATTAGTTGGAGAAAAAGTCTTAACAATGAGTTAGGTGTGTTGTTGATTCGTTTTGGTAAAGTGAATTGTGAGGAAGAAGATGTTTTGTAATTAGAATATTTGCTACTGTTGTCACCACGAACCAGACGGCACCAAATTTTTGGTTTCGTCCGCTTGGTCGTTTCGTGTCGTGGGAACAGTAGCAGATTTAGGCTACTTTGTTTTGTTTTAGTTGTTCTAAGGTTTAGACTATGTTTTAACTACATGTTGGGTTCCATTAATCCTAAGCCAAGTCTAAGAAGATTAAATGGTTCTCGTTTGAGAGGTTTAGTTAGGATGTCGACAATGTTGTCTTCGGAGGATACTTTCTTAATTGAGATATTTCCTTTTTGAACATTGTCGCGAAGAAAGTGATGGCGGATTTCAATATGTTTCGTTCGAGCATGTTGGACGGGATTTTTGCTGAGATCAATAGCTCCTTTGTTGTTGCAAAGTATAGAAATATCGTTGAGATGAGTTCCATAATCCACGAGAGCTTGCTTCATCCAAAGATCTTGTTGACATGCTTTTCGGTGAGGCGTATTCGGCTTCATGGTTGAGATAGCTAGAGCCATTTGTTTCTTTGCAAACCATGAGGTGAGACAATGTCCAACAAAAGTACAAATACCACTTGTACTTTTTCTATCGACATAGTCACCGGCATGGTCTGAATCGGCATACACTATAGTTTCTACACCCGTTCCTTTGGGATACCATAATCCTAAACATGTCGTTACCTTAATGTATATAAATATCCTTTTCAAGGCTTCTAAGTGTGATGCTTTGGGATCTTCTTGAAAGCGAGTACATAAACAAACACTAAATATAAAGTCGGGTCTACTAGCCGTGAGATAGAGTAGGCTACCGATCATTCCTCTATATTTAGTGTTATCTACCGATTCACCTTCCTCATCCTTGGTGAGTTTTGTGTCCGAGGACATGGATGTTTTAGTTGGTTTTGAGTCTTCAAGACCAAATTTCTTAAGCATATCTTTTATGTATTTAGATTGGTTAAAGAATATGCCATCCTCAAGTTAATTTGAAGTCCTAAAAAGAAACTTAACTCACCCATCATACTCATCTCAAACTCATCGTGCATGATTTTAGAAAAAATATCACATAGCTCTTGACAAGTTGATCCAAATATGATGTCATCAACGTATATTTGAATTATGATAATGTGTGATTCATTTTTCTTGGTAAAGAGAGTATTATCTACTAATACCATGGTATATTTGTTTTCTACTAAGAAAGTATTAAGCCGATCGTACCAAGATTTTGGTGCTTGCTTAAGTCCGTATAATGCCTTCTTAAGTTAGAAGACATGATGTGGTTTTTCAAAGTCGGTGAAACCGGGAGGTTGAGCAACGTATACTTCTTCGTTAATGAACCCATTTAGGAATACACTTTTAACATCCATTTGAAATAATTTAAAGTCATAAGAACATGCATATGCAAGTAAGATTCTAATAGACTCGAGCCTAGCTACCGATGCATAAGTTTCGTCGTAATCAATCCCTTCTTGTTGATTATAACCTTGTGCGAGAAGACTAGCTTTGTTTCTAGACACTACACCATTTTCGTTCATTTTATTTCAAAAAACCAATTTCGTTCCAATTATAGTTTGATCTTTAGGTTTTGGAACCAATTTTCAAACATCATTTCTAACAAATTGGTTTAGCTCTTCTTGCATAGCAATTACCCAGGATTCATCTTTTATTGATTCGTTTATGTTTTTTGGTTCAATGGTTGATACAAACCAAAAGTAGTTACTTTGATTTTGGGCTTGTGATCTTAACATTCTTTGATTTAGTTGTCCTATGACTTTTTCTAAAGGATGACTTTTGGATTCTTTGATGTTTATAATTTCATTATTTAATGGTTCATCTTCCTTGTCATTTTCAATTATTTCTTGACCTTCTACAAGTTGACTTTCAACTAAGTCATCATCTACCAAAGGTGATGTCTTAGAAGGAGGTGGACTTTCGTCGAATGTTATGTTCAACGATTCCTCAACTCTCATTGTTTCTTTGTTCAAAACTATGTAGGCTTTACTAGTTTGTGAGTAACCAAGAAATACACCTTCATAAGTCTTTGGGTCAATTTGGTGAGATAGTCTTTGGTATTAAGAATGAAATATTTACACCCAAACACTCTAAAATATCCTAATGTCGGGTTTTTGCCTTTATATAATTCATATGGTGTTTTGTTCAGGAAAGGACGTATTAAAACTCTATTTAAAATGTATGTAGAAGTATCAACGGCGTTGCACCAAAACTTTTGAGGTATGTTTTGTTCATTAAGCATTGTTTTACTCATTTCTTGAATAGTTTTATTTTTACGTTCTACAACTCCATTAGATTGAGGTGTTCGAGGAGCCGAAAAGTTTTGTGTCATACCATTTGTATCACAAAAGTTTCTAAATTGTGTTTCATTGCCAAATTTGCGGCCATTATCCGTCCGGATTGACATAATATTGACACCTAGTTGATTTTGAATTTTCTTACTAAGTATTTCAAATTTATCAAAAGCTTCATTTTAGTTTTCAAAAATAATGTCCAAGTGAACCTTGAGGAATCATCTATGTTAATACAAATAAGCCGTAAAAACGTTTATTTATATTTTACGATCTTCTAATGTTTTGTCGATAACAAACGTAAAATCATTTTAACGAAACAAATAAAATACGTAAATGGTTTGAGCCAATAGTTTACTAACACACTTACGTTTTCTTATAAAACACTAAACAAGAAATAGTGTTTTCATGGTATAGTAATGCTTATGTACAACAACTAGTGTTTACACCTTTGGGTAGATATATATATATACTTAGTATGTATTATAATGGGTAATAGAATGGGTAGAAGTCTAAGTATTTAACCCATTGACTAGATACACTGAATGTAGTTGGGTAAAACCCAAAGTCCATGACCCATACCCATGGAGCATGATCCATGACCCATTGCATGACATCATGCATAAGTCATAATGGGTATTATCCATGACCCATGGAGCTAACCAATAACCCATTGACTAAATGCATTGCATCTTGTAGATACATTGTATCTACTTGGATATCCATGGTCCAAAGTCTAGGACCCATGACCCATAACCCATGGGTAATGAGGAGCGTCTCACGGATCCCTCAAGATACACTAGACGGATCCCTCCAACAAGGGATCCGTGGGATCCGTGGAACAGTAGCATATTTTGTCTATAAATAGTGAGCCATTTCTTCATTGTGCCTTAACCCTTTTTCACACACATTCTCTCATAATGTTGTAAACTCTCTAACCTCAGATACAAAGGATCTTTCTATATAGTTTTGTGTTTGTGTGATTCTCTAGGTTCCTCTTAAAGGTGAGATCACCACCTCTTGAAGTCGAGCAAGCTCAAGTCCATGGGTTGCCAAGCTTCTTCATCATCAAGACTACTAATGTTATCTTGTTGATAGTTCTTTCTTCTCTCATTAAAAGTGGTGTGTTGAAGACATAGGTGAAAGATGTCAAAAGGGTCAAGTCGAAGGCATTAGTGAAGGGTGCCTAGGAGTCGTGTTGAAGGCATTAGTGAAGGGTGCCTAGGAGTCGTGTCAAAGGCATTAGTGAAAGATGCCTAGGGTGTACATTCGATATGGTGTGTCGATGTACAAGATAGACTAGTTTGGGTCAAAGGATATTGATATCCTTATTGATGTTATTATAAGGAGTGGATCTCCTTTAGGTGTTGTGTAGTGTTGGGTAGTAGTTCCTCTTTGTAACGGAACTCGGTATCTAGCCTTGTACCGAATAAAGTGTAGGTGACGTTGTGATAGATTTGGTTCTACCTCGTGGAAGAACCCGGTGTCTAGCCTTGTACCGGAAAAAGAGTAGGCGACGTTGCGAAGGCTTCTCCGCCACAAGGAGTTTGTGTTGTGTGGTGATTACGAACTCTCGAGTAGGTGACTCGGGGAGTGGAGTAGGGCAAGGAAGGTGTCCTTGTAGCCGAACCACTATAAACAATTGTGTCGTGGTTTTGTGTTTCTTAGTCTTTACCTTTGCATTACTTATTTACATACTTATCTATCAACATCCAACATACACATCAAATAGATTGACATAAGTCGATCTAAAAAGTTTAAAACGAAGTTTTAATCGGTAAAACTATTCAACCCTGTGACAACTCGTAATTTCAGGTCATTTTACAAACTTTGAAAATTTTACTATTCATCTCGGGAATTTACTATTCATCATTTTACTATTCATCATTTTTGAAGTAGATTTGATATTTTGAAAGGGTATTTCAAAATTTTACTATTCACGAAACACTATTCATTCCCGGAGAAAAATCATTATTCATGATTCACTATTCATCATTTTTCGTAAACTAGGTTTTCGAGTATCAAATACGCGTGACCTTGAGGGTTAAGCTGCGTATTCATGGAACATCATTGAGAATATTTCATATAGACTAAAGTTAGTCTACATATCATCAGTAACATCATTTCCATATTAGTTTATGCATGGGTTTGCATATTTTATTAACGTATATTTATTTATTAAATAAACGCTATCGCACGATCATTTATTTTGAATAATTGATCCGACACTTCCAACAATTATCCTGATATATTTTTATACTCATTGTAAGACTATAAAAATTATATTAATAGTTTACCCGATGTTTTGGAATTATTTTGCATATATATTATTATATATATATATATATTTACGACGGTTTTCGTAAATCCTACTCAATAATTATTATTTCACTCAATACTTGCGAGAAATGCATTTTTATAATTTTTATGACTTCAATATATTTTATTTTGTTCCGCTAAAATCGATTTCTAGCTAACTTTACACTTAATAATTATTTATATGTACCAAATACACAATATACATAACTTTAATACATTTAAATTATCAAAGCTACACATCATACCTCCCCAATTTGGTCTTGCCGACCTCCCCCCCCCCCATGTCACCACTTTTTGGACATTTTTATTAGTTAAACTTACACCTATACTCTTTTACAAGTAAATATCTATTACATGTGCTAGTTTTCTAAAGCAAAATAAATAGTAACTTATATTTTAAGGTGTAAAAAGGCAAGAATCCTCTCCTCAGCCATGAACAAGAAGAAACCATGATTATTTTTCAAGCTTCATGTGTTAATCAAGTTCTATTAGTTATCTAGTTAGGGTTTTGAAATAAAAACCTCAAGATTTTTAAGTATACTTTGCTCAAAAATTCATCATCACTCAAGTAAGCTTCCACTAATTTTTCCTACCCTTATAAACTCTTATTTGATGTATTTTTATGATCTAGTAAGAAAAACATGCAAGTATACTATGATCCATACCACTTTTACATGTTTTTATTTCTTAATATGGGTTTAAATTATCCTATTAGTATTCCTATGAAACCTATCTATTTTGGTAAAGTTTAGGAACCCATGACACCCTAAGAAGGTGTATGGTTGGTTTAGAATAGCTTTGGTGTTGATTGGAAGGGTTTAGTACAAGTTTCAAACAAGAGAAATCGTTTTCGACAACATATAATTAATGGCTGTAACGTTTTGTGAAATTTGGAAACATCAGTGGGTCAGGGGATATTTTGGTTTACATTTTCAGAAAATAGATTTAAAAACGAAACCGTGGTCGCTTGAACGGGTTAAAACAGGTATTTTGGGGGTGTGACAGATTGGCATCAGAGCATGAGTTATAGAGAACTAGGTTGTATCATTGACCCTAGACTATAACTACATCATCATAGCATCTCATCATTTCATCATAAGTGCATATTCACTATGCATGCGGTTTTATACGCACATTATGCGAATTATTTACTTTCATTTCACATCGATTGTCACATAGATGTCCCTAGATACCCATTCCATTATCCTTTCTTCAGATTCCAGCGTAGAGAATGCCTTGTCATTCCCTATCACAATTTTAACATCAGTTAGCTCTACACCAGACTCACCACTCATATTATCCGATATTGAGACTGAACCCTTTGAGGAGGACAAAGTTGCACCTACACCACCTTCGCACCATCAATTAGTCATAGGAACAAGGCAGTTCCTATCATTCTATCGAGACAGATCATACCATTTGGTAGGACTTATAGGCTTAGTCCTAATGGACCTATTAGGATGCTTACTACAATGAAGAGAGTACATTCTCTTACCCTCATTCTTAGATCACCTGCTACTCATGTAATATAACCACCATCAGCTACTCATACTTCTATTAGTCGTCCAATAGTGCATACTCTAGGTTTACCTTTGAAATGTCGCGAGATAACACGTAAGAGGGTAGTATTTCATTCACCATCATCTCCTAACTTACCACTAGGATTTCCATCATCATCATCATTATCATCTAGAGCACCATCCGTACCATCACATCTCATAGATACTACTCATACATCTGACTTGCAAGCTTGGAAAGTGTGCATGATTTGACACACCATTACCACCTATCACTAAAACTATAGATACTACACCATCTTATAGGTTTCAAGACTATGAGAGTTCTAGGGCTGTTGCTGCTAGACAGCCTACTGCTCCTACACTTGAGACATGATTAGACCATCAACAGGAACAGATAATAAATACCTTTCTATCTAATGTAATCTTTATCCTTTATTATCTCGAGGATAATCACAACCTTTGTTTATTTTATTCCCTATTCAAATTGCCCAATTTTTAATCATTTCGCAACAATATACCGTTATCTTACTAGGGATTAGACCAACTTTATTCTTGACTAATTAGGAGACTATTACCATTCTATGAGGTTCTCCCATGTATCCTACAAACCATTAAACAAATCTTATTTCAAGTTATTTTGCTACCACTTTATAAAATTTTTTCACATAATTTTATTTCAAGCTATTTTATTACCATCTTAGGAAAAATTGTTTCACAGAGTTTTAAAACAATTTGTTTTGTTACCACCCTATAAATTGACTTTCAGTCATTCTATCAACTATTTACTATCATTACGCGAAACGATTTTCATGTTACTCTGAAAAAAAAAAATTGTTTGAGCCATTATTTTACAAAACAACATGTTGAATACCATCTAAAACTTCGGAGAAACATAATACCATTTCAACAAAACCAAGCATCACATCATCTGTCCTCGATTATACATAGTCTGATCACCTATGTATAATTTAGGAAGGATTATGTCATGAAAGAAACAAGCATCATTTCAAATTTCCTAAAACAATCTTCATTCAAAAGCAAAGCTTTGTAATCAGATGAATTGTTCATAAACATTTCTTTTTGTTAACACTCTATAGATACCTACGCTATTCATCACTCACTCAACCGATAAGTTGAAATTTTACTAGTGACCTTTTTAGGAAAGATTTTCCATACCATCTATGAAGAGGATTCCTCGATACAAGGAAACAATGAAAGGATTTCAGAACTACCAACAAGGAATAGAAGTATGTAATAAGATGATTCAAAACTCAACAAAAATCTTAAGACATCACGAGACATTCCGAACCACTATCTTTGGACCAGAAGCCAAATTATATCATTTCAAAAGTGCCAGCTAGACCGGGTTACAAGAAATTATACAAAGCGAATACCCACTAAGCAACACTGTAGAAATAAATTAAGCCTCTAGCTGAGACTACAGAAGATTTCATTAAACATGGCCTCAACAATATGTGAACTTCCCTACAATGAGTTTCCCTCAAAGGATAATTGAGTTAAATTAAGGTTATCGATATAAACTTCCCTTAAGGCATTGTGTTCTCTAGAAATTACAAATAACCTCATTTCCATATCAAGAGATGCAACAGTGCGAACATATCGGACAATCAATGACTCTCCATCTACAAGTGAAATGAGAACAAACATTCTTCGACATAGTATGAGCTGATATCTATGTTTTGCTAGCATGCTAACAATCTGAGTGATGAACTATTTTAGAAGCACTCAATGTCGGAACAAATCTTGAAAATCAACCACCACACCACATCATTTAAATATTTAGGGTTTTGTGACTTGACAACATAGAAGCGTGGAAATATTTGATAAGATAAATTAGGAGAGACACCATCAAACAATAAACATTTTAGTAATGGAGACTAAGCACCTTAGGCAAGGAAGACTCAAGTCATGACATTCGCTAGAACTAGAAACGCAAGGAATCACAACTATTACCCATAATCTATTCTTTTCAATAATGTCCTTTTCGAAGGACTTAACATTTTGAAATTTGGCACACGACACGTGGTATCCATTTCAATTATACCTAATATAAGGTAGTCGATTCACCTTAGACTTCTGACAATCATTTCAAGATTCCCATGGAACCTACTAGGACATGAGTACTGCCTATTATCCCCAGCTCAATGGTCAAAACGAGAGAACGATTCAAACATCAGAAGATATACTCAAAGCATATGTGATTTTCTGGAAATGATTAGGCAAATAATTCTTCCTCGAACAAGTTCCCTTACAACAATAGTTATCTCCTGAACATACTGACTGCACCATTTGAGGCACTCCATGGTTGAAATGTCAATCACCTATTGACAAGCCAAAAATCAAGAAAGTCCAACTCATTAGTCCATAACTTATTCATGAAACAACAAAGAAATCCTATAGATCAAGAATCAGTTACAAGCAACAACAAATAGATAGAAAAGCTACGTCGATATACGACGCAAAATATTAGAAATGTGTTCCATAAGTCACCAACCATTAGAATTTCAAGCTGGCAATAGAGTTATGTTGAAAGTCTCGCCTTGGAAAGGTGTGGTACGATTCAGAAAACACGAGAAGACTAGATACGACTCAAATATCTTCACCTTTTCATAAATAACACCATGGAAACCAACATGAACTGAATTCAGGGACTAAATTCCTTTTTGGGTGGGCGAATGTGAAAACTCATAATTTCAGGTCATTTTACAAACTTTGAAAATTTTACTATTCATCTCGGGAATTTACTATTCATCGGTTACTATTCATCATTTTACTATTCATCATTTTTGAAGTAGATTTGATATTTTGAAAGGGTATTTCAAAATTTTACTATTCACAAAACACTATTCATTCCCGGAGAAAAATCATTATTCATGATTCACTATTCATCATTTTTCGTAAACTAGGTTTACGAGTATCAAATACGCGTGACCTTGAGGGTTAAGCTGCGTATTCATGGAACATCATTGAGAATATTTCATATAGACTAAAGTTAGTCTACATATCATCAGTAACATCATTTCCATATTTGTTTATGCATGGGTTTGCATATTTTATTAACGTATATTTATTTATTAAATAAACGCTATCGCACGATCATTTATTTTGAATAATTGATCCGACACTTCAAACAATTATCCTGATATATTTTTATACTCATTGTAAGACTATAAAACTTATATTAATAGTTTACGGATGTTTTGGAATTATTTTGCATATATATATATATAAATATATATATATATATATATATATATATATATATATATATATATATTCTGACGGTTTTAAGTAAATCCTACTCGATAATTATTATTTCACTCAATACTTGCGAGAAATGCATTTTTTATGACTTCAATATATTTTATTTTGTTATTTCTAGCTAAAGCTACACTTAATAATTATTTATATGTACCAAATACACAATATACATAACTTTAATACATTTAAATTATCAAAGCTACACATCATACCTCCCCAATTTGGTCTTGCCGACCTCCCCCCCATGTCACCACTTTTTGGATATTTTTATTAGTTAAACTTACACCTATACTCTTTTACAAGTAAATATCTATTACATGTGCTAGTTTTATAAAGCAAAATACATAGTAACACATATTTTAAGGTGTAAAAAGGCAAGAATCCTCTCTTTTTCATCCCTATGGTCGGCCAAGCCATGAACAAGAAGAAACCATGATTATTTTTCAAGCTTCATGTGTTAATCAAGTTCTATTAGTGATCTAGTTAGGGTTTTGAAATAAAAACCTCAAGATTTTTAAGTATACTTTGCTCAAAAATTCATCATCACTCAAGTAAGCTTCCACTAATTTTTCCTACCCTTATAAACTCTTATTTGATGTATTTTTATGATCTAGTAAGAAAAAAATGCAAGTATACTATGATCCATACCACTTTTACATGTTTTTATTTCTTAATATGGGTTTTAATTATCCTATTAGTATTCCTATGAAACCTATCAATTTTGGTAAATTTTAGGAACCCATGACACCCTAAGAAGGTGTATGGTAGGTTTAGAATAGCTTTGGTGTTGATTGGAAGGGTTTAGTACAAGTTTCAAACAAGAGAAATCATTTTCGACAACATATAATTAAGGGCTGTAACGTTTTGTGAAATCTGGAAACATCAGTGGGTCAGGGGATATTTTGGTTTACATTTTCAGAAAATAGATTTAAAAACAAAACCGTAGTCGCTTGAACGGGTTAAAACAGGTATTTTGGGGGAGTGACAAACCCCCCTTCTAGTTTTCCACAATTGGTACCAGAGCTTCGTTACCAAGTTTCTTAGAGTATATTGTACTTTAAAAGCTTGATACGATCCGTGTATGTTTGAAAACTACAAAGAAGGATATTTCTTAAAACAAAAATTCATGTTTTAGAAATCTTTACATTTTAAATGTTGCATAGTGATAGATCATTCTAACATTTTATTTTGAGAAATCTTCATGCTAGAATTCTTCCAATGACTTCGTTCTATCATAATAAAAATGAAGTCAACACACAAAGATGAATACAAAGTGACCACAACTTGCTTTTCCGAAATACGATTAAGTATTTTTAAAAGCTCATGAAGTTTTTCGCGTCTATGGTTTCTAAAACCATACAAAGGGAATATAGCAAAGGTATGTTCTCTTAGTTACAATTAGTTGGCCAAAAATGTGCTAATTACTTGTGGATAAAATGGTGATATATGCTTCTCTCTTATAATAAGCATAATATGAAAAGTGTTTTAGTAATCTTCTTGTCTTTTAAGTTTTGTTGTTAGATATGTTATTAATCAAGCTTGAATAAAGATTAAAATGGGTAATATAACCTCGCTAAAAAGTCTACAAAGGTTAAACCTTTTCGTCGGATCAAAATATGTATTTTTGTGAATCTGTGTCAGATCCACGGATCCCTTTTGGAAGGGATCCGGCGGATCCGTGCAACGGAGGACAATTTTTGGTTAAATTTTAAAAATTCATAACTAATTAACCGTAAGTCCGTAGAAGTCATGCTACCTATCGTTTTAAAGGTATTTGAGTCTACTTTCATATAAAAATGATTTCATAAACTGATTCGAAACAAAAATTTACAGAATCATTGATTTATAATAGAAAGTCATTTTTCGGTCATAACTTTTGCACAAACTTTTGATCTAATTGGAGACGGATGTTTTCGTCTTTGAATAACAATGTGTCTTCTTTTGAAATTAAGCTTTTGATCATATTTATAAATATAAAGGAAACTAATCAAGCTTGGTATATATGTTTATATTTAATGCAAAGCGATGAAAAGAATTTTCGTATGCTATGCTAAATGATTAATTGTCTTATCTTGCATTACTTGATTATTTGCTTATCTCAAATAGTTTTTTTTGTGCTTGTTTGTTTGAATAACATATGTGGTTTTCTCACCTTGCTATTCATTCTCTTGTTTGTCGATTTAGTAATATTTTACTAATGAATGTGCTATTTGAAGGAGTGTTTGGGATAACATCTAGGTGTGTCGAAAATGTTAGTTTAAATAGTTAGATAAGTCATATAAGTTGAAAAAATGTTTAAAACATGTAATATACTAAATGGCTTCTTGATTGAGTTTGTCATGTGAGCAACATAAATGTTTTATGTGCTTATATGATTTCTTGATTTCATATTTTCTTGTGCCGTTTTCTAAAAACAACAAGAATGTACATCGGATCATAACCTACACTTGTGTTGATGTTGTACTCTCCCGTTTTCCTTTTCATGATTGCTTTCCAAGCTTCATAGTAGGATTGACAACTTGATTATTTCATCCGATATACTCAAGTAAATTATTTTGCAACACAAACATAATTCGTCATATCCGAAAATCCAAACTCGAGCTTTCCAACAACATATGTTGACCTAGCTCATCCAACCATTTTTGTTCACCATATGGACAACTTTAAATTTTTATATTTAAACATGACTCATTCGTCACCTTAGTTGTTTCAGGCATAATATTAATAAACACGAAGCAAAGTATCATCAATGTTACTCTTCGATAGGCCATTGTAGGAATATAAATTTTCCTAACTTGAGAATGAATACTGGAGAACTTATTGCACTAGAAACTCAATTTGACCTAATGGTTGAATTGCTTCCTTGATAGAAGTTGGGTATGTGGAATCACCCGTAAAAATAGTCGTGTTTAGCCGTAATTGAGTACCGCTAGTAATAGTCTCATATTCATTCTCTCACATGAGAAATCTATACTTATATGTTTTCCTAAAGTAAGTTTACAATGGAAATACTTTGCGTTGTCTTAGGATTACTAATCAAACAAGTTGTAAAATTAATTTTTCTTTTAGTTAATCACAACCACTTGCCTCATCAAGCGATTATCTTGCTTTGATCGAGAAGAGCTACATTACTTCAAGGAGGAAGTTCATTATACGCTAATAACCATCCGTAATAACTATACTTAGTTCATTACCTTCACTAAACCAAAACAACCTTCTAAATAATTCACTTTTTTAATGACGCATATACATGTGTTTTCTTACTCTTCAAAATACCAACACATAGGTAAACACCTCTTAGCTAAAACCAACTCACAAAACTGTACTTGCTTCGAGCCTTTCTATATCCAACACTTACTCTTCTAAACACAACTCCTTCATCTCACAAACAACAAGATCTAAATGAAGTCTAGGATTGTCATGAACTAGCACCTCACAACTCTATTGTCTTGAACACCATCATGTACTCTTTTCTTTCTTGACACATATCTTGCACGCCATTGTTAATACAAACGATTTACTAATCTAGATCATAAATATGTTTTTAGCTTCTTGAATAGTGCTTGTTAAGTTTGATAAACCTTTGTGTTATTTGTGAGCTCGATCTCATTTGATTGCATATGTGCTATTCTTACATGCTCTCATTGGTATGCTAGACTTATATACATATATGCTTGCTGTAGAGATCATTGGTTTCAAAATTCGATACATGGAACAAAATCTTGCAACCATTACATTAAGGAATCTGTCTCGGATAGGATCCCTTGTAGCTATAACTAGCGGGATCCCTCAAGTGAAGGATCTGGATGTGGGATCCGGTGGGCAGTGCAATTTAGCTTCCTTGCATCAATCCAACCTTCAGGACAGTATTCCAGACTAGTTAAACATGCTACATTAGGATCACTTAAACTTTCTTTGGAAGCTCATTGATCTCACATTCACTCACGGATGACTTAGGATCACATTCAAGGTGTTTTTGATTTATCATTACTTCAAAACTCACCATCTTTCCGCTCTAATGTTTACACATTGTTCCTCTCATCTCAAAACACCTAGTTTGATATTTCTCTCAATTTTAACCAATTGCTTGTAGTCATCCTTACCTCAAAATAGGCTAAAAACTAGTTTTTCATTTCTATGATTTTTAGGAATTTTCCAAATTATCTTAAGTTACCATATGATCTCTAGGATCATTTAGCACCACTTGACACTCTCAAATTTCCTAGTGTCATCTTTGATCATTCATTGGTATTCATAAAGCCCCATTTTCTTCCATAAAAGGCAATCATTAGCTACCATCACTCATTGCCCTTGATTATTTAAGTCCCCTTTCATTTAAGACACTTAGGGAGACTGAAACACTCAAAATGTATTGCTACTAGACCTTACAAAACATCATTTTCCTCTTTTCTAGGCTGCTGAGAGCCAGATCCCTAAGATTAGCCTAGACGGATCCCTCATTGAAGGAAACTGTGGGAAGCAACTGACAGATTCAGTTAACTCTAGCTAAAAAAATCAATTCAAGCTCTCCTTGCTAACTTGAACACTCCATCTTGTCTTAATTAACCTCCTTGATCAGTGCAACTCTAAAGTTGACTCTTGTGCATGCAAATCATCACATTTCAAAGGATCCTAGTGACCTAAGTCTTGAATGCACTTGCCAAATCCTTCTCTTTATAAACCCTTTTGTTAGGACTTCTTAGTCACCATATACAACTTAAATCTCAGCAACTAGAAGCCTCTATCTCACTAACCTTTTGTCATCTCATCATGAGGAAAGCTCCTAGTAGTAACTCATCCACCAAAGGACCACCCAAGAAACTTGCTCGTGTTATTCACGAAATTTCTTCAACCGAATCATCTCTCGTTAAATCCAAAAAAGCTAGAATTTCTGCTCCACCAATCAAACCAATCCCCAAAAGGATTTTTCCCATAAAACTTCCAATGCCAAACACCACCATACCTCCTAAACTTGTAG
>OU343216.1:87522856-87576648 GCA_910596185.1 Chrysanthemum makinoi
AAACTCTCCAATGTTCTGAACTCATCCCGCCTAAACAACCTTTCATCAATCCGAGTGATGATCTTCTTCACATCCCTCCTTTCCCTCGAATTCCATCTCTTTGGTGACCCTATTCCTTCCTGGATCGCCTTTAACCGATATGCTAATCCATCCCGAACTTTCTTTAATGTGTGATCCCCAAACTTATGAAGCTCTTTACACGCCATGAAGCAATTGGGGTGTAGTTCACTACGGTAGACTACCCCAAATGGTTTGCTGATGAGGGTGTACTGAGCAAGTTGGTTTATGTCGGGAAGTTCGAGCTGTGGTTTTGTGAGATTAACGCGGTTCTGGTATGATTCCAAGGCTATTTGAATGTCTTCTACACGCTCTTGGATCACAATGCTTCTGATGAAGATTAATAATGACTTGATGTACTCGCGTTGGATAGTTGTAGAGAATTGTCGTATTCGTCCTTGTACCTTTGCAAGATACATATCTTCAATGTCGTTTAGTGACAATCTCGGAAAATCCACTTCACAAAAGTCATAGTCCTCTTCGTCTTGTCGTTTGACCACAATTTTCTTGAGGAATGTGTAGTCCCACTTTGACGAAAGAGTAACATGCTGAATAGCAATGATCCGTTTATCACTGAACACTTCCTTTTTAGACTTGAGAACCTGGCAGCTTTTGTAGAAGATTCGTCGTCATTCTGGCCAATGATAAATCCCAAAAAGTGCATCGAGGTCATAGTTTTACACTTTGTCAGAGAACATGTGTGTGGCATCTTCCTCGATGGCTATGCTGTTGGAGTATATTGCTGCCGGGAAAGGGAGTGTGAGTGATGTAGCATATTTCTTGGAAACATCGCTACCACCTGGTTGCAAACCTTTGGGTTGCAAATGGATTTTCAAAAGGAAAATGAAGGTACATGGAACTATTGAAAAGTTCAAGGCTAGACTAGTGATTCAGAGCTTTAAATAAAAGTCAGGAATAGACTATTTTGATACTTATGCTCATGTGGCTCATATCAGTACCATAAGACTGCTGATTGATTTGGCATCAATTCATAATCTAATTATTCATCATATGGATGTGAAAACAGCTTTCTTGAATGGCGAATTAGATGAGGAGGTTTATATGAACCAACCTCAGGGCTTCATCATGCCTGGCAATGAAAACAAGGTGTGTAAACTGATTAAGTCTCTTTATGGACTAAAGCAGGCACCTAAGCAATGGCATCAAAAATTTGATGAAGTGGTTTTGTCTAGTGTTATGTTCTTAACCAAGCTGACAAATGTGTATATAGCAAATTTGATGAATCTGGTAAAGGAGTTATCATTTGTCTATATGTTGATGACATGTTGATCTTTGGCACTGACTAAAATCAGGTTGACTTGACAAAGGAATTTTTGTCATCAAGGTTCTCCATGAAGGACATGGGGGAGGCTGATGTTATCCTTGGTATAAGGATTAAACATGAAAGTAAAGAATTTATATCTCTTAGTATCATTATATTGAGAAGGTGTTGAGGAAATTCAATTACTTTGATTTTACTCCTTTGAGTACACCTATGGATACTTGTGAGAAGTTGATACCTAATAAAGGCAAGGTTGTATCTCAACTTGAGTATTCTAGGGTAATTCTCTGCCTGATGTATGCCATGACTTGTACAAGACCTGATATTGCTTTTGCAGTGGGAAAACTGAGCAAGTATACTAGTAATCCTAATGCTCATCACTGGCAAGCAGTTCAGAGGGTATTGAAGTATCTGAAGAGAACTATGGATTATAGTCTCTCATATACTGGTTATCCTTTAGTGTTAAAAGGATACACTAATGCAAGTTGGATCAGTAACACTAAAGACAATTCGTCTACCAGTGGCTGAGTATTCCTACTTGGTGGAGGTGCAATTTCTTGGGCATCCACCAGCTAAACTTGCATCACCAGTTCACAATGGAATATGAATTTGTAGCCTTAGCAACCTGCCGGTAAAGAAGTTTGAATGGTTGAAAACTTGCTTTTGAGATTCCATTGTGGCCTCAAACCTATAGCACCTATTTCTATCCGTTGTGATAGTAGAACATTTGCAAAGGCTTATAGCCAGATGTACAATGGGAAGTCTAGACACTTAGGTGTCAGACATAGCATGATTCGTGAGCTTATCATGAATGGGGTGGGATCTATAGAGTTTGTTAGATCTCAACAAAATTTAGCTGATCACTTGACGAAGGGTTTGGCCAGAGACTTGGTTATAAAGTCTGCTAAAGGGATGGGTATAAATCCAACTTAGTCACTGAATGATAAGACACCCAACTTCCTCCTGAGGAAACTTGGGAGCTAAGTTCAATGTGGAAAGCTGAACATCTCGTGAATGGAGCACATGTTTTATTTACATCCCAAGGTTGTGCTCAGAACCTGCCGAAAAAAAGGATGAAGTCTTTACTTCTTAATGGTTAATTTCTTTGAAAAGTGCTAAGCAGTAGCATGAATAAAAGAGGAACCACCTATGTGAATGTTGAAGTTTTGCCGCTTCAGGTAGCTTTGGACTTGTGGCTCTTGCAACATTTATGAATTTGGATATGGACACATGGCTTGTGAAGTGTCAGGAGCGTTTAAGTGTTTGAAAACTTGTGTGTATTTTATCTTCAGGTATTCAAATGGGTTAAAGGGTTCAATTCTTAGAACACCCTGATTCTCGAATATTTGAACGTGTAATGTACTAAGATGGAAATTCAATCCTCGGGATATTTTCGTTTATGCACATGTTTTGTTTGATGTTTGTTTTTCATGCAAAGGAAGTGAACTAAATTTGGGGAGGATTGTTCGAAAATTTAGTGCACTTGTGGGATTAGTTCACACCTGGCTTTGGGTAAGGAGGTACGGAGGTACGGAGTGTACACTCATGAGGTCCCTGAACACCCTGACTCAATAGTAGTTAGTACTGCTAGTGTATTGATTACTACTGCTATAGTATTAACTGATGGTTCCTACTGGTAGTGTATTGGTTCCTGCTGCTAGTGTATTGGTTACTACTGCTAGTGTAGTAACTGATTCTCGAATATTTGAACGTGTAATGTACTAAGATGGAAATTCAATCCTCAGGATATTTTCGTTTATGCACATTTTTTGTTTGATGTTTGTTTTTCATGCAAAGGAAGTGAACTAAATTTGGGGAGGATTGTTCGAAAATTTAGTGCACTTGTGGGATTAGTTCACACCTGGCTTTGGGTAAGGAGGTACGGAGTGTACACTCATGAGGTCCCTGAACACCCTGACTCAATAGTAGTTAGTACTGCTAGTGTATTGGTTACTACTGCTATTGTAGTAACTGATGGTTCCTACTGGTAGTGTATTGGTTCCTGCTGCTAGTGTAATGGTTCCCTCTTGCCTAGTAGTGTTGCAGTGATTAATTTGTAACAGCTTTGACTCATTCAAGTGGCTATTATGACTGCTTTATGACCACGTTTAATTGGTCATGTAACCACTATTCTTATGATAATGGAGGCTTTTTATGGGTGATTAATTGGCCGTTAATTACTCATAAAGTCCATTGACTAGGAGTGCGTGTTCTCTATAATAAATAGAGATGGTCATCATCAGCATGAAGAGATACAAAACCAGGAGAAACAAACAGATAGCTAAAACACTTATATGCTCAGGGGTTATTGATTGTGCCTAATTCAATAACTAACATTTGGTCTTTTCCCAAGTAGATATTCGTGTAAACCAGGCATAGGGTCTAATAGTTTACTTTAGAAAATGATCACACGATTCCAAGTGATATTCGGTAACCACCTAGTGGTATCGCATTGCTACTGATTATCTTACCCTGCTGCTGGGCTGTTACCACCAACAAGCCCATTTTGAAAAAGTTAAATTTGAAAACCTCTTATCAAATATCAACTCATCCTATTCCTATTTATTCTAAATTTTAGGTGGTATAAAACTATTATACGAATCACCACTGTTTGCTAATTCAATATTTAAACGTACTATATTACCTGCATGTATGCCTTGTTTTTGTTGATGTTGGTTAATAGATTCTTGGTTTCTTGTTACAACTGGAGTTTCTCTCCTAAATTTTTTTAAGTCTACCTTCAGCTCCTTAAGAGACATTTAAATTAGCTGTCAAGCAAAGCTGCAACTTTTGATAATTCATGTTAATTTCGTCTCTCTTTCCTATATTTACCCCAAGAATGGTAATTTATACATATAAGCCAGTATGGGGTTACGTTAAAACGATTTCAGTCCCCTCAAAAATGACGCTCAAGCTCCGCCACTGCTAAGCATGTTACCATACGGTAAGATAAATATATTGTAATACTTTTCTATCATTTCTCAAAATGTCTCCTTTTTATCACCATAATGACTAAAAGGATCAAAATGGACAATTTTATGCATTGTTGAAATATATAAATTTGAAATATGACAATTCATGTTTTATCAAAGCATTTAGTATTTTATGTGTTGCACAGGTCGAAGGTAACTAGGAAACGCCATAACCACCCGATAGTGAAAGCTGGCTCGCAAATTTTAGAGGTACAATTTGTTAGTTATGCGCTCGTAAATCAATAGTTATATAGCCGGGAATTACGTGAGGCTATCGGGGCACACACGTATACACGAAGAACACGTTTATTATATATTTAATAAACGTATATGTTATGTATATTTATTAAATGTATAATATGTTTCACGAAATAATTTAAATATATGTTAAATATAAAAGAGATGGACTTGGATGTCGGAAAACGAAACTCCCGGACCTCCCTCCAAAGTAGCCAGGTATAGAAGGATCTAGGAGGGGTGTTATGTGTCGTTTTTATCTAACTAAAGGAGGTGAAAGACAATGACTTGTTGGACAAGTTGAGGTGCTATATAAACACCCTTCGCCTCATTGTTCGATACGACAGATATACAAAACACATTGCCTAAAAGCTTAATTCGTTTTCCTTGGTCCAACATTGCGGCTGACATAAAACAACATCTATTGTTTTAGTTTGTCTATTCGTACATTAATACATATATAACAAAGACTAGTATCTTTGTTATATTAGTATTCTATCTCTTTATAAATAAATTCGAACGTATACTTTTTGGTATTCGAATTGTGTTTAAGCTAGTAACAATAACACACGGTGTTAGTTTGTTATACGTGAAACAAGCACTAGCATCCTAACATGCTTCATTTTACGTGTAGTGTATGCATTCGTTAGAGGTGATAATTTAATCACTTCGGTTTCAAGATCAAGTTCCGGTGTTTATCTGTTTTTCAATAGATTCGAGGTTAGTATTTTATGTGTTTTAATTATGTGTTTTAATTCATAACATTAAATATAGGTACTCGTGGTATTGATGGTTTAATCAATATGAATTCCCAACAGTGGCATCATGAGCCATCTCGTTTGGTGTTATGGGTTACACATAGAGTCGCTTGCTACGCTAATTAAACACATATATTAATTGTTTTGACAATAACATGCATTATTGTCATTTAATTAAATCTTGATCTTGTTTAATATTAATGGTTAATAAAAGAGGTTAGGAAAAATTAAAAAGATATTGTAATATGGATTCTTCTTTTTTTCTTTCCGATCTTAAGGCTTACGCGGTCATGATTTATGACGTCTCTGGTCCACTTGGTACCTAGCTCGAAAACCTTGTGGGAGCCTTAGATTCTCCAATTGGGGAAGACTCATTCTTGAGTTTTGGAGCATTACTTGTTACTGTTTTCCATTAGAGTCTGTCTTCACCTCTACCCTTCTTCTCTGCTTTTAATTGCTTATATGTTTCATTCCTTGTGACTTGTTTACATATATGCTTTTGATTTTGGAAATAAAAATAGACTAATTACTTATATCAAAACTTGTTTTAATTAAATCGTGGGTTCCATCAAGCTATTGAGGGTGTGGATCATTACTCGAAGCTACCAGGATATAGCTTGCTGGATATCGTGAGATTTAATTATTGTCTCAATAACACACTTAATTCCTTGTGATCAGTTATGTGTTATGTGTAAAACTTGTTTTTTACACTTAAACGGACTATAAACTATCGAAATTTGATTTGATTAAATCGTTGGTTCGATCATGCTATTGAGGGTGTGGATCATTACTCGAAGCTACCAAGATATAGCATGATGGATATCGTTTGATTTAATAAACTTTAACTATATGATACCTAAAGTTTTGTGCTCTTATTAATGATCTTTTTGTTAACACCAAGATCTAGGGTTTGTGCATGGTCTTTTCCCGCCCCACTACATGTTTCGGCATTTGTGGGAATTATTGGAAGAACTTGGGTCTTTTGACTCATGTAGAGTACAATATAGGGTTCTTGACCATTCTTTTCCCGTGATATTAGTACACCTAAATAAGTTAAAAAATTGTTTTTTTTGCAAACTTGTGCTACAAAGATGTTTGCATGCTTCTTTGTACACAATTTTTGATACATGTTTTTGTCAAAAATTATGTGATACCCTATTGAAATTTAAGTCTATGCCATCCAAGTTTGAGAACACTTGCACTTGCATTTTGCTTTTCGTGGGCGTGAAAGTGAATTGCAACCTAAGGTGTTTATTCTCCATAGGACCTAGAGTTATTTAAACATGTTCTCTAATTGGACGACTTAATCGAGTCAAGCGGGTGAGATCTTTGATCCCGAGGCATAGGATGAGACAAAACATGCATGACACTAGCAGCTTGTACTCTAGTATCATAAGTCTCATAAATCTAAGAATTGCACTTGTAATGTAATTGTCGCACGCCGCCTACCTCTTGTACCCACAAGACTTACCAGAGTAGTATGCACTACCGTGATGAGTGGTAGTAGTCTTTTAGTAAATTAATTGTTTTATTTATTAAAACATGGGTAGTTGATCGGTGCTGAACCGTCAAGTTTATCACACAAGTCAACCACTTGTGAATGGTCAACCGTAATAAAATTCAAACAGTCTAAAACCAATGCAATTTCCCTTGGAATATAGTGGATTCCCGGGTCGTTAAGTCCCAACGAGGTGTGTAAACTGTAATACAACGAATGTGTGTGCTGAAATGATATTGAATATACAAAATGTAGAATCTGATTGACTAACACTAGGAATGTGAATAGTGATAGCTCTTTCACAGCTATGTCGTAAAAACGTGCAATCAGAACCTAAAACGTAAAAGATATACTAACGTACGTTTAACTTTAATTAAACGTAAACGTATAAAAAATAAAACGATTATAACTATAATAGGGATTTGCATGTCTTAGCGACTTAAATGCAAATTAAATATAATTAAAATATTTAACTATAATTTACAAATTTATATAAAAGTTAAGAAAATCTAAAAAAACTAAAACGTATATGTTTACGTAACAATTACGTAAATGTAAAATAAAAAGGAAAGGGATTATGATTAATTATACTAAGGAAATTAAATCTAATAAAAATTTTGAAGTCATTTTAATTCTATATTTAAAATTGTTTAACGATTAAAATCTAAAATGCATATGTTTACGCTTTTAAATAAACGCTCTACGTACAAAAGAAAATGTGAAATTGAAACAGTATTAATCCTAAAAATATAAAAATGAAATTTTTATAAACCTAATGATAAGAGAAAATTTTGAGAAAAAGAAAATTATTTTTAAACTATTTATTTAATTATTATTAATTAAAAATTGAATTAAATGTATTTAATAATGAATTAAATAATAAGAAAATCTAAAATTAACTTAAATAAATGAAATAAAGAATCTGAAAAATCTAAAATATTATAAAATAATTTTGAAACTGAAAATGTATTTTATACATAATTATTCTATTTATTATGAATTATTTACTGTTATTAATTACTAAAAACTTTTATTGATTTATTATAAATAATAAATGAAT
This sequence comes from Chrysanthemum makinoi, assembly GCA_910596185.1. NCBI lineage: Eukaryota > Viridiplantae > Streptophyta > Magnoliopsida > Asterales > Asteraceae > Chrysanthemum > Chrysanthemum makinoi. The sequence continues at coordinate 87,530,721 of OU343216.1, forward strand.
AAAGAAAAAATCTGAAACTTTTTACAAAATTCTAAAATAAATAAAAGAAGCTAGAAAAAATATAAAAACTATATGTTATTAACAGAAATAAGCTAATAAGCAAATAAGCTTCTAAATAGAAGCTATCACTTAGCTTAAAAGTGTTACTTTTTGGCTTTTCTTTTTCTGGATTAATTATACAATGATATTATACATGTTTAATGAAAACAAAACTTTACAAACCTAAAAATAAGCAAATTGTGAGCTTATGAGTCCAATGTTAAGCTTTTGGCTTGACTGTTGGAACTCAAGCTCATAATAAGCTTGAAATAAGCTATACACATGAAACAAAAGGTAAAATAATATGTGTACAAGTCCAATAGATAAATATAAACAGAAAATGGACTAAATGGTGCACAAGTGTGATCTTATGGTTTAGACAGTTAAGCTTTTTGGGCTTAACTTGGATGGAGTGAAAGCTTGTAAAAGCTTGGTATAAGCTCCACACTAAAAGAAAAGATAAAAATAATAATATACAAGTAATATGAACAAGTTTGCACAAGCTGGTGCACTGGCATTCACCTATAAGCTAGTAATAAGCCAATAAGCAAATCCAAATTACCACAGATCCAAACAGCCCTGATACTTTTGAATGACAAATTCAGCTGAGGGTATAAGCTTAATAAGCCAAAATAAGAATTGAAGTAGCAAGCTCGGGTTGGTGGCTTTCCAAAAGCCAAAGATCAACCTGTGGGGTCCACGATGAGCTTTGAGGAGCTTATGAAGTAGCTACAATTATATCTGATTTCTCAATGTATCCGAGAAATGGGACAAACAAAAGAGTGGTTGCATGCCCTACTTAATAAGCTACAACATGCAATTTAAGCACCGGACTTAGAGTCTAGTGGGTTAGCTTCTAAAAGAAACCAAAATCACAAGTTGAGTCCACGTATAAGCTTTTTGTGAGCTTATGAAGAAGCTATGAGGACACCGATTCTAAAATGTACTTATCAAAATGGTGATAAGTATAAGCTACTTGCATCCCTAGCAAATAAGTGCTAGGGAAAATTGAGCATAGGATCATTAAGTTTGGTAGATAAGCTTCACATGAAGCTAATTCACACAGGCTCTAGATCACAAATGAGCTTATAAAGAGCTATAGGTAATGGTGTAAATTCAAAGAATTGAACTGTTGGGAATGGGCAAACTACAAGCTCTTAATGACTTATCTAATTAACTCATAAATGCTCAACAAGCACTAAACTAAAGATTATCGCTTGCTTGGCGCTCACAACCCAAGCTTCAAGAAGGAGCTTTTATAAGCTTGGGAAAACACTCAACTTCACCGTTTGCTTCAGTGGAAGTGAGTTTGGTGGGACAAAAAGGTGGGTTGATTAAGTAGCCTAATTAAGCAAATAAGAGAAAAATAAGCATTCACATAACAACTAGGCCACAAGGGCTACACAAAGAAGCCAAGTGTATCGGATAGGGACAACTCCACAAGCTTTTGCAAGCTCATGGTTTAAACAGCCTAACCATGGTGCAGGGCAAAAATGGGCATAAAGAAGCTACAAAATAAGCACTTAAACATGGAAACTAAAAATTAACAAAAATACAATAAGCAATATTAGCAACAAAGCTACAATACCCTAAAAGCATTTAGACAGAAACTAAATAGCAAAGGCACACTGAAATTATTAAGTTTATTCAAAAATGACTAAAGTGAAAATTTGACTTTTTACAAGAACACTAAAGTTGACTAAAATGAACTTAGAACTTAATCTAATAACTTAATATGTTATATTAAGCTATAATGAAACTAAATTAAGCAAACTTAACAACTTTTAAGCTAATATTATGAAAATGGATTTGAAAAACTTAAGGCACAAGAAATTAGAAAAGATTAAAAGTAATATTGACTATCTACTTAATAGAACATGGATATGATTATTAAACTGAGTTATATGACCATATAGTGGTGTACATCAAACAAGAATAACAACACACACAACCATAAACACAGAGTAGACAACAAATCCATTATATGCAACCTAAAATTACCACAGGAACACCGAGATGGATTGAAGATGAATTTGACCATTTACACATTACCACTGAGCTTAAAGGATTGTCACTTCCTCAAATGTCCTAATGGGTCATGTATACACAGTAAATAAACAAAACACAAACAACAAATCAACCTATCCAAAACCATCCTAAATCATACCAAATCCAAACAACCCTTTAAACTTCACTTGTCACATGAATTTCAAAGTATTCAATGAATTTGAATACAAACCTGATTCCAAACATATTATTATCACATAAGAAGATTAATTGAGCATAAAACTTCAAGAACACAAGCAAGAAACACAAACTTGTCAAATTTGCAATTCAACCGAGTTGTTTCAATTCTTAGCACAAGTGAATCTTAATGAACAACTACTAGTATTAAGTTATAATAACACTAAACAACAACAAAGAAACATGAAAACTTAAGAATCAAAGCATGAAAAGGAATGAAACAAAGAATTGCAAAAAATGAGAAAATGGCTTACAAGATGAATCGCTCGAAAACCAAAGAAACCAAGGATCATACCACACCTATAGCTTTCCATAAAGCTTCTAAACCAAATCCATCCAGGATTCACTCTGCTCCTTGCATTGATCATCTTGCAAACTGATTTTTTATTTATTTTTCTATTTTCTTGATTTCTTTTTGGTATTTTTGGATTTGAAAAAACTATAACTGTTTTGATGTATCTAAAAGCTTAGTGAGCTTTGTCAGGAGCCTACATGAGCTAATAGAGTCCAATAAACAACCATAATCAACATTAAGTTAAATGACAAGAAATTAAAGGAACATTAAAGTAAAAACTTGAAATTTAAAAGTAACTTGAAATTAAACCGAAATAAAGTTTCATTACACTAATTTGAGAAAGATAACAGCATTAAAACATTAAAAGACAATGAATTTAAAGAAAGCTTTTAAATTTTACACTATGTGACCATTGGCTAATCCAAGGTAAGTCTTCTCTCATCCATCTCTTCTTTTTTATATCATTCTGAGTTCCTTGTCGACCTCTGAATGTTTCCCACTTATTTCCAGCCATTGGATGCCTTGAATTCATCATAATCGTCCATGTGGAATTTTGGCGCCAAAATCTTTACAGCTGGATTGAGCAGGTTTATTGCATTTAAAATGTTTTGGGAGGTTGTGGAGGTGGAAGGGGAGTGGGTAATGAGCTGGAGACAGGTGGTGGTGAGGTGGAAAGGTGGGGAAAACCACTGGTTTTGTTTCGTGCATGGTGAGGAGTATAAGAAAGTTAGCCAGTGGTGGTGGTATTATATTTAAAAACGTGGGTTGGGCTTGGGACTGGGCCAGCTGGGTTGTACGATTCGATTTGGGTTTTAATTAATAACAAAGGGGTCCGGTTTTGTTTGTAGAAATATAAGCCCAAGGACCATTCATGTAATATTCTGAAAAGTGAGGGACTGAAATTGCAACTTTTCCAAAGTTAACACAAGGACTAAACCTGCAATTAATGGTTAGTACAAGGACCAATATTGCATAAAATTCCATTTTTATAAATCCAAGGACCAAACCGAAACTTGTAACTCCAGGACCAAACTTGTAATTTTATCAAAACTTATCATATAAGGACCAAATATGCCACATTTGAATAGTACAAGGGTGTAGTTTGAATAATTTCCATTTTTAAACACCTGTGGACTGATTTTGACACTTTTGTAAAGTTGAAGGACCAAAGTTGCCATTTTGTAATTTTTTAAACTTTGAAGGGTTTGTTTTGACAACTCATGAATCCTTAGGGACTTTAAATAACATTTTTCATTATTTTGATTTACCAGGGACTAGATTTGACAACTTTTGAAACTTGGGGACTAAAACTGCCAATTATGCAACCACAATACGTTTTTCACCATATTTTGGTATTTTTGCATTTAAAACACATAAAACACTTATTTGTGATATTTTTATCATTTTGATGCATTTCTGAGTGTTTTCATATGTTTTTGCAGTTTAAATGGTACAAAAATGATGAGTATTTAGATACTCATCAATCCCCCACACTAAGATATTGCTAGTCCCTAGCAATCTTTTGAGAAAACTTAATGGATTTCATCTCTTAACCAAAAGCCATTACTTCTGGAGTAGCCAATTGTTTTAGTTCAAGTAAGAACCTTGGCAATAACGATAACCAAATGATTTTGAGCAAATCATAAGCTGTAAACGGTTTTGATTTGTCTTTACCGCAATGAAGCCGTTTGCTTCTAGACTAGCCAACTCTTAGATAAATTATCAATATTATCTTTGGTGAGTCGACTACCAATTATGGTTTTCCAACTGCCTTTACCACAAGCCATAAACTTGCGGGCTAGCCAACTTTCCACTAATTAAAGATATGGTGAGCTGAACACCATACAATTTTAGGCAAATTGCAAGCCGTCAACGGATTTGATAAATCTTTACCAAGAGCCGTTGCTCTGGATTAGCCAATCCTTATTTTTATTAGACATGGTGGACTGATTACCATTTGTTGTGTTTAGTACATAGTACTTCCACTAAAAAATTTTAAAATTTGGCCATTTTGGGGAAAAAGGGACTAAAATGGTACATTTATGATCAAATTCGCCAGAATTTCCCCCCCCACACTAAGAAATGAATATTGTCCTCAATATTCAAAGTCCCGGCTATTATGCCGAATCCTTGAACGTAAAAAGATAATATTACTAGCTAAGTGTAGAAACACAACAATTATTCTCTTTTTAATATTTACAATTTTCATTCATTTTTTAGATCTATATACAACATGTGGGGCATCTCCCCACACTAAGGTGGTACACACGGGTGAAAACCCATGTTTAACTACTGTTTTTGATTACCGAGTCGCTAGCTTGACTCGAATTCCCCGAATTAAATGGTTTCATGGGGAAATGACTGGATGAGAAATTAGAGTGGGGTCACCACTCACAGAATTATGAACAAAGAATGTAAGGAGAATATTTTTGGTTTTTGATTTTATAATATAAACAGAAAAGTGAAAATGCTTTTGTATTTTTATCTTTTATATATATAGAAAGAAAAGAAAAATATTTTTGTGTTTTATATTGTTTTTGGAAATGAAATATGATATAATGTATATACAAGTACGTTATATCGCAGACACACCTCCCGGCAGCGAAGGCGCCAAAATTTGATTGGGTCTGAACCGTCAAGTTTATCACACAAGTCAACCACTTGTGAATGGTCAACCGTAATAAAATTCAAACAGTCTAAAACCAATGCAATTTCTCTTGGAATATAGTGGATTCCCGGGTCGTTAAGTCCCAACGAGGTGTGTAAACTGTAATACAACGACGTGTGTGCTTGAAATGATATTGAATATACAAAAAACAGGAAACTGATTGACTAACACTAGGAATGTGAATAGTGATAGCTCTCACGCCTATGTCGTTAAAAAAAACGTGCAATCAGGAACCTAAAAACGTAAAAGATATACAAACGTACGTTTAACTTTAATTAAACGTAAACGTATAAAAAAATAAAACGATTATAACTATAATAGGGATTTGCATGTCTTAGCGACTTAAATGCAAATTAAATATAATTAAAATATTTAACTATAATTTACAAATTTATATAAAAGTTAAGAAAATCTAAAAAAACTGGGGTGTAAAACGTATATGTTTACGTAACAATTACGTAAATGTAAAATAAAAAGGAAAGGGATTATGATTAATTATACTAAGGAAATTAAATATAATAAAAATTTTGAAGTCATTTTAATTCTATATTTAAAATTGTTTAACGATTAAAATCTAAAATGCGTATGTTACGTTTTTAAATAAACGTCTACGTACAAAAGAAAATATGAAATTGAAACAGTTTTAATCCTAAAAATATAAAAAATGAAATTTTTATAAACCTAATGATAAGAGAAAATTTTGAGAAAAAGAAAATTATTTTTAAACTATTTATTTAATTATTATTAATTAAAAATGAATTAAATGTATTTAATAATGAATTAAATAATAAGAAAATCTAAAATTAACTTAAATAAATGAAATAAAGAATCTGAAAATCTAAAATATTATAAAATAATTTTTGAAACTGAAAATGTATTTTATACATAATTATTCTATTTATTATGAATTATTTAAGGATTATTAATTACTAAAAAACTATTATTGATTTATTATAAATAATAAATGAATAAAGAAAAAATCTGAAACTTTTTAAAAAATTCTAAAATAAATAAAAGAAGCTAGGAAAAATATAAAAACTATATGTTATTAACAGAAATAAGCTAATAAGCAAATAAGCTTCTAAATAGAAGCTATCACTTAGCTTAAAAGTGTTACTTTTTGGCTTTTCTTTTTCTGGATTAATTATACAATGATATTATACATGTTTAATGAAAACAAAACTTTACAAACCTAAAAATAAGCAAATTGTGAGCTTATGAGTCCAACAGTTAAGCTTTTGGCTTGACTGTTGGAACTCAAGCTCATAATAAGCTTGAAATAAGCTATACACATGAAACAAAAGGTAAAATAATATGTGTACAAGTCCAATAGATAAATATAATAGAAAGAGAAAATGGACTGAAATGGTGCACAAGTGTGATCTTATGGTTTAGACAGTTAAGCTTTTTGGGCTTAACTTGGATGGAGTGAAAGCTTGTAAAAGCTTGGTATAAGCTCCACACTAAAAGAAAATATAAAAATAATAATATACAAGTAATATGAACAAGTTTGCACAAGTGGTGCACTCGGCATTCACCTATAATCTAGTAATAAGCCAATAAGCAAATCCAAATTACCACAGATCCAAACAGCCCTGCATACTTTTTGAATGACAAATTAAGCTGAGGGTATAACCTTAATAAGCCAAAGTAAGAATTGAAGTAGCAAGCTGGGTTGGTGGGCTTTCCAAAAAGCCAAAGATCAACCTGTGGGGTCCACAGATGAGCTTTTGAGGAGCTTATGAAGTAGCTACAATTATACTGATTTCTCAATGTATCTGAGAAATGGGACAAACAAAAAGCTGGTTGCAGACCCTACTTACTTATAAGCTACAACATGCAATTTAAGCACTGGGACTTAGAGTCTAGTGGGTTAGCTTCTAAAAGAAACCAAAATCACAAGTTGAGTCCACAGGATAAGCTTTTTGTGAGCTTATGAAGAAGCTATGAGGACACTGATTCTAAATGTACTTATCAAAATGGTGATAAGTATAAGCTACTTGCATCCCTAGCAAATAAGGCTGCTAGGGAAAATTGAGCATAGGATCATTGAGTTTGGTAGATAAGCTTCACATGAAGCTAATTCACACAGGCTCTAGATCACAAATGAGCTTATAAAGAGCTGTAGGTAATGGTGTAAATTCAAAGAATTGAACTGTTGGGAATGGGCAAACTACAAGCTCTTAATGACTTATCTAATTAACTCATAAATGCTCAACAAGCACTAAACTAAAGATTATCGTTGCTTGGCAAGACTCACAACCTCAAGCTCAGTAAGGAGCTTTTTATAAGCTTGGGAAAACACTCAACTTCACTGTTTGCTTCAGTGAAGTGAGTTTGGTGGGACAAAAAGGTGGGTTGATTAAGTAGCCTAATTAAGCAAATAAGAGAAAATAAGCATACACATAACAACTAGGCCACAAGGGCTACACAAAGAAGCCAAGTGCACTGGATAGGGACAACTCCTCAAGCTTTTGCAAGCTCATGGTTTAAACAGCCTAACCATGGTGCAGGGCAAAAATGGGCATAAAGAAGCTACAAAATAAGCACTTAAACATGGAAACTAAAAATTAACAAAAATACAATAAGCAATATTAGCAACAAAGCTACAATACCCTAAAAGCATTTAGACAGAAACTAAATAGCAAAGGCACACTGAAATTATTAAGTTTATTCAAAAATGACTAAAGTGAAAATTTGACTTTTTACAAGAACACTAAAGTTGACTAAAATGAACTTAGAACTTAATCTAATAACTTAATATGTTATATTAAGCTATAATGAAACTAAATTAAGCAAACTTAACAACTTTTAAGCTAATATTATGAAAATGGATTTGAAAAACTTGGGCAGACAAGAAATTAGAAAAGATTAAAAGTAATATTGACTATCTACTTAATAGAACCTGGATATGATTATTAAACTGAGTTATATGACCATATAGTGGTGTACATCAAACAAGAATAACAACACACACAACCATAAACACAGAGTAGACAACAAATCCATTATATGCAACCTAAAATTACCACAGTGAACACTGAGATGGATTGAAGATGAATTTGACCATTTACACATTACCACTGAGCTTAAAGGATTGTCACTTCCTCAAATGGCCTAATGGTTCATGTATACACAGAAATAAACAACACAAACAACCTCAGGATCCTAAATCATACCAAATCCAAACAACCCTTTAAACTTCACTTGTCACATGAATTTCAAAGTATTCAATGAATTTGAATACAAACCTGATTCCAAACATATTATTATCACATAAGAAGATTAATTGAGCATAAAACTTCAAGAACACAAGCAAGAAACACAAACTTGTCAAATTTGCAATTCAACTGAGTTGTTTCAATTCTTAGCACAAGTGAATCTTAATGAACAACTTCTAGTATTAAGTTATAATAACACTAAAAAACAACAAAGAAACATGAAAACTTAAGAATCAAAGCATGAAAAGGAATGAAACAGGAAATTGCAAAAATGAGAAAATGGCTTACAAGATGAATCAAGCTGAAAACCAAAGAAACCAAGGATCATACCACACCTATAGCTTTCCATAAAGCTTCTAAACCAAAGCCATCCAGGATTCACTCTGCTCCTTGCATTGATCATCTTGCAAACCCGATTTTTATTTATTTTTCTATTTTCTTGATTTCTTTTTGGTATTTTTGGATTTGAAAAACTATAACCGCTTTTGATGTATCTAAAAGCTTAGTGAGCTTTGTCAGGAGCCTACATGAGCTAATAGAGTCCAATAAACAACCATAATCAACATTAAGTTAAATGACAAGAAATTAAAGGAACATTAAAGTAAAAACTTGAAATTTAAAAGTAACTTGAAATTAAACTGGAAATAAAGTTTCATTACACTAATTTGAGAAAGATAACAGCATTAAAACATTAAAAGACAATGAATTTAAAGAAAGCTTTTAAATTTTACACTATGTGACCATTGGCTAATCCAAGGTAAGTCTTCTCTCATCCATCTCTTCTTTTTTATATCATTCTGAGTTCCTTGTCGACCTCTGAATGTTTCCCACTTCTTTCCAACCATTGGATGCCTTGAATTCATCATAATCGTCCATGTGGAATTTTGCGCCAAATCTTTACAAAACACTGGATTGAGCGGGAGGTTTATTGCATTTAAAAGGTTTTGGGAGGTTGTGGAGGTGGAAGGGGAGTGGGTAATGAGCTGGAGACAGGTGGTGGTGAGGTGGAGAGGTGGGGAAAACCACTGGTTTTGGGTTTCAGGCATGGTGAGGGAGAAGCACAGTGGTGGTGGTATTATATTAAAAACGTGGGTGGACTGGCTTGGACGGGCCAGCTGGGTTGTAGGATTGGATTTGGGTTTTAATTAATAACAAAGGGGTCCGGTTTTGTTTGTAGAAATATAAGCCCAAGGACCATTCATGTAATATTCTAAAAGTGAGGGATGAAATTGCAACTTTTCCAAAGTTAACACAAGGACTAAACCTGCAATTAATGGTTAGTACAAGGACCAATATTGCATAAAATTCCATTTTTATAAATCCAAGGACCAAAACTGTAAACTTTGTAACTCCAGGGACCAAACTTGTAATTTTCTCAAAACTTATCATATAAGGACCAAATATGCCACATTTGAATAGTACAAGGGTGTAGTTTGAATAATTTCCATTTTTAAACACCCAGGGACTGATTTTGACACTTTTGTAAAGTTGAAGGACCAAAGTTGCCATTTTGTAATTTTTTAAACTTTGAAGGGTTTGTTTTGACAACTCATGAATCCCTAGGGACTTTAAATAACATTTTTCATTATTTTGATTTACCAGGGACTAGATTTGACAACTTTTGAAACTTGGGGGACTAAAACTGCCAATTATGCAAACTTAATACGTTTTTCACCTGATTTTGGTATTTTTGCATTTAAAACACATAAAACACTTATTTGTGATATTTTTATCATTTTGATGCATTTCTGAGTGTTTTCAGATGTTTTGCGGTTTAAATGGTACAAAAATGATGAGTATTTAGATACTCATCAATCCCCACACTAAGATATTGCTAGTCCCTAGCAATCTTTTGAGAAAACTTAATGGATTTCATCTCTTTACCAAAATCCATTACTTCTGGAGTAGCCAATTGTTTTAGTTCAAGTAAGAACCTTGGCATAATGATAACCAAATGATTTTGAGCAAATCATAAGTCAGAACGGTTTTGATTTGTCTTTACCAGAAGCCGCTTGCTTCTGGACTAGCCAACTCTTAGATAAATTATCAATATTATCTTTGGTGAGTCGATTACCAATTATGGTTTTCCAACTGCCTTTACCACAAGCCATAAACTTGTGGGCTAGCCAACTTTTCACTAATTAAAGATATGGTGAACTGAACACCATACAATTTTAGGCAAATTGCAAGCCGTCAACGGATTTGATAAATCTTTACCAAGAGCCGTTTGCTCCTGGATTAGCCAATCCTTATGTTTATTAGACATGGTGGACTGATTACCATTTGTTGTGTTTAGTACATAGTACTTCCACTAAAAAAAAATTAATTTGGCCATTTTGGGGGAAAAAGGGACTAAAATGGTACATTTATGATCAAATTCGCCAGAATTTCCCCCCCACACTTAGAAATGAATATTGTCCTCAATATTCAAAGTCCCGGCTATTATGCCGAATCCTTGAACGTAAAAAGATAATATTACTAGCTAAGTGTAGAAACACAACAATTATTCTCTTTTTTAATATTTACAATTTTCATTCATTTTTTAGATCTATATACAACATGTGGGGCATCTCCCCCACACTTAGGTGGTACACACGGGTGAAAACCCATGTTTAACTACTGTTTTTGATTACCGAGTCGCTAGCTTGACTCGACCCCGAATTAATTGGTTCATGGAGAAATGACTGGATGAGAAATTGGAGTGGGGTCACCACTCACAGATTATGAAAACAGAATGTAAGGAGAATATTTATGGTTTTTGATTTTATAATATAAACAGAAAAGGGAAAATGTTTTTGTATTTTTATTTTTTATATATATAGAAAGAAAAGAAAAATATTTTTGTGTTTTATATTGTTTTTGGAAATGAAATATGATATAATGTATATACAAGTACGTTATACGCCAGCACCTCCCCGGCAGTCGGCGCCAAATTTGATCGGTGCTGAACTGTCAAGTTTATCACACAAGTCAACCACTTGTGAATGGTCAACCGTAATAAAATTCAAACGGTCTAAAACCAATGCAATTTCCCTTGGAATATAGTGGATTCCCGGGTCGTTAAGTCCCAACGAGGTGTGTAAACTGTAATACAACGACTGTGTGCTGAAATGATATTGAATATACAAAAAAACAGGAATCTGATTTACTAACACTAGGAATGTGAATAGTGATAGCTCTGTCACAGCTATGTCGTTAAAAAACGTGCAATCAGGAACCTAAAAACGAAAAAAGATATACAAACGTACGTTTAACTTTAATTAAACGTAAATGTATAAAAATAAAACGATTATAACTATAATAGGGATTTGCATGTCTTAGCGACTTAAATGCAAATTAAATATAATTAAAATATTTAACTATAATTTACAAATTTATATAAAAGTTAAGAAAATCTAAAAAAACTAAAACGTATATGTTTACGTAACAATTACGTAAATGTAAAATAAAAAGGAAAGGGATTATGATTAATTATACTAAGGAAATTAAATCTAATAAAAATTTTGAAGTCATTTTAATTCTATATTTAAAATTGTTTAACGATTAAAATCTAAAATGCGTATGTTTACGTTTTTAAATAAACGTCTACGTACAAAAGAAAATATGAAATTGAAACAGTTTTAATCCTAAAAATATAAAAATGAAATTTTTATAAACCTAATGATAAGAGAAAATTTTGAGAAAAAGAAAATTATTTTTAAACTATTTATTTAATTATTATTAATTAAAAATTGAATTAAATGTATTTAATAATGAATTAAATAATAAGAAAATCTAAAATTAACTTAAATAAATGAAATAAAGAATCTGAAAAATCTAAAATATTATAAAATAATTTTTGAAACTGAAAATGTATTTTATACATAATTATTCTATTTATTATGAATTATTTACTGTTATTAATTACTAAAAACTTTTATTGATTTATTATAAATAATAAATGAATAAAGAAAAAATCTGAAACTTTTTACAAAATTCTAAAATAAATAAAAGAAGCTAGGAAAAATATAAAAACTATATGTTATTAACAGAAATAAGCTAATAAGCAAATAAGCTTCTAAATAGAAGCTATCACTTAGCTTAAAAGTGTTACTTTTTGGCTTTTCTTTTTCTGGATTAATTATACAATGATATTATACATGTTTAATGAAAACAAAACTTTACAAACCTAAAAATAAGCAAATTGTGAGCTTATGAGTCCAACAGTTAAGCTTTTGGCTTGACTGTTGGAACTCAAGCTCATAATAAGCTTGAAATAAGCTATACACATGAAACAAAAGGTAAAATAATATGTGTACAAGTCCAATAGATAAATATAAACAGGAAAATGGACTGAAATGGTGCACAAGTGTGATCTTATGGTTTAGACAGTTAAGCTTTTTGGGCTTAACTTGGATGGAGTGAAAGCTTGTAAAAGCTTGGTATAAGCTCCACACTAAAAGAAATATAAAAAATAATAATATACAAGTAATATGAACAAGTTTGCACAAGCTGGTGCACTGGCATTCACCTATAAGCTAGTAATAAGCCAATAAGCAAATCCAAATTACCACAGATCCAAACAGCCCTGCATACTTTTTGAATGACAAATTAAGCTGAGGGTATAACCTTAATAAGCCAAAGTAAGAATTGAAGTAGCAAGCTGGGTTGGTGGGCTTTCCAAAAAGCCAAAGATCAACCTGTGGGGTCCACAGATGAGCTTTTGAGGAGCTTATGAAGTAGCTACAATTATACTGATTTCTCAATGTATCTGAGAAATGGGACAAACAAAAAGCTGGTTGCAGCCCTACTTAATAAGCTACAACATGCAATTTAAGCACTGGGACTTAGAGTCTAGTGGGTTAGCTTCTAAAAGAAACCAAAATCACAAGTTGAGTCCACAGGATAAGCTTTTTGTGAGCTTATGAAGAAGCTATGAGTACACTGATTCTAAATGTACTTATCAAAATGGTGATAAGTATAAGCTACTTGCATCCCTAGCAAATAAGCTGCTAGGGGAAAATTGAGCATAGGATCATTGAGTTTGGTAGATAAGCTTCACATGAAGCTAATTCACACAGGCTCTAGATCACAAATGAGCTTATAAAGAGCTGTAGGTAATGGTGTAAATTCAAAGAATTGAACTGTTGGGAATGGGCAAACTACAAGCTCTTAATGACTTATCTAATTAACTCATAAATGCTCAACAAGCACTAAACTAAAGATTATCGTTGCTTGGCAGCTCACAACCTCAAGCTCAGTAAGGAGCTTTTTATAAGCTTGGGAAAACACTCAACTTCACTGTTTGCTTCAGTGAAGTGAGTTTGGTGGGACAAAAAGGTGGGTTGATTAAGTAGCCTAATTAAGCAAATAAGAGAAAAATAAGCATTCACATAACAACTAGGCCACAAGGGCTACACAAAGAAGCCAAGTGCACTGGATAGGGACAACTCCTCAAGCTTTTGCAAGCTCATGGTTTAAACAGCCTAACCATGGTGCAGGGCAAAAATGGGCACAAAGAAGCTACAAAATAAGCACTTAAACATGGAAAACAAAAATACAATAAGCAATATTAGCAACAAAGCTACAATACCCTACAAGCATTTAGACAGAAACTAAATAGCAAAGGCACACTGAAATTATTAAGTTTATTCAAAAATGACTAAAGTGAAAATTTGACTTTTACTTAGAACACTAAAGTTGACTAAAATGAACTTAGAACTTAATCTAATAACTTAATTTGTTATATTAAGCTATAATGAAACTAAATTAAGCAAACTTAACAACTTTTAAGCTAATATTATGAAAATGGATTTGAAAAACTTGGGCAGACAAGAAATTAGAAAAGATTAAAAGTAATATTGACTATCTACTTAATAGAACCTGGATATGATTATTAAACTGAGTTATATGACCATATAGTGGTGTACATCAAACAAGAATAACAACACACACAACCATAAACACAGAGTAGACAACAAATCCATTATATGCAACCTAAAATTACCACAGTGAACACTGAGATGGATTGAAGATGAATTTGACCATTTACACATTACCACTGAGCTTAAAGGATTGTCACTTCCTCAAATGGCCTAATGGTTCATGTATACACAGAAATAAACAACACAAACAACCTCAGGATCCTAAATCATACCAAATCCAAACAACCCTTTAAACTTCACTTGTCACATGAATTTCAAAGTATTCAATGAATTGGAATACAAACCTGATTCCAAACATATTATTATCACATAAGAAGATTAATTGAGCATAAAACTTCAAGAACACAAGCAAGAAACACAAACTTGTCAAATTTGCAATTCAACTGAGTTGTTTCAATTCTTAGCACAAGTGAATCTTAATGAACAACTACTAGTATTAAGTTATAATAACACTAAACAACAACAAAGAAACATGAAAACTTAAGAATCAAAGCATGAAAAGGAATGAAACAGTAAATTGCAAAAAATGAGAAAATGGCTTACAAGATGAATCAAGCTGAAAACCAAAGAAACCAAGGATCATACCACACCTATAGCTTTCCATAAAGCTTCTAAACCAAAGCCATCCAGGATTCACTCTGCTCCTTGCATTGATCATCTTGCAAACTGATTTTTTATTTATTTTTCTATTTTCTTGATTTCTTTTTGGTATTTTTGGATTTGAAAAACTATAACTGTTTTGATGTATCTAAAAGCTTAGTGAGCTTTGTCAGGAGCCTACATGAGCTAATAGAGTCCAATAAACAACCATAATCAACATTAAGTTAAATGACAAGAAATTAAAGGAACATTAAAGTAAAAACTTGAAATTTAAAAGTAACTTGAAATTAAACTGGAAATAAAGTTTCATTACACTAATTTGAGAAAGATAACAGCATTAAAACATTAAAAGACAATGAATTTAAAGAAAGCTTTTAAATTTTACACTATGTGACCATTGGCTAATCCAAGGTAAGTCTTCTCTCATCCATTTCTTCTTTTTTATATCATTCTGAGTTCCTTGTCGACCTCTGAATGTTTCCCACTTATTTCCAGCCATTGGATGCCTTGAATTCATCATAATCGTCCATGTGGAATTTTGGCGCCAAAATCTTTACAGCTGGATTGAGCAGGTTTATTGCATTTAAAATGTTTTGGGAGGTTGTGGAGGTGGAAGGGGAGTGGGTAATGAGCTGGAGACAGGTGGTGGTGAGGTGGAGAGGTGGGGAAAACCACTGGTTTTGGTTTCAGGCATGGTGAGGGAGAAGCACAGTGGTGGTGGTATTATATTTAAAAACGTGGGTTGGGCTTGGGACTGGGCCAGCTGGGTTGTAGGATTGGATTTGGGTTTTAATTAATAACAAAGGGG
Source organism: Chrysanthemum makinoi (assembly GCA_910596185.1). Lineage (NCBI taxonomy): Eukaryota > Viridiplantae > Streptophyta > Magnoliopsida > Asterales > Asteraceae > Chrysanthemum > Chrysanthemum makinoi. The sequence continues at coordinate 87,546,520 of OU343216.1, forward strand.
TCCGGTTTGGTTTGTAGAAATATAAGCCCAAGGACCATTCATGTAATATTCTGAAAAGTGAGGGACTGAAATTGCAACTTTTCCAAAGTTAACACAAGGACTAAACCTGCAATTAATGGTTAGTACAAGGACCAATATTGCATAAAATTCCATTTTTATAAATCCAAGGACCAAAACTGTAAACTTTGTAACTCCAGGGACCAAACTTGTAATTTTCTCAAAACTTATCATATAAGGACCAAATATGCCACATTTGAATAGTACAAGGGTGTAGTTTGAATAATTTCCATTTTTAAACACCCAGGGACTGATTTTGACACTTTTGTAAAGTTGAAGGACCAAAGTTGCCATTTTGTAATTTTTAAACTTTGAAGGGTTTGTTTTGACAACTCATGAATCCCTAGGGACTTTAAATAACATTTTTCATTATTTTGATTTACCAGGGACTAGATTTGACAACTTTTGAAACTTGGGGGACTAAAACTGCCAATTATGCAAACTTAATACGTTTTTCACCTGATTTTGGTATTTTTGCATTTAAAACACATAAAACACTTATTTGTGATATTTTTATCATTTTGATGCATTTCTGAGTGTTTTCAGATGTTTTTGCAGTTTAAATGGTACCAAAAATGATGAGTATTTAGATACTCATCAATCCCCCACACTAAGATATTGCTAGTCCCTAGCAATCTTTTGAGAAAACTTAATGGATTTCATCTCTTTACCAAAATCCATTACTTCTGGAGTAGCCAATTGTTTTAGTTCAAGTAAGAACCTTGGCACAACGATAACCAAATGATTTTGAGCAAATCATAAGCTGTAAACGGTTTTGATTTGTCTTTACCAGAAGCCGTTTGCTTCTGGACTAGCCAACTCTTAGATAAATTATCAATATTATCTTTGGTGAGTCGATTACCAATTATGGTTTTCCAACTGCCTTTACCACAAGCCATAAACTTGCGGGCTAGCCAACTTTTCACTAATTAAAGATATGGTGAGCTGAACACCATACAATTTTAGGCAAATTGCAAGCCGTCAACGGATTTGATAAATCTTTACCAAGAGCCGTTTGCTCCTGGATTAGCCAATCCTTATGTTTATTAGACATGGTGGACTGATTACCATTTGTTGTGTTTAGTACATAGTACTTCCACTAAAAAAAATTAATTTGGCCATTTTGGGGGAAAAAGGGACTAAAATGGTACATTTATGATCAAATTCGCCAGAATTTCCCCCCCACACTTAGAAATGAATATTGTCCTCAATATTCAAAGTCCCGGCTATTATGCCGAATCCTTGAACGTAAAAAGATAATATTACTAGCTAAGTGTAGAAACACAACAATTATTCTCTTTTTTAATATTTACAATTTTCATTCATTTTTTAGATCTATATACAACATGTGGGGCATCTCCCCCACACTTAGGTGGTACACACGGGTGAAAACCCATGTTTAACTACTGTTTTTGATTACCGAGTCGCTAGCTTGACTCGACCCCGAATTAAATGGTTCATGGGGAAATGACTGGATGAGAAATTGGAGTGGGGTCACCACTCACAGAATTATGAACAGTAATGTAAGGAGAATATTTTTGGTTTTTGATTTTATAATATAAACAGAAAAGTGAAAATGCTTTTGTATTTTTATCTTTTATATATATAGAAAGAAAAGAAAAATATTTTTGTGTTTTATATTGTTTTTGGAAATGAAATATGATATAATGTATATACAAGTACGTTATACGCAGCACACCTCCCCGGCAGCGGCGCCAAAATTTGATCGGTGCTGAACCGTCAAGTTTATCACACAAGTCAACCACTTGTGAATGGTCAACCGTAATAAAATTCAAACAGTCTAAAACCAATGCAATTTCCCTTGGAATATAGTGGATTCCCGGGTCGTTAAGTCCCAACGAGGTGTGTAAACTGTAATACAACGACTGTGTGTGCTGAAATGATATTGAATATACAAAAAACAGGAATCTGATTGACTAACACTAGGAATGTGAATAGTGATAGCTCTGTCACAGCTATGTCGTTAAAAAACGTGCAATCAGGAACCTAAAAACGTAAAAGATATACAAACGTACGTTTAACTTTAATTAAACGTAAACGTATAAAAATAAAACGATTATAACTATAATAGGGATTTGCATGTCTTAGCGACTTAAATGCAAATTAAATATAATTAAAATATTTAACTATAATTTACAAATTTATATAAAAGTTAAGAAAATCTAAAAAAAACTAAAACGTATATGTTTACGTAACAATTACGTAAATGTAAAATAAAAAGGAAAGGGATTATGATTAATTATACTAAGGAAATTAAATCTAATAAAAATTTTGAAGTCATTTTAATTCTATATTTAAAATTGTTTAACGATTAAAATCTAAAATGCGTATGTTTACGTTTTTAAATAAACGTCTACGTACAAAAGAAAATATGAAATTGAAACAGTTTTAATCCTAAAAATATAAAAATGAAATTTTTATAAACCTAATGATAAGAGAAAATTTTGAGAAAAAGAAAATTATTTTTAAACTATTTATTTAATTATTATTAATTAAAAATTGAATTAAATGTATTTAATAATGAATTAAATAATAAGAAAATCTAAAATTAACTTAAATAAATGAAATAAAGAATCTGAAAAATCTAAAATATTATAAAATAATTTTTGAAACTGAAAATGTATTTTATACATAATTATTCTATTTATTATGAATTATTTACTGTTATTAATTACTAAAAACTTTTATTGATTTATTATAAATAATAAATGAATAAAGAAAAATTCTGAAACTTTTTACAAAATTCTAAAATAAATAAAAGAAGCTAGGAAAAATATAAAAACTATATGTTATTAACAGAAATAAGCTAATAAGCAAATAAGCTTCTAAATAGAAGCTATCACTTAGCTTAAAAGTGTTACTTTTTGGCTTTTCTTTTTCTGGATTAATTATACAATGATATTATACATGTTTAATGAAAACAAAACTTTACAAACCTAAAAATAAGCAAATTGTGAGCTTATGAGTCCAACAGTTAAGCTTTTGGCTTGACTGTTGGAACTCAAGCTCATAATAAGCTTGAAATAAGCTATACACATGAAACAAAAGGTAAAATAATATGTGTACAAGTCCAATAGATAAATATAAACAGGAAAATGGACTGAAATGGTGCACAAGTGTGAGCTTATGGTTTAGACAGTTAAGCTTTTTGGGCTTAACTTGGATGGAGTGAAAGCTTGTAAAAGCTTGGTATAAGCTCCACACTAAAAGAAAAGATAAAAATAATAATATACAAGTAATATGAACAAGTTTGCACAAGCTGGTGCACTGGCATTCACCTATAAGCTAGTAATAAGCCAATAAGCAAATCCAAATTACCACAGATCCAAACAGCCCTGCATACTTTTTGAATGACAAATTAAGCTGAGGGTATAACCTTAATAAGCCAAAGTAAGAATTGAAGTAGCAAGCTGGGTTGGTGGGCTTTCCAAAAAGCCAAAGATCAACCTGTGGGGTCCACAGATGAGCTTTTGAGGAGCTTATGAAGTAGCTACAATTATACTGATTTCTCAATGTATCTGAGAAATGGGACAAACAAAAAGCTGGTTGCAGCCCTACTTAATAAGCTACAACATGCAATTTAAGCACTGGGACTTAGAGTCTAGTGGGTTAGCTTCTAAAAGAAACCAAAATCACAAGTTGAGTCCACAGGATAAGCTTTTTGTGAGCTTATGAAGAAGCTATGAGGACACTGATTCTAAATGTACTTATCAAAATGGTGATAAGTATAAGCTACTTGCATCCCTAGCAAATAAGCTGCTAGGGGAAAATTGAGCATAGGATCATTGAGTTTGGTAGATAAGCTTCACATGAAGCTAATTCACACAGGCTCTAGATCACAAATGAGCTTATAAAGAGCTGTAGGTAATGGTGTAAATTCAAAGAATTGAACTGTTGGGAATGGGCAAACTACAAGCTCTTAATGACTTATCTAATTAACTCATAAATGCTCAACAAGCACTAAACTAAAGATTATCGTTGCTTGGCAGCTCACAACCTCAAGCTCAGTAAGGAGCTTTTTATAAGCTTGGGAAAACACTCAACTTCACTGTTTGCTTCAGTGAAGTGAGTTTGGTGGGACAAAAAGGTGGGTTGATTAAGTAGCCTAATTAAGCAAATAAGAGAAAAATAAGCATTCACATAACAACTAGGCCACAAGGGCTACACAAAGAAGCCAAGTGCACTGGATAGGGACAACTCCTCAAGCTTTTGCAAGCTCATGGTTTAAACAGCCTAACCATGGTGCAGGGCAAAAATGGGCATAAAGAAGCTACAAAATAAGCACTTAAACATGGAAACTAAAAATTAACAAAAATACAATAAGCAATATTAGCAACAAAGCTACAATACCCTAAAAGCATTTAGACAGAAACTAAATAGCAAAGGCACACTGAAATTATTAAGTTTATTCAAAAATGACTAAAGTGAAAATTTGACTTTTTACAAGAACACTAAAGTTGACTAAAATGAACTTAGAACTTAATCTAATAACTTAATATGTTATATTAAGCTATAATGAAACTAAATTAAGCAAACTTAACAACTTTTAAGCTAATATTATGAAAATGGATTTGAAAAACTTGGGCAGACAAGAAATTAGAAAAGATTAAAAGTAATATTGACTATCTACTTAATAGAACCTGGATATGATTATTAAACTGAGTTATATGACCATATAGTGGTGTACATCAAACAAGAATAACAACACACACAACCATAAACACAGAGTAGACAACAAATCCATTATATGCAACCTAAAATTACCACAGTGAACACTGAGATGGATTGAAGATGAATTTGACCATTTACACATTACCACTGAGCTTAAAGGATTGTCACTTCCTCAAATGGCCTAATGGTTCATGTATACACAGAAATAAACAACACAAACAACCTCAGGATCCTAAATCATACCAAATCCAAACAACCCTTTAAACTTCACTTGTCACATGAATTTCAAAGTATTCAATGAATTTGAATACAAACCTGATTCCAAACATATTATTATCACATAAGAAGATTAATTGAGCATAAAACTTCAAGAACACAAGCAAGAAACACAAACTTGTCAAATTTGCAATTCAACTGAGTTGTTTCAATTCTTAGCACAAGTGAATCTTAATGAACAAATTCTAGTATTAAGTTATAATAACACTAAACAACAACAAAGAAACATGAAAACTTAAGAATCAAAGCATGAAAAGGAATGAAACAGTAAATTGCAAAAAATGAGAAAATGGCTTACAAGATGAATCAAGCTGAAAACCAAAGAAACCAAGGATCATACCACACCTATAGCTTTCCATAAAGCTTCTAAACCAAAGCCATCCAGGATTCACTCTGCTCCTTGCATTGATCATCTCGCAAACTGATTTTTTATTTATTTTTCTATTTTCTTGATTTCTTTTTGGTATTTTTGGATTTGAAAAACTATAACTGTTTTGATGTATCTAAAAGCTTAGTGAGCTTTGTCAGGAGCCTACATGAGCTAATAGAGTCCAATAAACAACCATAATCAACATTAAGTTAAATGACAAGAAATTAAAGGAACATTAAAGTAAAAACTTGAAATTTAAAAGTAACTTGAAATTAAACTGGAAATAAAGTTTCATTACACTAATTTGAGAAAGATAACAGCATTAAAACATTAAAAGACAATGAATTTAAAGAAAGCTTCTAAATTTTACACTATGTGACCATTGGCTAATCCAAGGTAAGTCTTCTCTCATCCATCTCTTCTTTTTTATATCATTCTGAGTTCCTTGTCGACCTCTGAATGTTTCCCACTTATTTCCAGCCATTGGATGCCTTGAATTCATCATAATCGTCCATGTGGAATTTTGGCGCCAAAATCTTTACAGCTGGATTGAGCAGGTTTATTGCATTTAAAATGTTTTGGGAGGTTGTGGAGGTGGAAGGGGAGTGGGTAATGAGCTGGAGACAGGTGGTGGTGAGGTGGAGAGGTGGGGAAAACCACTGGTTTTGGGTTTCAGGCATGGTGAGGGAGAAGCACAGTGGTGGTGGTATTATATTTAAAAACGTGGGTTGGGCTTGGGACTGGGCCAGCTGGGTTGTAGGATTGGATTTGGGTTTTAATTAATAACAAAGGGGTCCGGTTTTGTTTGTAGAAATATAAGCCCAAGGACCATTCATGTAATATTCTGAAAAGTGAGGGACTGAAATTGCAACTTTTCCAAAGTTAACACAAGGACTAAACCTGCAATTAATGGTTAGTACAAGGACCAATATTGCATAAAATTCCATTTTTATAAATCCAAGGACCAAAACTGTAAACTTTGTAACTCCAGGGACCAAACTTGTAATTTTCTCAAAACTTATCATATAAGGACCAAATATGCCACATTTGAATAGTACAAGGGTGTAGTTTGAATAATTTCCATTTTTAAACACCCAGGGACTGATTTTGACACTTTTGTAAAGTTGAAGGACCAAAGTTGCCATTTTGTAATTTTTTTAAACTTTGAAGGGTTTGTTTTGACAACTCATGAATCCCTAGGGACTTTAAATAACATTTTTCATTATTTTGATTTACCAGGGACTAGATTTGACAACTTTTGAAACTTGGGGGACTAAAACTGCCAATTATGCAAACTTAATACGTTTTTCACCTGATTTTGGTATTTTTGAATTTAAAACACATAAAACACTTATTTGTGATATTTTTATCATTTTGATGCATTTCTGAGTGTTTTCAGATGTTTTTGCAGTTTAAATGGTACAAAAATGATGAGTATTTAGATACTCATCAATCCCCCACACTAAGATATTGCTAGTCCCTAGCAATCTTTTGAGAAAACTTAATGGATTTCATCTCTTTACCAAAATCCATTACTTCTGGAGTAGCCAATTGTTTTAGTTCAAGTAAGAACCTTGGTACAATGATAACCAAATGATTTTGAGCAAATCATAAGCTGTAAACGGTTTTGATTTGTCTTTACCAAAAACCGTTTGCTTCTGGACTAGCCAACTCTTAGATAAATTATCAATATTATCTTTGGTGAGTCGATTACCAATTATGGTTTTCCAACTGCCTTTACCACAAGCCATAAACTTGCGGGCTAGCCAACTTTTCACTAATTAAAGATATGGTGAGCTGAACACCATACAATTTTAGGCAAATTGCAAGCCGTCAACGGATTTGATAAATCTTTACCAAGAGCCGTTTGCTCCTGGATTAGCCAATCCTTATGTTTATTAGACATGGTGGACTGATTACCATTTGTTGTGTTTAGTACATAGTACTTCCACTAAAAAAAAAATTAATTTGGCCATTTTGGGGGAAAAAGGGACTAAAATGGTACATTTATGATCAAATTCGCCAGAATTTCCCCCCCACACTTAGAAATGAATATTGTCCTCAATATTCAAAGTCCCGGCTATTATGCCGAATCCTTGAACGTAAAAAGATAATATTACTAGCTAAGTGTAGAAACACAACAATTATTCTCTCTTTTAATATTTACAATTTTCATTCATTTTTTAGATCTATATACAACATGTGGGGCATCTCCCCCACACTTAGGTGGTACACACGGGTGAAAACCCATGTTTAACTACTGTTTTTGATTACCGAGTCGCTAGCTTGACTCGACCCCGAATTAAATGGTTCATGGGGAAATGACTGGATGAGAAATTGGAGTGGGGTCACCACTCACAGAATTATGAAGAGTAAGGAGAATATTTTTGGTTTTTGATTTTATAATATAAACAGAAAAGTGAAAATGCTTTTGTATTTTTATCTTTTATATATATAGAAAGAAAAGAAAAATATTTTTGTGTTTTATATTGTTTTTGGAAATGAAATATGATATAATGTATATACAAGTACGTTATACGCAGCACACCTCCCCGGCAGCGGCGCCAAAATTTGATCGGTGCTGAACCGTCAAGTTTATCACACAAGTCAACCACTTGTGAATGGTCAACCGTAATAAAATTCAAACAGTCTAAAACCAATGCAATTTCCCTTGGAATATAGTGGATTCCCGGGTCGTTAAGTCCCAACGAGGTGTGTAAACTGTAATACAACGACTGTGTGTGCTGAAATGATATTGAATATACAAAAAACAGGAATCTGATTGACTAACACTAGGAATGTGAATAGTGATAGCTCTGTCACAGCTATGTCGTTAAAAACGTGCAATCAGAAACCTAAAAAAAACGTAAAAGATATACAAACGTACGTTTAACTTTAATTAAACGTAAACGTATAAAAATAAAACGATTATAACTATAATAGGGATTTGCATGTCTTAGCGACTTAAATGCAAATTAAATATAATTAAAATATTTAACTATAATTTACAAATTTATATAAAAGTTAAGAAAATCTAAAAAAAACTAAAACGTATATGTTTACGTAACAATTACGTAAATGTAAAATAAAAAGGAAAGGGATTATGATTAATTATACTAAGGAAATTAAATCTAATAAAAATTTTGAAGTCATTTTAATTCTATATTTAAAATTGTTTAACGATTAAAATCTAAAATGCGTATGTTTACGTTTTTAAATAAACGTCTACGTACAAAAGAAAATATGAAATTGAAACAGTTTTAATCCTAAAAATATAAAAAATGAAATTTTTATAAACCTAATGATAAGAGAAAATTTTGAGAAAAAGAAAATTATTTTTAAACTATTTATTTAATTATTATTAATTAAAAATTGAATTAAATGTATTTAATAATGAATTAAATAATAAGAAAATCTAAAATTAACTTAAATAAATGAAATAAAGAATCTGAAAAATCTAAAATATTATAAAATAATTTTTGAAACTGAAAATGTATTTTATACGTAATTATTCTATTTATTATGAATTATTTACTGTTATTAATTACTAAAAACTTTTATTGATTTATTATAAATAATAAATGAATAAAGAAAAAATCTGAAACTTTTTACAAAATTCTAAAATAAATAAAAGAAGCTAGGAAAAATATAAAAACTATATGTTATTAACAGAAATAAGCTAATAAGCAAATAAGCTTCTAAATAGAAGCTATCACTTAGCTTAAAAGTGTTTATTTTTGGCTTTTCTTTTTCTGGATTAATTATACAATGATATTATACATGTTTAATGAAAACAAAACTTTACAAACCTAAAAATAAGCAAATTGTGAGCTTATGAGTCCAACAGTTAAGCTTTTGGCTTGACTGTTGGAACTCAAGCTCATAATAAGCTTGAAATAAGCTATACACATGAAACAAAAGGTAAAATAATATGTGTACAAGTCCAATAGATAAATATAAACAGGAAAATGGACTGAAATGGTGCACAAGTGTGAGCTTATGGTTTAGACAGTTAAGCTTTTTGGGCTTAACTTGGATGGAGTGAAAGCTTGTAAAAGCTTGGTATAAGCTCCACACTAAAAGAAAAGATAAAAATAATAATATACAAGTAATATGAACAAGTTTGCACAAGCTGGTGCACTGGCATTCACCTATAAGCTAGTAATAAGCCAATAAGCAAATCCAAATTACCACAGATCCAAACAGCCCTGCATACTTTTTGAATGACAAATTAAGCTGAGGGTATAAGCTTAATAAGCCAAAATAAGAATTGAAGTAGCAAGCTGGGTTGGTGGGCTTTCCAAAAAGCCAAAGATCAACCTGTGGGGTCCACAGATGAGCTTTTGAGGAGCTTATGAAGTAGCTACAATTATACTGATTTCTCAATGTATCTGAGAAATGGGACAAACAAAAAGCTGGTTGCAGCCCTACTTAATAAGCTACAACATGCAATTTAAGCACTGGGACTTAGAGTCTAGTGGGTTAGCTTCTAAAAGAAACCAAAATCACAAGTTGAGTCCACAGGATAAGCTTTTTGTGAGCTTATGAAGAAGCTATGAGTACACTGATTCTAAATGTACTTATCAAAATGGTGATAAGTATAAGCTACTTGCATCCCTAGCAAATAAGCTGCTAGGGGAAAATTGAGCATAGGATCATTGAGTTTGGTAGATAAGCTTCACATGAAGCTAATTCACACAGGCTCTAGATCACAAATGAGCTTATAAAGAGCTGTAGGTAATGGTGTAAATTCAAAGAATTGAACTGTTGGGAATGGGCAAACTACAAGCTCTTAATGACTTATCTAATTAACTCATAAATGCTCAACAAGCACTAAACTAAAGATTATCGTTGCTTCGCTTTGTGAAAAACCAAAGCTCAAAACCTCAAGCTCAGTAAGGAGCTTTTTATAAGCTTGGGAAAACACTCAACTTCACTGTTTGCTTCAGTGAAGTGAGTTTGGTGGGACAAAAAGGTGGGTTGATTAAGTAGCCTAATTAAGCAAATAAGAGAAAAATAAGCATTCACATAACAACTAGGCCACAAGGGCTACACAAAGAAGCCAAGTGCACTGGATAGGGACAACTCCTCAAGCTTTTACAAGCTCATGGTTTAAACAGCCTAACCATGGTGCAGGGCAAAAATGGGCATAAAGAAGCTACAAAATAAGCACTTAAACATGGAAACTAAAAATTAACAAAAATACAATAAGCAATATTAGCAACAAAGCTACAATACCCTAAAAGCATTTAGACAGAAACTAAATAGCAAAGGCACACTGAAATTATTAAGTTTATTCAAAAATGACTAAAGTGAAAATTTGACTTTTACAAGAACACTAAAGTTGACTAAAATGAACTTAGAACTTAATCTAATAACTTAATATGTTATATTAAGCTATAATGAAACTAAATTAAGCAAACTTAACAACTTTTAAGCTAATATTATGAAAATGGATTTGAAAAACTTGGGCAGACAAAAAATTAGAAAAGATTAAAAGTAATATTGACTATCTACTTAATAGAACCTGGATATGATTATTAAACTGAGTTATATGACCATATAGTGGTGTACATCAAACAAGAATAACAACACACACAACCATAAACACAGAGTAGACAACAAATCCATTATATGCAACCTAAAATTACCACAGTGAACACTGAGATGGATTGAAGATGAATTTGACCATTTACACATTACCACTGAGCTTAAAGGATTGTCACTTCCTCAAATGGCCTAATGGGTCATGTATACAAAGAAATAAACAACACAAACAACCTCAGGATCCTAAATCATACCAAATCCAAACAACCCTTTAAACTTCACTTGTCACATGAATTTCAAAGTATTCAATGAATTTGAATACAAACCTGATTCCAAACATATTATTATCACATAAGAAGATTAATTGAGCATAAAACTTCAAGAACACAAGCAAGAAACACAAACTTGTCAAATTTGCAATTCAACTGAGTTGTTTCAATTCTTAGCACAAGTGAATCTTAATGAACAACTACTAGTATTAAGTTATAATAACACTAAACAACAACAAAGAAACATGAAAACTTAAGAATCAAAGCATGAAAAGGAATGAAACAGTAAGTTGCAAAAAATGAGAAAATGGCTTACAAGATGAATCAAGCTGAAAACCAAAGAAACCAAGGATCATACCACACCTATAGCTTTCCATAAAGCTTCTAAACCAAAGCCATCCAGGATTCACTCTGCTCCTTGCATTGATCATCTTGCAAACTGATTTTTTATTTATTTTTCTATTTTCTTGATTTCTTTTTGGTATTTTTGGATTTGAAAAATTATAACTGTTTTGTTGTATCTAAAAGCTTAGTGAGCTTTGTCAGGAGCCTACATGAGCTAATAGATTCCAATAAACAACCATAATCAACATTAAGTTAAATGACAAGAAATTAAAGGAACATTAAAGTAAAAACTTGAAATTTAAAAGTAACTTGAAATTAAACTGGAAATAAAGTTTCATTACACTAATTTGAGAAAGATAACAGCATTAAAACATTAAAAGACAATGAATTTAAAGAAAGCTTTTAAATTTTACACTATGTGACCATTGGCTAATCCAAGGTAAGTCTTCTCTCATCCATCTCTTCTTTTTTATATCATTCTGAGTTCCTTGTCGACCTCTGAATGTTTCCCACTTATTTCCAGCCATTGGATGCCTTGAATTCATCATAATCGTCCATGTGGAATTTTGGCGCCAAAATCTTTATAGCTGGATTGAGCAGGTTTATTGCATTTAAAAGGTTTTGGGAGGTTGTGGAGGTGGAAGGGGAGTGGGTAATGAGCTGGAGACAGGTGGTGGTGAGGTGGTAGACAGGTGGTGGTGAAAACCACCCTGGTTTTGGGTTTCAGGCTTGGTGAGGGAGAAGCACAGTGGTGGTGGTATTATATTTAAAAACGTGGGTTGGGCTTGGGACTGGGCCAGATGGGGTTGTAGGATTGGATTTGGGTTTTAATTAATAACAAAGGGGTCCGGTTTTGTTTGTAGAAATATAAGCCCAAGGACCATTCATGTAATATTCTGAAAAGTGAGGGACTGAAATTGCAACTTTTCCAAAGTTAACACAAGGACTAAACCTGCAATTAATGGTTAGTACAAGGACCAATATTGCATAAAATTCCATTTTTATAAATCCAATGACCAAAACTGTAAACTTTGTAACTCCAGGGACCAAACTTGTAATTTTCTCAAAACTTATCATATAAGGACCAAATATGCCACATTTGAATAGTACAAGGGTGTAGTTTGAATAATTTCCATTTTTAAACACCCAGGGACGGATTTTGACACTTTTGTAAAGTTGAGGGACCAAAGTTGCCATTTTGTAATTTTTAAACTTTGAAGGGTTTGTTTTGACAACTCATGAATCCCTAGGGACTTTAAATAACATTTTCATTATTTTGATTTACCAGGGACTAGATTTGACAACTTTTGAAACTTGGGGACTAAAAAACGCCAATTATGCAAACTTGATACGTTTTCACCTGATTTTGGTATTTTTGCATTTAAAACACATAAAACACTTATTTGTGATATTTTTATCATTTTGATGCATTTTGAGGTTTTCAGATGTTTTTGCAGTTTAAATGGTACAAAAATGATGAGTATTTAGATACTCATCAGTAGTTAATTTGTAAAAGAATTAATTATCGAAAATACTAAAATCTTTTGTTTTATTATAGATGGCAGCAAATCAAACCGTCAACAATTCGATCTTTAGGTCTTTCCTTGAAAAGGAAAAACTTACTGGATCTAACTTTCTCGACTGGTATCGAATTTGAGGATTGTCCTCACAGCCGAGATAAGTTAACCTATGTGGAGCATCCCATACCGCCACTCCTGTTCTCCAACTCCTGATCAGCAAGTTCCTGCTGATGTCCTTGCTGCTCACGCCCAATGGGTTAAAGCATCCAAGGACATAGGCTGTCTTATGCTCATAAGCATGACTCCAGAACTTCAAAAGAATTTGGAGCACTTTGATGCATATAACATGCTTAAGGAATTGAAGACCATGTTTTCTCAGCAAGCAGAACAGGAACTCCTTGAGACTGTGCAAGCCTTTCATGCATGTAAGCATGAGGAGGGTCAATCTGTTAGCACCTATGTTCTGAAAATGAAGGGCTATCTAGATCGACTGGAACGCCTTGGTCACCCCATGTCATCTGGCCTTGCAGTGAGCATGATTCTTACCTCTCTGAACAAGGACTTTGCTGGATTCAGACAGAATTATAATATGCAATGCATGGGGAAGACAGTGAATGAAGTGCATGCAATGCTTAAGCTGCACGAACAAGGGCTTCCTAAAAGAGATGCTGCTCTTGCTGTACTTGCTATAAGTAGGAGGATCAGAGAAGAACAATAAAAACAAGAAGCCGCATAATGGTGCTCAGGGCAAGAATCGTAGCAATGGCAAGGCTAAGCTTGCTTATGCCCCCAAGGCCAAGATTCCCCCTCCACCTAAAAAGGAGCATCCTGCTAAGGGCACTGAGTGTCATCATTGTCATCGATTGGACCAAGGAGGAGGAATTGTCTTACCTATTTAGCCGAGTTGATGCAGAAGAAGTGCAATGTGGGTAGCAATGCTAGCACATCAGGTATCTTCATCATAGAACTTTATACTTTTCCTCATAAATCTTGGGTATATGACATTGGTTGTGGTACTCACATCTGTAATACTACTCAGGGTCTTAGGGGAAGTAGGAAACTGAAGCCCGGAGCTTTAAGCCTGTACGTGGGGAATGGAAACCGTGTAGCCGTTGAAGCTATAGGAACTTTTGATTTGTCACTTCCTAGTGGTTTAATAATTTGTTTATACAATTGTTATTATGCTCCTATTATTAATTTGTTTATACAATTGTTTATACAATTGTTTCAGTTTCACTTTTGAAAGACAAGGGTTTTACTCATTGTTTTACGGATATTGGTATTTCAGTTTCAATGAATAACTTGTTTTATTTTAATGCTGTTTCTAGGAATGGTATTTTCGAAATTGATATGCATGATTCTGTTTCAAATGATTGTTCTATGTATTTTGTTAATAGTAAAAGATCCAAGCGTAACTTGGACTCTACATTCTTGTGGCATTGCCGACTTGGGCACATTAACAAGAAACGCATTAAGTGATATCTCGCAAATGGTTATTTTATTTGTCCTCTGACTTGAGATGCAAGCAGGTCTTGCATGTGTGGATCTTTCTTCTTGACTATAGTCAAACGCTATCCTGAACAAGGTGGTTATAAAGGCTATTCTCAGAAGTTGGTTGAAGCGCATGAATGACACGTGTAGTCAAAATAGAATTTGTTCCTCCACTTGTCTTATGGAGTATGATACTACTGGGCCCCTCGCTGAATTAATCAGATGTTTGCATGGCCGTGCCCAAAGTGTAAATCAAGATGATACTGTTTTACGCTTGGTAATCTTGATTAATTTCTAAAACGAGAAACAAAATAATTGAACAATATGGAATGACTTTGATCCATATCCATAGTTCAACAGGTATCTGAAACAAAAGGATAATTTAAAATTGTAAACCATTTACCTAGTTGTTTTACGAAACCACACTCAGGTATTTCTGGGAGCAATGCGGTGTTGCTAGACACTTAGCATTGTTAGTATACATTATTGAATGTTACGATCGCAAATGGGAGCTGTTAGTTATGCGCTCGTAAATCAATAGTTATATAGCCGTGAATTACGTGAGCCTATCGGGGCACATACGTATACACGAAGAACATGTTTATTATATATTTAATATGTATATGTTATGTATATTTATTAAATGTATAATATGTTTCACGAAATAATTTAAATATATGTTAAATATAAAAGAGATGGACTTGGATGTCGGAAAACGAAACTCCCGGACCTCCCTCCGAAGTGGCCAGGTATAGAAGGATATAGGAGGGGTGCTATGTGTCGTTTTTATCTAACTAAAAGAGGTGAAAGACAATGACTTGTTGGACAAGTTGGGGTGCTATATAAACACCCCTTCGCCTCATTGTCTGAGATACGAGATATACAAAACACATTACCTAAAAGCTTAATTCGTTTTCCTTGGTCCAACATTGCGGCTGACATAAAACAATATCTATTGTTTTAGTTTGTCTATTCGTACATTAATACATATATAACAAAGACTAGTGTCTTTGTTATATTAGTATTCTATCTCTTTATAAATACATTCGAACGTATACTTTTTGGTATTCGAATTGTGTTTAAGCTAGTAACAATAACACACGGTGTTAGTTTGTTATACGTGAAACAAGCACTAGCATCCTAACGTGCTTCGTTTGACGTGTAGTGTGTGAATTCGTTAGAGGTGATAATTTAATCACTTCGGTTTCAAGATCAAGATCCGGTGTTTATTTATTTTTCAATAGATTCGAGGTTAGTATTTTATGTGTTTTAATTCATAACATTAAATATAGATCCATCCGCTGCGTACTCGTGGTATTGATGGTTTAATCAATATGAATTCCCAACACAATTAGCATTGTTGCATCTGGCATGTAACACTTTTCTTATTAAGATTAGAATACTTGCATTTTTCAATCTATGAAAATCTTTAGAGGTAATTCTCTAAAGGGAAAAGTAGCCCCAAGAGGTATCTTTTTTAGACAAGAAACTATTTTTTTCTCAAACTTGACATGAGCTAATTTGGGTCTGGGTTACCATAGTTAAAATCATGACATGTGTCCACTTGTACTTGTACTCAAAAGTACATCAACTACAAGTGTAAGTGGACACATGTCATGATTTTAACTATGGTAATCCATACCCCAAAGTAGTTCATGTCTAGTTTGAAAAAAAAAATATATTACTGTCTAAAAAAAGTACCCCTTGAGGCTACTTGTCCCTTAAGAGAATTACCTCAAATCTTAATATTGTTGCTGATAAAGACTTTTTTCAAAGTACCAAACGTGAATGTGTGGTATGGTCCTAACCCCTGACTCTTATGTGGGTGCTAAAATCATCGAATTATTTCAACAAATCATATTAATGTCAGATGAAAAAACGACAGAGGAATTTGATGAAAAATGAAAATTAATAGATTATTTAAATTGCATTTTGTTTGGTTATAGGTGTACTGGACATTGTTATGAACTTCCATGCATGAATGTCACAGTGGAAGTTTAATGATTCATTGAAGAACATTTTGATGCGACACAATAACTTTGCACAGAATAGCTTTTCATGGTCCTTCGTTCTTCCACTATAACCAAAATGACATCTTAGTTCCTTTCGAGAAACTGATGGGATAATCCAATGGAAGCCTGTTTATAATGGTCATGTTAGCGCAATCCTTACGAGATGAAGGGATCTGGGTAGTGATCAGTTCAAATTAAGCTGAGTTTTTGCTATTATAGGAGAGTAACTAATTTTTTTTTTTTTTTGGTAAAGAGTTACCCCGGTAAATATATTAATGACAAAAAGATAAGTACAAAATTAAATGTGAAAGAAATACCACATTACACTCAAGCAAAAACTTGATGAACAACTATGAAAGAGTGTTTATGACATGCCATAAACACTAACAACTCTAGCTACATACTTCATAATCAATAAATAGAAGCTAGATATAACCAAAAACCATGACACACCACTTTGGAGAGATCAAGCTAGCATCAAACCAAAAACCTTCAAGCCATCCCAGCCGAAACAAATGTGGAGCACAAGATTACCAAGTGAGACTCACTACAAGAATAAATAGAACGGGCTAACATATTGCCGACGACACATTGTCGTCGGCAATATACACTAAACGACAAAAAAATCGCTTGACCAAGCCTCCGGTGCGTTGATTTTTCTTTCCAAAGTAATGCAGACGCCCTGTCGTCAGCATGATAATGGTCAAATTTGACTTTGTGAATAGTTGGGCGGGAGTTAAACCCGTCAATTGGCACCGACGCTCCGTCGTCACTATCATATTAAACAATTAATGCCAAATTTTAATTGTGATTAGCTTTTGATTAATGTAAATAATTGTGATTAGTCTTTTCATCATGACGACAGGCCGTCGGGAACAATTTATGCCAAACTTTGGGTCCCCCACGTGTAAATAATAGAGAATAATTGGGCGGGAATTTTTCCCGCTTATTTTTTTACCGACGACGTGTCGTCGGTATTGTTTCCCGCCTTATTACAACTTCATCCCGCCAATTTTTTACATTTAAATAACCAATCATCCTCAATACAACAAAACGCGCACACATAACCTAATCGTTAATTCTCACAAAACACAAAACGCTCACATAACAATGGTCAAGGTTACACACCGGAAGAGGAGTGGTCAAAGGTTTTATCGAACCTACCACTATTTGATGAATTTCTTAATACATATGGTGATGAAATTATCGAGGAATATGGTTCTTATAAAAACATTAGCTCGTGGATGAGGTATGTTATTCTGACATGGTTGAGGATAAAGCCATACTACGGATAGTATTTGGCCGAAGCTGATAGAGAAAGAATGGAGGAAAAAGCCGATGAACTAGAAATGAGGATAGCAAATCTTGAAGCTTTGTTTGAAAATTTCATCAAGCAATAGAATGCAGGTGGGGAGGGGGAAGGTGATGCAGCTTCTAGCAAAGTGGAAAAGGGTGGTGCAAGTTCTAGCAAAGGGAAAAGTAGATGAACTGCGAGTTATTTTTTTGAGTTATTTAGTTTTCTTGTCGAGTTGTTTCGTTTGCTTGTATAGTAGTTTCGTTTGAGTCTGTATGAAATATATTTGGTTGAGAACTCTTGCGTGTTGAATAAACGGTTTGCCTTAGTGTTTGACCACACAAATGTTAGTGTATAAATCAATATGCATTTACCAAAACAATTTAAAACTTTGTAAAACAATATAAATTTATGTCATGTTCAACATCAATGCAGTATATACAAGGTTGATCAAGAGCAGTCAACACGATCTTTATAAACAGGTTTTTGTCATGTTGACAAAATCAAGAGATGAGCAACATCAACAACTTAAATATTATCTAAACAACAAAGAACAGACCTGCCTACATACAGATCACATATAACTAATAATCCAAACCTACCATGCCAATTCATTCCAACTATTCGTGCAACCCATGCTCATCCGCTGTGAAAATATCGAGCCTCTATCTTGTTGCGGTAAAATGTACTACTGCTCTAGGACCATCATTTGGTCCCCCAACTGGCCTTGTAGGGTGATCTCTTTTAGGACCCCATCCTTCTTTCTTCTTCCACATGCCTTGGTCCTGTTTTTGTTCCTCCTTCCTGTTCCTCCCCAATTGCTCCCCTTATAAGCAGTCTGTTTATTTGACCCTACAATACCGTCTTGAGGTTTATGCGCGTCTTTTTTCTTACCTCATGAATCACCCCAACCACCTTGTGATTTAGTTTTTACTTCAACTTTTTTACTCCAATCTGAACCCTGTGTTTATCGGATTCCACAACCCCCCCCCCCATTTACCAGATGTTTCGTCATTGATGGGTACATCTACTTGAAGTTTTCCACCTATATTCCAACTGGCCTCGCAGGGTGATCTCTTTTAGGACCCCATCCCTCTTTCTTCTTCTACCCGCCTTGGTCCTATTTTTGTTCCTTCTTCCTGTTCCATCCCCAATTACTCCCTTTATCAGTAGTCTGTTCATTTGACCCTTTAGTCCCGTCTTGAGGTTTATTCTCGTCTTTTTTCTTACCCATGAATCACCCCAACAACCTTTTGATTTTCAGTTTTTTCTTCAACTTTTTTACTCCAATATGAACCCTGTGGTTTATCGGATTCAACAGCCCCCCATTTACCAGATGTTTCGTCATTGATGGGTACATCTACTTGAAGTTTCCCACATGTACTCCAACTGGCCTCATATGGTGATATCTTCCAGGACCTCATCCCCCTTTCTTCTTCCACCCGCCTTGGACCTGTTTTTGTTCCTCCTTCCTGTTCCATTTCCAATTACTCCCTTTATCAGTAGTCTATTCATTTGACTCTTCAGTCTCGTCTTGAGGTTTATTCTCGTCTTTTTTCTTACCCCATGAATCACCCCAACCACCTTGTGATTTAGTTTTTTCTTCAACTTTTTTACTTCAATCTGAACCCTATGGTTTATCGGAATCCACAACCCCGCATTTACCAGATGTTTCATCATTGATGGGTACATCTACTTGAAGTTTTCCACCTGTAATCCAACTGGCCTCACAGGGTGATCTCTTTTAGGACCCCAATCCCTCTTTCTTCTTCCACCCGCCTTGGTCCGGTTTTTTTCCTCCTTCCTGTTCCATCCCCAATTACTCCCTTTATCAGTAGTCTATTCATTTGACCATTCAATCCCGTCTTGAGGTTTATTCTCATCTTTTTTCTTACACCATGAATCACCCCATGCAGTAGATGAACCCGTTTGGGCTTTTCATGATTCTTTTGATCCCTACTGACCAGAATCTTTAGCAACTTCAGCTTGAGGTTGGCTGGGCTTTCCATGATTCTTTTGATCCCCACTGATAGCCTTTTGACCCCAAGAACCTGATCCTGAACCCTTCTCGGTTTCATTTTAATATTTGGGCTTGAATTCATCAAACTTGTCAAGATATTCTACCTTTACATAATTCTCAACACATTTCATGTAGGAGAAATCATCTTCTCAACTCATTCCATATTTGGGCTCGAATTCATCAAACTTGTCAGGATATTTTACCTTTACATAATTCTCAACACATTTAATGTAGGAGAAATCTTCTTCTCAACACATTTCAACAACACACATATTATGAAAAAGGTAAACAAAGAACAGACCTTCCTACATTTTATTAAACAACAACAATAACACAACAAACAACAACAACATCAACAACAATAACAACAATAGCAACAACAACAACACTACTACATACGAAGATTTTCCATGTCACCTAACAGCTCACGGATTATTGCATCTGATAACATCAAATAGTCCTGACTTTCAAGTGTCAATTTCCCCCGATAATGCTCATATTTTATATTATTTATATGGATTTTCGCATTTATTCCTTTATATTTCACTTTCAGGCAAATTATGAGCATTGGAGCTTATGAGACGCGGATTTGAAGATTTTTCTAACGATTTATCATAGTATGCCAACTGTGAAGAAGCTATGGCGTAACTCATCCTCTCACATTGCGCCGTAGCTAGTGTTTTGACTCAGAAGACCAACTTAACTGCAATTACGGCGTAACTCCTAACTAAGGTTATGCCATAATCATCTACGTCAAGATATATTTCGCACCTCCATCAACTATGCCGTAACTCCTCACAAGCATTACGCCGTAGTCTACCCAAAAGAGTTCTGTATTGAAGATATGATGTTACCTTTCCCAAGTGTTACGCCGTAACCTGCTTAAAGAGAGTTTTATTTGTAGGATTATTGAATTTACGGCATAACTCTCAACTCAAGTTACGCCGTAACTAAGATCGTGCCTATAGATACAAGCCCTAATTTCTACATTTCACATCATTCACTCACAACTCAAAGTTAGAGAACGTGAAGAGGGGTCCAAAGGCAGATCATTCGAAGCATACGGAGCCATCTCCAAGGGAGGAATCACTCCATATCAATAAGCATTAGCGATCATTTCTGTCTTTTACTTTCGATCTGTTTCTTTCATTATGTTAAACATCGAATTCATTGTTTCTTTTAATATGATCGGCTAAGCACCTTTGGTGCTAGCCTAGTTTTGATTCCTTGAATGTTTTGTTTATGTTTTCATGCTTTCGTATAATTGTTTCTAGTGTGTGCATGCATAGTTCGTTGGTAGTCACCCTAGCTTCGGTAGTTTTGAAATGCGGTCGTATCTAGTTACTTAAGAGAATTGACCAATTGACCCTAAGTAGTTAGGTAGAGTTGGTAAGGGTAAGAATTGACCAAATGACGACCTGTAAGATATTGGTTATCATAACACTAAACAAAAACAAGGTATGGAACGTGTGGTGTTCTAGAGAGAGAAAGAAAGATGGGATGTTCTAGAGAGATAAAATCAAAAGAAAAGGTTAGATTACCAAATGAACATCCAACCCTCTCCCTTGTGGGGAGATGGCTATTTATACATATGTTTACGCCCTCCTCCGGGCTGTGGATCAGGCATACAGTGGGTAAAGACCCGTCCTTCTTCCACGGTGTTACTATTACTACTTGTAAACTAACTAAATAACGTTATGTCTACGAGCTATAATATGCTAGACTATTGTTGGGGTGACCGACACTTCAACATGGATTTTCCAAATCCTAACAATCTCTCCCTAAGGGAGGTCAACACCGCTGAAGCAATAGATGTGCTGACCACATATTTTGCGGTATTATATCTATCCGAAAAAGACGGGAAGGATATATATCAATTGACCATCTTGAACCGTAGTGAAAAGGTTTACAGCTATATTCTACATCATTATCGTAATGCCAAAACCATGTTTTCGAAATCCAAAGACGATGATGGTAACAATATATTGCACTTGGCTGGACGTTTGGCACCAATACACAAACTTAATGCCGCTTCCGGTGCTGCTCTTCAAATGCAACAAGAGTTGCAGTGGTTTGGGGTGAGCTTATATCAGCTAGATTATTAAAGCACAACGTATGTTAATGTAGTACACAGTCACACAACATCACTGGAAAAATCTTTCTCATTACCCCATATAACAAGTGTAAGTGAAATTATTTAGTTTTATTTACTTGGTTGAATATAATTTGAATTACAGGAGGTGGAAAAAGTGCTGGGAATAATACAAACACGAGAACTGAACAAAAATAAAGAGACACCAATGATGGTATTTAGAAAAGAACACGAGAAGCTGAGAAAGGATGGGGAAGAGTGGATGAAAAAGACAGCCGATTCATACACAATCACGGCTGCTCTCATCATCACAATAGTTTTTGCGGCTGCAATTACTGTACCTGGTTGAAACGATAGTGCCACTGGGAAACCAATTTATGAAACAAAAGCAAGTTTGATCATATTTGCAATCTCATATGCAATCTCGTTGTTCACAGCTACCACTTCCTTGCTGTTGTGTCTATCAATTCTTACCGCACGTTATGCAGATGAGGACTTTCTTTACAAGTTGCCAAAGAGATTAATATATGGTCTTGTGATGCTATTTGTGTCGGTGACATCCATGATGATAGCCTTTAGTGCAACATTATATATCATGTTTGGACAGGAAAAAGCATGGATTCTGATTCCAATAGGTGTATAAGCATGCCTACCAATTGCTTCGTTCGTGACATTACAGTTCCATTGCTTTTTTAGCTTATATCTTCGACATATGGTCGTGGAATATTTGGTAAGGAAAAAGATTATAAGCAATCATGGGCTAATGCCGACAAAAAGAAAATGACCTGAGAAACATGATTACCGTTATTTGCTATGTTAAAACTGTTGGGATTTAATACTCATAACAATTATATAAATCAAATAACATCATCAAAGCATACAGCAGAAGTAAATAGGAATAATATATGTAAGTAATTAACCGAATAAGAAAACGCGTACCTTTTAGCAATTCAAGAATCAAACGTTGATTGAACAAGAACCAAAAACCCAAAACCCTATCTTTAGGGTTTATCCAAATCGACCCAAACAAGAAATCGACCACCAAGGATTACAAGCTCAAGTGTGCTTGTTCTTCGTTCTTGTACACACGTACTAATAACAAATTGATGTGAAAAGCTAGTTCCTCGAATCACAAATAAAACCAAACACTTGTTTCTTTCACTTGGAAAAATCGATCCCTATGAGGAGGGGGTGTACGATCGGCCAAGCAAAAGAGAGAGGAGAGGAGAAAAGAAATTAGGTTATTGGTGATCCAAGATTAAGTTGTGAATGAATACAATGAATTGTATTTATAGGTAACTTAACTTGGTGACCAAGTTTGAGTGGGATTGGGTTTGAAATACCCCAACCGATCGGCCTAGTCTCCCAAAAGGGATTCTAGAACATTCCCGACTTCTAATTTCATTCTTAGTCCTTCTAGTTAATATTTAACGACCGTTAACCAAACCTCGTTAATTATTTAACTATCGTTATGTTTTATTTCGCGACTAATAATTAATAATAACAACGTTTTATTTATATTAATTATTTACATCAATTCTCATACGTAATGTGTGCAATCCGAAGTCTCGAAGTTCGAATCCGGACATACATATATTTAAATATCCATAAAACCTTTCACTCCCACTTGGATATTACTTAATATAGTAATGACATTGGTTAGTCTAGCTTTCACACGCCAACGCCCCAGATCGAATCGAGTATGGTCTCCTGGAAAACCATTTAATGATTCATCATTTTTACTTATCCTTTTGTTACTAATACTACATTAACTATGAATATGGATCAAGTCATTTCATAAGTTAACATTCTGCTTCGTTGTATATGATTGAACAAGATTACCAAATCATCCTGAACGATTCCGATAGATCTTGGGTATGGCCATACAAACATCTTGTCAACCCTACGAGGGGCCCAAACATAGTATTATGCTTTGAAACAAATTCAAAGGAACAAATTCTCTTGACTACAAGCATAACTCATGAATTTTGCAACACTTCCGAAAATAGCCCTTATAACTACCAGTTACGGATAGCGTTAGACTATCTTACACAAATGCACTACATTCATATCAGCTTATCCGGTATCTCAAGTCTGAGGATAAACACTTCATGATATACTTAATGACAAAGATCCATAAAGTATCATCATGTAAAGTTGGGATGAGTCCTATATTCAATTCATTGAATATCATGTGAATCCGGTATGTCCCACGCATCAATATACTTTAAAAGTATATTCTACCAAAACTCAGATTTGTCTTAATTCAATGACATTCCCACATCATTGATTAACAACGGACTATTTAGAATAACATAAGTTATTCACGGATTAAACATGCAAATATAGGATATAATATTAAGAAAATGAAAAATAAACATAAACAACTATTTTATTTCATTAAAGTAATATTTGTTCATAACATCCTTTATCCAAATACTAATCACAGATCTGCATGAAACTACTAGCTAAACGAAGTCCTATCCCATCAGATGGTCAGAAGTTTTTCTTTTGGCAAAGGCTTCGTGAAAGGGATCAGCCTAGATTATCATCTGTATGAACTTTGAGTAGATTTATTTCACCTATGTCAACTTGTTCTCAAACATAGTGATATCGACGAGGAAAATGTCTGGCGCCCTTCATGACTCCAGGCTCATTGGCAAATGTTATTGCAGCAGAGTTGTCACAATACACATTTAAAGGTAATTCAATTGAGGGCATTACTCCGAGTCCCGAAATGAATTTCCTAATCCAAACAATTTCCATCGCAGCTTCAAGCAGTTATGTACTCACTTCTGTAATAGACATCGCAACCGTTGTTTGCTTCTTGCTCTTCCAGTAATCGCTCCTCCATTAATGACAAAGACATAACCAGTTTGAGACTTCGTATCATCTTTATCAGTTTTGAAAGACGCATCGCAAAAACCTGTAACATCAAGTTTTGCATCTGGATTTCCTCCATACACTAGAAACATTTCTTTAGTAGCCCTTAGATACTTAAGAATGTTCTTAACACTGCTGCCAGTGTTCACACCTGGTTTTGTTGATACCGACTGGTGATATTTTGTGCAAACGCCACATCAGGCCTTGTACATCTTACAACATACATGATAGATCCTACAGCCAAAGCATAAGGAACTTTATTCATGTATGCCACCTCTTCAGGTGTTGACGCGCATAGTTTATTACTTAAGCCATGTTCAACTTGCATGGGCAAAAATCCCTTCTTGGAATTTTGCATACTGAATCTCTTCAATATTTTATCAATGTAAGCACTTTGGCTTAGTCCAATTAACCGCCTTGATCTATCTCGATAGATCTTGATTCCCAGAATAAATGTTGCTTCCCCTAAGTCCTTCATAGAAAAGCACTCTCCAAGATAAGACTTTACATCTTGCATACTCGGAATGTCTTTTCCCATGATCAATATGTCATCGACATATAAAACAAGGAAAATAACATTACTCCCACTAGCTTTGTGATACACACATGGCTCATCAAGATTTTGAGTGAAACTAAATTTCTTGATCTCTTCATCAAACTTCTTGTTCCATTGCCTTGATGCTTGCTTCAATCCATAAATGGATCTTTGAAGTTTGCATACTGATTAGTGTGTAAATACTCATCATTTTTGTTCCTTCTGCACTGCAAAACCAGTCAAAAACACTTTAAAAAGTCTCAAAAAGACAGAAAAAATATTTAGACTGTGTTTTATTCAATAATTGTAAAAATCTAGTCCCTGGTTATTCAAAACATGTAATTTTTCATAAAAGGCCCTCAGGAATTTTTAAGTTGTCAAATTTAGCCTTATAAAGTCTAGTTTTGCAAAATGACAACTTGAGTCCTTGGAATTTTAAAGATTGACAGAAATTACCCCGGGACATTTTTAATTTGAAAATTATCATTTTTGGTCCTTGGGAAAATTAATCTTGTCATAATTAGTCCTTATGATGAAATTTGGAAAATTACAGTTTTGGTCCTTCAAGTTTGGTCAAATGGCAAATATGGTCCTTGTGTATTACTTCCAAATCAAAACCGGATCAAACACACCCAAATTAATAAATCCAAACACAAACCCACACACTGTAACTCCAATACCACCATGGTTTCCACCACCTGCTCCTACCACCTCATCTACCAGCCCATAAAGCATTTAATGCTTCCCCACCAATTGAGCTTTACTGTTCCACTCACAAAACCTGTTTTTGCTTCCACATCACACCAAATTCATTAAAACTTCACCTTTTATGTCCCTTACACCTCCACAACATACCAAAGTGCTTTAATTGTAAAATTTCGGCCACAAGTTACATAAACCACTTTTGGCGCCAAAAGTGGATTTGAAGGCTGAGATTGTTTTGACTCATCCAATGGCCAAGATTGCAAGTGGGATATGTTCAGAATCAAGTGGGGAAGCCTCAGAGTCAATATATATGAAGGAAAAAGAAGCTGTGAAAATGTATGTAGATTTTTAGTTATTTTTCAATATCGATTAGTTAATTTCCAAATTTCCAATGTATTTTAAGCTTCTAAGTTGTATCCTTAGCATTTTCGTGTACTTAGAAACCATTTTCAACCAGTTAATCAAAGTTCCATTTGCTTAATTCAGTTTATGCATTTTTACTTGAAAATCTCAAATCCAATTATAGTTGTTAAAAGTTATTGTTCAGTGTTTGTTTAAGCTCATTCATAAGCTTTCTCAAGTTTTCAAGTCATTTGAAGCAATTTAATTTAAGAAACTCAAAAATACAAAAAAATAGGATAAATAGTTGAAAAATCAAAAATCAAGGAAAAAGAAACAAGGAAGTGAGTGTTGAATATTGGATGGAAGTTGGTTTAGAACCTCATGGGAGGTAGTAGGATGGTCCTTGGTCTCTAGTTCATGGTTTTCAGCTTGGATGGCATTTTGTAAGAATTTTTCTTATTTTTGTGATTTTACTGTTCAACCGCTGTTCTCTCTGCTTATTTTTAGTTCTTCTAGCTTATTAGGTATATCTTAGTTGTATTTAAGCTTAATATTGTAGACTTGTTAATTAGTTCTCATTTTTCTTAAAATTTTTGTATTGACTGTCATAATAGCATAAAATAGAATCTAGGGTATTTGTAGTTTAAGCTTGTGCTTTTGGGTTTATTTTAGCTTATTAAGTCATATTCTAATCATGTGAATCAGTTTCTAGTTCTTAATCTTGTTTTTTCTTTGAAAAATCTCCAAGGCAGTCACTAGAGGGTGTGTTGGATTTGCAATCGTTCTTGGCCCTTTCTTGTTGATTTGTCAAGTTTCTGTGATTTTAACCATGTTTTGCTTTGTGATAAATAGGTCTTAGAGAAACATAAAATCAGTTCTTACCTAGTAAAAAGTCAACTTTGCCTTTGATTGCTACCTATTGTCTAACTGTCTAGGAATTGTGGTGCCAAATCCCTCATATTTCCTCATTAGTTGTTAATACTACTTAATCTAGTCTCATACAAGCTTGTTATAACTTATTCAGAGATAGAAGTGATCAAATCTCATATAAGTCAAAATTTGAGTTTCTTATAAAAGTCAAAAGTATGGTTAGTAAAATTAGCTGATCTTGTATAATTTTTATAGAGCTTATTATCGAGATTGAATGCTTGTGCTTTTGGAAATTCACTTAGTCCCAGCTTGTGTACTCATTTCTATTTTTACACTATTTTTGTGAATTTTTGTGTGGGCTCCACACTCCCCCAAACACAGTTGCAGGGGAAGTGATCTCCCTGTGCAAATGCTGCACCACCACCACAGTAGCCATCACCACCCTTTTGTGGGTCCCACAGGCCACATAAGTGGACCCTAGGGGTTGTTCTTGGTTCCTTTGAGCTCACAACCCACTATCTGTTTCAGCTAAGTTTGAGAGCTTAAGCTCTGTGGACCCCACTTGTTTTGCCCTTCAAACTCTGTCCCATAACTGTCTCAGAACACAAAGAAGCCAAGTGCTTATTTCGATCCATCTGCTTATTTAGTAAGCTATTTTGGTTGTTTCTTGCTTAATCCTGTCCAAGTAACTTGTTTACACCTTAATCCATCACTGTGGACCCCACTTGACCCAATTCAGCTCTTTTCTAGCCTTGGTCAAAGCTTGGTCAACTGATAAGGGTTTTTGTGTCCAAATTGCTTATTTTTAAGCACTGATTATTTTGTCTTTTCAAAAGTTTCATATTTTAGGTATTAAAATAGTTTTATAAAAGAAAAACAACAAAAACATCATTTTTTTTAGGAACGTAATAGCTTCTATTTAAGAAGCTTGAGCTTATTAGCTTATTTCTCAATTTTTTTTGTTAAGCACTTTTCATTTTTATATTTTTCCTAGTTTTCTGCACTTGTTTAGTATTTATATAATAAGTTTTAGATTTTTCTTAGGTCATTTAGTATTTATTAGAACTTTTATTAGTTTTAAATAATTAATAAATAGTAATTAATTAATAATAAATACATAAATAGTGTAATAAATATATTTTCAATTTTAAAATAAGTTTTATAATATTTTAGATTTATCTAAGTCATAATTTTATTTTTCTAGCTTTATTTTATAATTTCTTAATTTTTAGGTAATTATTTAATAGTTTAAATTAGTTTATAATTAATAATACTCAGATAATAAATCTTCTAATTAGAATTTAAGTTTAATAAGTAAGTTTTATATAATCTATACTTTTATAACTTTTATTTGTAACTAGTTTTGTAATTTAAAAATCCTTTAATTAGATCTTAAGTAATTTCAATTAGATTTTAATAATTTAAATTAGGTTTAATAGTTAAACAATATTTTAATTAAAGTTAAATATTTTAATTTTCTTTAATTTGCATTTAAGCCCCTGTAATTTACAAACTTTCTCTTTAGGTGTAATTATTCCAAATCATAACCCCTTTCCTGTTCAATATCACCCGATCACTACGCGTTTAGCTATTCAATCGCACAGCTCGTTGGGACTTAACGACCCGGGGAAACACTAAACTCCTCTGGACTTAATTGCATTTTGTTCTGAGTTGTTTGAATTTTATGGTTGACCATTCACAAGTGATTGACTAATAAAAGATAGGTCGTTCGGAGCCAATCACATACACGCTTCGGATACTTTGGATTCACAAACCCTTCAGGCTGCGCTATATAGATGTCCTCATCTAGGCGACCGTTTAAGAAGGCAGTTTTGACATCCATTTGCCATATCTCATAGTCATAGTACACAGCTATGGCTATAAGTGTGACAACTCGTACTTTCAGGTCAATTTACAAACTTTTGAAAAGTTACTATTCATCTCGGGAATTTACTATTCATCGGTTACTATTCAAAATTTTACTATTCATCATTTTCGGAGTCGAAGTAATATTCTGAGAACGTATTTTAAAATTTACTATTCACAAAACACTATTCATTCCCGGACAAAATCACTATTCAAGTTTCACTATTTCATCGTTTATCATAAACTAGGTTTACGAGTATCAAATTCGCGTAACCTTAATGGTTTAGCTGCGAATTCATGAACAATCATCAAGGACATTTCATATAGACTAGGTTTAGTCTACATATCATTAGCATCATTATCATCATATTAGTTCATGCATGGTTTTGCATATTACATTTAACGTATAATTTCCTATTAAATTAACGCTATCGCGTAATAATTTATTTTGAACATTTGATCCGACACTTCCAAAAATAATCTTAATATATTTTTATACTCATTTTAAGACTATAAAAATTATATTACTAGTTTACCCGATGTTTTCAATTTATTTTGTATATAAATTGTTATGTATAAATATTTACGACGGTTTTCGTAAATTCAACACGATAAATATTTATTCACTCAATTCATGTAAGAAATGTATTTTTATAATTTTTACGACTTCAATACAATTTATTTTGTTCCGTTAAAATCGATTTCTAGTCAACGCTACCCTAAATAATTACTTTTACTTACCAAATATGCACTACACTTAACACATAATACATTAACTCATCAAAAACCCAAAAATCTTCCACCCTTTTTGAAAGTGGCCGACCCCCCTCCTTGTCATCATAAGAGGCAAAATTGATTTTTACAACATGCATGTACACCTACACAAAAGTTCTAGATATTTGCTATAAACAAATGTTTCTTATCTAAAACACATACAGGCACT
>OU343216.1:87576748-87602868 GCA_910596185.1 Chrysanthemum makinoi
ATTTCTAGTGTTAAAGTTTGGATTTTGACTATATTTTTGTGTTTAGAATCATCACAAGTGTTTAGGTTTTGATTTAGAAGGCTTGAATCATCGTGGTTGGAGTGTTTTTGGATTGAAAAGTGGTGTTTATGTGTTTTTTCATGCTAGCGACTTGAGCCACGGAAAAGTTTTCTTGGTAGCGACTTGTACTTTATATTGTTAGCGACTTGGTGTTAGCGAGTTGGTACCTAGCGAGTTGCTATTTAGCGACTTGAGAAATCAGCGACTTGGTGCTGCTTAATTGTGTCAAAATTTTGCTAGCGACTAGGATTGTAGCGAGTTGTTATATAGCGACTTGGGATTATAGCTAACTTGGTTCAAAGTTTCCTAGCGACTTGGGACTATAGCGACTTGGCACTTAGCTTACTTGGGTCAAAGTTTCCTAGCGACTTGAGTGATATCCTTTGAATAATTTTCTTGATTTAGTAAAAATCGCGTGAAAGAATCTATTTCCCGGTTTAATCATAGAGTTATAAAATCCCGTTTAATCTTTCATCATGTCTACCAACGTTCCTACAATCATCTCATCAGCGTCGAGGATGTTCAAGCAAATGGTTCGATACTCGCCCACCTATGCTTGACAGAAATGACTACGACTCTTGGGCTCAAAGAATCAGATTGTACTGTCTTGGAAAGGAAATGGGGTCAACATTCTCAAATCGATTGATGAAGGACCATATCGGGTTGAGACTACTAGAGACATAATTGATACATCTGAAGATGGTACATTGATTTACGGAATGGACAGACCAAAGATGTATGATGAGCTCAATGATAAGGAGAAGAAGAGATTCGATGCGATATCGGGCCTCTAACATCATATTGCAAGGTCTTCTAAAAGACATATACAAGCTTATCAACCACAACACTGGCAAAAGTCAGATGGGATAATGTTAAGATGCTTCTCTCGTGTTCTAAATTAACTATGGAAGACAGAGAATCTCAACTCTATGATGAATTTGAGCACTTCAAGATGAAACCAGATGAGAGTGTCTATGAGTATTACGTGAGATTCCAAAAACTCGTTAATGACATGAGGAACATCAGAATGACCATGCCTAACATTCAGCTGAACTCAAAATTTGTAAACAACATGAATCCCGAATTGCACAAGTTTGTCACTTCTGTGAAGCTCACTAAAGGATTGAAGAATACGAATTATGAGCAACTGTATGCCTTCCTTCTTCAAAATGAGAGACATGCCATGTTTGAAAAGAGGTGTTGAATACACAAAGACCTTGACAGATCTTAAGCACTCGTAGATCGTTAGTGTTGCCTATGTAATCATAAGCAAACTAATAGAAACTCTCTACAACTCGTATTCTTTAGCGGAATGTAAATACAAGCTATAATAACTAAGAACACTTAGATCCTCTATGGATCTTTTATCAACTAAAACTCTATGTTTCTGAAAACTTACTTGTCACTATTACATACTATCAAGTTCCTTTTATAGACGAGGAACCCAAAACTATTTCTCATGAAACGACTAAGCATGCAAGCATGCATTTAAACATTTGTTTCAACCCATACATGTTATGAGTAAACATTAAAAAATATTGAGCAGTACAATAATACCCATGCTAACCTCGGGCAGTTCAAGAATAATGATGGGTTAGCATGTATTTAATAAAGCGCATGCAGATCCTAGTCAGCTTCCACCCTTCAGCAGAAACACGCATCTTTTATACTTCAAATAATCTCTTCTTCAGCAGACGCTTCTACTTAGCTAACTGCATTGACGGTAGAAATCCTACTTCGCATAATTCCCAACAATCCTCCCCTAAACTGGAATTTGACTTGGTTAAGTTCCGGTTTCCTAACCTTGATAGATCTTAGAGACTGCAGTACTAGAGGATTGTTCTCAACCATCAGTAGCAAAGAACCAGAGACAATTTCATCTCTATGATGACACACCTTTGAAACACTAGATCTTTGCAGCAACAAATGACATAATGTACATCAATACATATCAGTTTCAAACTATTCTCATCACATCCAGGTGTGTTAACTCCTGTGAGAGGTGAATTATTGAAAATAATGGATTTGTTGTCTCTTTACCAATAGCCATCACTACTGGAGTAGCCAAATGTTTAAGTTCGAAAACCATGGTACACTGATAACCATCTGATTTATTGGCAAACCAAAGAACCATATGAACGGATTTGATGTGTCTTTACCAGAGCCGCTTGCTCAGACTAGTCAATTTAGAATTGGTGAATTAATAACCAAATATGGATTCAGTTACCTTTACCACAAGCCATATACTTGTGGGCTAGCCAATTCTTGGATTCCAAAAGGAATATACCATGGTGAATTGATGACCATACAACTCTCAGCAATTAAGCATGGGTGGTTGCAAACCCTATGATTTTGAGCAAATCATTACAGCTATCAACAGATTTGATGTGTCGCTACCAAAGCTGTACCTTTGACTAGCTAACTCTTTGATATACACAAGGTATATTCGTGAGTTAAAAACCATCAACTATATGCAACAAACCTCAAGCAAGATAAAGTGAGGTTTTTTTAACTAATAAAAATTAAGAAAGAATCAAAATAACCAAAACATGTAAAATATACCATCAAGCAAGCACAGAAACCAAAGGCAGTTTGTAGTGTCAGTAGAAACAAAAAGAAGCCTCCCTTAGGCGTATGAGGATCCAACAGCTGCAAAAAATGGTTAGAAAACAAAATTACAACAATAAGCCTCCCCTTAGGCTTATGCCTCCCCTTAAACTTTGCAGTTAAGGGTTAAGCATTCCAATATTGACCACAAGGTGTTGAAACCTTGGTCCATCAAAAGCTTTTGTTAACAGATCTGCCACATTGTCATCTGTATGAATCTTAGCCACTTTTATCAAATGTTTTTCATATGCATCTCTTATAAAGTGGTGCCTGATTTCAATATGTTTGGTTCCTATGTGAAAAACTGGATTTTTGATAATGCATATGGTACTTTGATTATCAATAAAAAGTGTTGTGTTCATGAAGTTATACCCATAATCCAACAATTGATTTTGAATCCAAAGGACCTCATTCAAAGAATTTGCAGCAGCAACATACTCGCTTCGAGTTGAGGTAGCCACTATAGTTTGTTTCTTGCACTGCCAAGAAATCAATCTCTTTCCAAGGAATTGATGCCTCCGGGCCAGGATCTCCTATCCAGATTTGCACCAAAGACATCACTATCACTATATGCTTCCAATTTAAAAGGAGACTCTTTGGGTACCACAGCCTAAATGAGGTTGACCTTGAGGTACTTAAAGATCTTCTTGATCGCATTGAGATGGGAAGCAAGTGGAGTAACTTGATGTTGAGAGCAAACACTCACAAAGAAACGTAATATCGGCCTTGAAGTCAGTTAGATACATCAATGAACCAATCATAGACCAGATAAATGAACATTCACAGTAAATCTGGTTCATTGTTGGTTTTGTTTTGGAGCTTCATAAGGTGTTGTGGCGTCCCACACCTTCCATACCAAATTTCTTCAAATGTCCCTCACATATTTATCTTGACAGATAAATATCCCATCTTGTTTCTGCTGAACTTGGAGACCCAAAAAGAAAGTAAGCTTCCCCATAGCACTCATCCAAATTCTCCCTTCATCGCCTCCTCAGCCCCACTGCTTCTTTAGTGGATCCAAAATGATGTCATCCACATACTTGCACAAGTATGATGTTTGTCGAGTTCTTCTTCGTAAAAGAGTCTTATCAATGGCACCCTTCTATAGCCATGCTTCAAAGTAAATGATGAAAGCCTAGCATACCATGCCTTGGTGCCCATGAAGTCCATATAGAGCTTTAACCACCTTGTAAACATGATTAGGATGATCCGGTCTTCAAATCCTTTGTTGAGTGACATAAACCTCCTCTTCTATCTCACCATACGTAAAAGCACCTTTAACATCCATTTGATATACCATGAATCCCATGTAAGATGCATAGGCCAAGAAAATTTGAATAGCCTCAACTCTAGCAACGGGTGCAAACACTTCATCATAATCAATCCCTTCCTCTTGCCTATAACCTTGAGCTACTAATCTTGCTTTGTTTTTAATAACCACACCCCTTGCATCTCTTTGTTCTTCAGAATCCATTTAGTTCCAATAGCATATTTGCCATCAGGTAGTGGTACCAAGATCCAAACTTGTTGGTTTTGAAACTGTTGCATTTCTTCTTGCATTGCTTCAATCCAACTTGAGTCATCAAGAGCTTGAGTGACACTGGTTGGTTCTACTTGAGAAAGAAAACAAGCAAACATACAATGCTTGAAGTCTGTGGATTGTCTCTTTGCCGATTTGAGACATAAGAGATAAAAGCAACCTGTCCAAATTTAGGACTAGAGATAGCCCTTCGAGTTCTAACAGTAGCTAGAATGTCACCAATAATGTTGGATCGAGGGTGAGTGACGTTGATTCTTTTAGTAGCAAAGGGGTTAACTTCAATGGAAGGTTCAAGATTAGACACAGTTGGTACAAAAGTTGTGTCATAGGAAGGTGAGGTGAAAATGCCATTTGTTGATGATTTCCAAGATCAAGGTCTTGGAAAGTAGTATAGGGTGCACCAAAGTCTGGACACACATTAGAAGGAATAGGAGTAGAAACAAATGAAGCCTTCACAGATTTGATGATGATGGGAGAGACTATATCGTCACAGAAACATGATTTCTAATGACGTTTCATTTGCAAGCTCCCAATCACCTTCTCGCCTTCAAGCTTAACTGCAAACTCTTGAGTCCAAGCCTAGCAAGGTCCTCAAGATAATGTGATTCATCTTTACTCTCATCAGTATTCTCTAGAGGTGTTACCCGCAATACTATTAGGAGAAAAGAAGGCACAAGTATAGGTTGTTCATTATCTTCAGATTCACTTTCGAGTCAAGATCCAAGGTTCCTGCATTGTTAGAGGGAGACTCTTGAGAACCTGCACTTTGGTTAGCCATATGTCTAGTATAACCCAAATAATCAGTTAAGAAGTCAAGGTCAAAAGACCACACATGACCTCGCCCTTGAACATTGGGCTTATCTTCCATGTATCTCAAGTTCAAAGTTTCCCTATCTTCTTGGCGATAAATTGTACACTGTGAAGCCTTGCTATGAGTGAATAACCCACAATATAACCCCATCGCTTTTCTCATCAAACTTCCCCAATGGATCACTAGTGTTTAGAATGGTCACTTGACAACCAAAAGGTTTGAGGTAATGAATGGCCGGAACCTTCCCAAAGAGAAGTTCATATGGTGTTTTGAGGTGAGGTCTAGTAATGGAGACTCATTAGTACATAGCAAGCTGTGCCAACAATCAAATTCAACATAGTAGTAATTTAGAGTCTGAAGCATTGATCTTGCATCCTCTATCAAGGTCCTATTCTTTCTTTCAGCTACCCCATTTTGTTGTGGGGTTCTTGGATTGCTATAATCCCTCTTTATCCCTTTAGACCTACAGAGTTCTATAAGAATAGCATTCTTGAACTCGTCCATTATCACAATCAATTCCCTTAACCTTCTTGTTCAACTGATTTTCAACGAGGGTGATGAAGTCTTTCAAAGACTGAGATGTTTCATCTTTAGTCCTTAGAAAGAACACCTAAAAAATCGCTATAGCCATCGCTGATTACCAGACAAAAAATATTTGTGATCGATGCTTCGACTTGAGTTGGACCAAAAGGTCCATATGTAAATACCAAGAGGCTCAGAGATATTGCACAAAGCAGTGATGTACTTTGTAGGAAGCTCTGTGTTGCTTCCCTTTGTTGCATGCAACACAATTATGATCATTTGAGAAAACTTTGGAGGGAAGACCTTCAACAAGACCCATTTTAGAGAGTTTGTTTATGGTTTTGAAATTCACATGAGCCATTCTCCTATGCCATTTGGTAGACTCATCCAGGGATGCTTTAGCCACCAAACAAGTGAGGTCACCTTCAGGATGAACTTCATTGAGGTTGAATGTGTATAGATTGTGAGTTCGAGGAACTCTCAGCAGAATTGAAGTATCTTCTGGAAGCTTGAACTCTTTTGAAAGCACAAGACATTCATCTTCAGAGAAGAGTACCTTGTTCTTGGTGTCACAAATTTGTGAGACTGAGAACTAGTTGAAGTGCTGAAGTTCCCTAACATAGTACACATTCTCAAAATTCAGTAAAGGTGTCTTGATGGTGCCTTTCCCAGTGATTCTACCATCACTTCCACCAAACGTCACATTGCCTCCTCCTTCTATAGGAACAAAATTGTGCATCATATCTCTATTTCCAGACATGCTTCTTGAACAACCACTATCAACAATACCAATATCTTTATGGTTAAGAGGATGATCCTATAGTAACAAACAATATATACAAAAGAATGTTAGTATACAAAGGAGTCTCAAGTCATTGCTGACTTGAACCTGCCTCGTGGATCATAAGATTTAGGTCTAGCGAAGAGAAAAGATCCACCATTGTTCTTGGGTTTCCATTGAAATTTAGGTCCCTTATTATCCCAATAACAACCTGCTGAGGTATTGACAGCATACCCCAAAATCCTTTCCTATCATTCATAGAGTCAACATATGCAGGCCAATAACCATGTTTAAAGTATGGGCTTGTAGGTTGCACATAAGGTCTATCAACTGATCTCCTCCAAGGAGAATCAGTATTAGTAGCTTGTGGGACATATGGTGGAATATTATTAACATTGGTCCATACAGGTCTAGGCTTCTGCTGAGTAGCATATACACTCAATCTTTGCTCATAGAAATCACAATCCTTAATTAAATGAAATTTACTTCCACATACAAAACATGTCTTCCTTTTGGAAGATTTATTCAACGAAGAAGATGTTCTATTACATGTAGAAGTACTTAAACCAGAAACATTAAAGGAATTGTTTTTAACAGACTTATTATGCAAAGATTTAAAGGACAAGTCTTCAGAGGAAACTGTCTTGGAAGTTGATTCCTCAGCAGCTACCCTAGAAGGCTTGTAGATAGACTTGGGTGCAGGCTTGGGTGTAGGCTCAGGTGAGGGCTTGGGAAGGTCTGACTTATCACTTGAAACACAGCTGGCACAAGAAGTAGACCCTTGATCCGATGAAATGTCACTGTCAGAGCAAGAGACAAAGTCATTAGATGAAGCATCGGGGTCTGGCAAGTCTTTTGACTTTGTGCCATACAGATGGTGTGATCCATCAAAGTCAACAGTAATGGACAGGTCAGTGGGCTTGAATTCACCTCTAATAGGTACAGGGACAACATGCAAATCACCTTCTTTAACAAAATTTGCTAAGCCTGCTGGTGTAGATTTACGCCCATCATTCCTAGCTTCTAATCCTACATACTTTTGGAAACCTAAACCTATTCCAGAGGTCACTGGTTGACTACTATAGATTTCTCTAGCTAGATTGTCACATGATATTAACCATTGTTTATGTCTAGCTATTTCCTCAGCTAGTTTCTCTTTAAGCTCTAGGTTCTCAGCAATAGCATCAGCTTTTTCCTTTTCAGTGCGTTTTAAGTTAATGTTTGCAATATCTAGATCAAATTGTAACCCCTTTATCTTTTCTTCATAAGCTATCTCATTCTTTTGAAACCAAACCTTTTGTCTTTCTAATGTTTTTAACGAAAGTTTATAAGCTTCATTATCAACATAGCATTCATTGTATTTAGGTTTCATAGTATCATAAGCTTCTTTAAGTTCATTGTATCTTTCACTACAACCAAATATACAGTTGTGTACCTGAGAAAGTCCCATCAAGGCAAATTGATCATGCCTATCTTCTGAAGTACATCTTGCCAGCAATCCAAGCTTCTCTGTATCAGCAGCTTCCTTATTCACAGGTTCATGTGCAGCCCAGTTGACTTGTTCATCCAAGGTGACAAGAGCTGCTGAAGTTCTGGCTTCCTTCTGATTCTGCTGAAAGGAATTGTAGTTAGCTCCCTCTCCACTCTTCCTATCTTTGCATTCCCTTGAGAAATGACCCATCTGGTGACAAGAGAAACACTTGACCTTTCTCCTG
The DNA here is from genome assembly GCA_910596185.1 of Chrysanthemum makinoi. NCBI lineage: Eukaryota > Viridiplantae > Streptophyta > Magnoliopsida > Asterales > Asteraceae > Chrysanthemum > Chrysanthemum makinoi. Next base: position 87,584,785 of record OU343216.1, read on the forward strand.
TCAAAACGAGCTGGATCCTTTCCCTTGAAGCCAAACTTTCTTCCTGACCTCTCCTCAAACCTTTTGATATCTACTGAAAGCATGGCCACCTGCCATTTCAGTTTCATCTCCTCCATATCAAGTGGGTCCACCTGCTCAAAATCTTCATAGACAAGATGCTGCTGAGTATCATAATCAACAACAAATGAATGAAGAACATCCTCCAATATACTACCAGTTTTAGCTTGAGGGTATGATGGAGTGAGAGTGTAAGATGATGATGGAAAGTAAGTTGGACTAGGAGATGTATCATCATATTGGAGTGAGATGTCCCAACAAAGGCTGTATGACCAGAAGAGGATGCACGGTAGGGAGTTCTGACATCAGGTTCAAGAGATTTGAGTTTGTAGTACAGCTCATCAAAAGTGAGCATGTCCAACCCACCTTTAGCCTTAAGGGCTATACTTACATGTAACCATGATGGAGGCAAAGATCGTAGGAACTTTGAATTGCAATCATCATTGTCAGGTTTTTCATTCAGCTGGTTTAGCTAACTCAAAATCTTATGAAACCTGTCGTATCCCTTGTGGATACCTTCTTCTTCTGAGATATTGAACTCTTGAAAGTGTTGTCTCAGCATGGACTTCCTCATTCTCCTGGATTCTTCATTGCCACCGAACCTTGCTTTGAGCGCCATCCATATGTCCTTTGCATCGTCCATGTGGTGAAAATCACCCAAGTGATCTTTGGGAATAGCTTGAAGAAGGATGGTTCTTACTTTGTGCTCTCTTTGCACAGCTAGAATCTCTTCAGCAGATTTGGGAGGAGCAATGGTAAATTTACCATCAAAATCTGGGATAGTCTTCTTCAGACTGTTTCCTTTCTTCACAATCTCCCAAAGATTCCAATCAATATTGGAGATCCAGTTCTGCATCTTCATCGTCCACAGATCATATTCTTCCCTTCTTAGATAAGGAAACTTAACATTACTGTTGGAAAGACTAAGTTGTTGCATAGAGGTGTTGTTGTTGTTGTTGTTGTTGTTGGTGACTTCGGATTCATTATCAGTTCCAGGCATGGTGAATGTATTTATAGTTGTATGGGGGTGAGGTTAAATATGGTTCTTAGTATCGTAGAGACTTTCCCAAGGCTCTGAAACCACTTGTTGAATACACAAAGACCTTGACAGATCTTAATCACTCGTAGATCGTTAGTGTTGCCTATGTAATCATAAGCAAACTAATAGAAACTCTCTACAACTCGTATTCTTTAGCGGAATGTAAATACAAGCTATAATAACTAAGAACACTTAGATCCTCTATGGATCTTTTATCAACTGAAACTCTATGTTTCTGGAAACTTAATTGTCACTATTACATACTATCAAGTTCCTTTTATAGACAAGGAACCCTAAACTATTTCTCATGAAACGACTAAGCATGCAAGCATGAATTTAAACATTTGTTTCAACCCATACATGTTATGAGTAAACATTAAACAATATTGAGCAGTACAATAATACCCATGCTAACCTCGGGCAGTTCAAGAATAATGATGTAAAACCCTAAAATCTCAAATCGTGTGAAATGACAATTTTGCCCTCGAACTTAAAATTTTACAAACTCGGGAAACACGTCAACATCGTTTAACAAGATATATCATTAATAATATTCACAATTTATGAAAGTAATTAACGTATGATATAGATTAAAAGAACATAAATAATTAAAACTCTAAGTAACAAATAAACATGTCAAAACGTACACAATTAACCTAGACTATTATCAAGACTACATACATGATAATGTGATAAGATGGGAAAGTCATAAACTTGGTCTCCCCCCCCCTTAATGGCCGGCCCAAATCACTCACCATTTACTCTCCATATCAATTTCATTAAATCACATTTACACATTCCTTTTCAAATAAAAAACACACACAAAAATTCACCATGACTCCATACGAATTTTTGGAAGGGATCTAGAATTTTTCTGGGGTTCTTCATCATCAAGAGTAGCTGGGAAAAATAGGTTTTGGTTCGTTGAAGGCTTGGTTCGATCGGGATGATTTTCTTTGGTCGATTCTTCATCCGATAGGTATGAAATTCATACGCTTGATCCACACGTCCTAAAATCGATTGGGTATTTTTCTCATGTTATATTCATCCTATAGGTTCCAAATAAAATAATAAAAACGAACCATGCATGGTATACGAATTATTTGAGAATTAAACCCTAAAAACGTGTTAAAACCCTAAATAATTAGAAAAGAATTTTCTGGGCATGAAGACTATTTTTCGTGGACTCTATATAATGTGTATTAACTCCGAAAAATGGTGCTTCGAATTGTTGAAGCATTGATCATGTTATATGAATTTATCCTAATCGCTATCTATGGAAAGGGAAAATAAAATAAGGAAATCCTAAGGATCGAATAGGGTTAGGGTTTAATTATACAAATATGGTCATTATTTATGTTTTAAGGTTGTGTAATGATTAGTACAATGATTGGATAATGAGCTAGGGTTTTAGTTGTTTTTGTATGATACCGATTTGTATAAATTAAGGTAAAGGGCTTGTTTGTAATTATTAATACTCATGGGTATTTTTGTAATGTGTCATAATCTGGGACTAATCAGGTAAAAATATAATGTGAAGGCCTTATGTGTAAATTTTGTATTTAAAAGGTTTAAAGAGTAATTTTGTATAATTATGAAACCGATTTAAAGATAATTAAAGTAGAGGGACTAAAATGTAAATTCTGGAAACTTGAAGTCATTTTGAGTAAATAATGATATTAAGAGTGTTTTGGGTAACTTTGAGTATTTATGGGTCTATTGTGTAATTATTATGGAATTATGATTTAACATATAAGTTTTGTAAACTTAAGGGGCTAAATGTGTAAATTCTGAAATCTGAGGGGCTGAATAGTACAATATGAATATTCTGAGGTTACATTCTGAAAATGGGTAAAATAATATGCTTGTTTGGTAAATATGGATATTAGAGGGATTAAATCATGAATTATGTAAATATAAGGTTTGTTTTGTAAATATTGTAACTAGAGGGGTATAAACTGTAAAATTACGAAACTAAAGGGATTATGATGTCATTCTGAATAATATGTGTATTAAATTAGTAACTTGAAATATTTTCATGCTATACCCTTGAAATTAATGAAATTACAATTTGAACCCTAAACTATGTGAACTTGTCATAATAAACCCTGGACTTTTGTAACTTGATAAAATGTACTTAAATTCCAAAATAACTCTGATATAAAGACTTAACCTAATTTGTAACATTAAAGACTTGTTAATTCTGGAAACCTGATAATTTTGGAAACCTGCTAAATATGGAAAGTTACTAAAACTAGAAAGCCGACTAAAATAAGTAATCTGAATTAAATAAGTTTTTAATAAAACCAGTCATGAATTCGTGTAGATTTGCCAGAGATGGAGTTTGCTTCCGACCTTGGTATTTCTGTGGTGTTTCGTTTGCGGTATAAGGTACAGATATTCTGACCTTACCTCTTAAGGTTTCTCATGATTCGTATTCATCTTTCGATTCTAGCTTGATATGTTATGCGTTACTCTAAGCCTCTTTATTAGGGCTTCCCTATGACTCTGCTATGCTCCCTTGATATGAAACTATATGAACCTTTGATATGAAAACTTTGATATGAATTATGATATGAACCCTTATGATGTGATATGAATATGTTTTGACCCTTCAGTTTGATACCCGAGCCAAATATGTTTCCTAGTCAGGAAGGTAACCTGACCGTGTCATTGATGCACCAATGGCATAACTCCAGTGTGTACGAGTGATGTTACACACCGTCCCCATTCTGATATGATTATGAGCTCACTATATGTATATGATTTGGCCACTATATGTTCCGGGGGGCGTATGGATGCATCCTAGATTTGATATGTTTCGAGGGATTTGATCTGATTGGAGCTTTTATGTCCGTGAATGATGTCGGGTACAATCCGCGTCTTCACAATTCTGGGAGTTAGCTACTCCATTTGTTACTGAGGTCTCCCCTCATATTATGTATGGTATTCCGAGGTCACCCCTCCGAATACAATGGCTACTTATGATATGATATGATATGATATGTTTCTGGGCTCGGGTAGATTTCTGATAACCCTTACACTTTTGATATACCTATATTGTACCTTCTACATTCCCCAACGCACCATATTCTGTGTACCCTTATATGACTCACTCTACTACCAAGATGTATACATTCCATTGCTTTGATTTGTCACACTCTCATTCCGTTACTTCCGATTATCGTTCCATTCACGTACTGGGTTGTTATATGTTATTGGATTTGATTATGATATTCATGTTTATATGATTACTGATTACTCTGTATGATATGAATGTATGCGATATAAGATTACCTGTTGTCATCTGATGATATGCTATCTTACTGTTATGTGATCCTTTGATGTGTCTGCTAACCGTGCTTGTGTGAAATCGATTGTTGATCTGTTTATCTTTTGTACCTCGTTCAGTTAATCTCGTGGACTATGACTATCCGTGGTGTCCTTATCTGCTTGTTGTTGACCTGCCATGTTTGCTTATATTTATGCTACGGTTTGATTGGGTAAATGGTTCAATTTGTGAAGCCTAGCTTGTTAACTGTTTAATTGCCCTACTATGTATTTAATTCATTTAATTATAGTGTTCTTACTGTATCCTACTTGTTACTTGTACGCCATGTTTGATTACCGTTACGATACTGATCATGTCTTCAATTAAGAGTTTTAACCTGTGTGGATTGCCATGCTCACTGATTCATTTATTGCTTCCGCTTTTCTGTAGATATCTGTTTGGCTTGTACGTATTTTGATTTCCCGAATTGTTTATATGTTGTGTGGATGCTACGCCTGCTATGTTTGCTTATGTTTCAGTTCTTGTATGTCCGGTTTGTATGTGCTTGTTTATATGTCATCGATGCTTTGCTTCGCTTCGCTCTCCTTGTTATCTTTTCGTTTTGGATATCTGTATAATTGTGTTCTGCAGGATCCTCTTTGACTCATTACTCTCTTTTCGCTATGACTTGTTATCCGTTCCTTTGTTTCATTTGCATTTCAGATTTTATTTAGCTTTCGCTTTGTTATATCTGTTCACTGGGCTTTTTAAGCTCAGCCGCATTTCTTTTCCTGCGGCAGGTTTTAGGTTTGAAGATGGGCTTTGATTGAGCTGAGAGTTGGATTATCTGAGTGGACTAACCCTAGTAACCTTATTATTTGGACTTGTTTTGGCGGGCTTGCGTTTTGAGATTTCATTTTATTTTAACATTTGGATTTTGTAATTTCCTTTGTAAATCTTTGGTTATTATGACTTGGTACATTATTATTTAAAGACTTCCGCTTGAAAATTTTACTTGTATGTTTGATATGACACAGACTGTGACACTTCTAACCTTGTCGGGTTGGGGTGTTACAATTATGGTATCAGAGCCAGGTTTCGTCTTGTTGACCTTAGGATTGACCTGTGAGGACTTGGGTAGACACTAGGTTTCCGTCTGTTATGATCTATTCCGATTCTTTTTGATTGTCGTTCAGTTTTGACTTCGATAATCTTTTGTCTTCATTGTTTTGCTCTTCTTCTCTTCGCATTTGATTTTATTATTTTGTCTTCGCACATCCGTTTGTCGATCGTTAGATGGAGACTACTGTGGAGCAGAAGACGATGGTGCCGAACCTGAGTTAATGCTTTTACTTGCAAAGCCTCTCGAGCTGGAGAGGTTTGTGAAGCGAAGTCGTACCCAACTACCGTGCTGCTGGAGACATCAAGATGCTGTTGGAGGAAGCTGGACGGATCAACCAAAGACGCAAAAGACGGAGACAAGGTTCAACAGGTGGCTGTGAAGGTTCATCTACTTCATATGATTTGGGCGCGACTTGTGTTACTCCGATTTGTTTGTCATGCGTTTGTGGCGGTTTGATATTTTGTTATGTGATTTTGATCGGCATTACTTTTCTTTGATTCGTTCGAAACTCGGTTTGAATCGTGAAGTTTTATCGTTTAGCATTCTGGTATATCTCAGTTTTCTGTTGGACCGACAGTAATGAGTCATGAGGAACCGTTTCATGCAAGTTGGTGGTTTTCTCTCCTTTGTGGTATGGTAAGTTGTTTGATGTGTTATATGCTGTATGTACGCGATTCTGGTCTGCTCTGGTATGTTACTTGATATCTGTATATGATATGTTTTGTTGTGATATTGGTTATGTGATTTGTCATGACCCGGGACAGAATATGATGACGATAAGGGCTTGTTATGTGATGCAAGTATTATGACGCCTGATCAACGTGATAATACCGAGATCATATAATTTGAACTTATTGAAATCATACGACGTGTTGGGAAATGCCTGGGGTTGGTACGTGAATGGAATAAGGCTTATATCCGTTATTTGACACTCCTCATGTTCGCTTGGAATTTTGTACCTCTTTGTGAGATTCTCACCGATATCTGTTACGTGTAAGATTTGTACGCTTTGAAACCATACGATTATGACCTGTATGAAACTATGGATTGCTACGTCTGCCTTAAGCCGATACGTCTCTGTGTACCCTGCGACTTCAATTTTCGAGGACGAAAATTTTCTTTAGAAGGGGAAAAGTTGTAAACCCTAAAATCTCAAATTGTGTGAAATGACAATTTTGCCCTCGAACTTAAAATTTTACAAACTCGGGAAACACGTCAACATCGTTTAACAAGATATATCATTAATAATATTCACACATTATGAAAGAAATTAACGTATGATATAGATTAAAAGAACATAAATAATTAAAACTCTAAGTAACAAATAAACATGTCAAAACGTACACAATTAACCTAGACTATTATCAAGACTACATACATGATAATGTGATAAGATGGGAAAGTCATAAACTTGGTCCCCCCCCCCCCCCCCCCCCTTAATGGCCGGCCCAAATCACTCACCATTTACTCTCCATATCAATTTCATTAAATCACATTTACACATTCCTTTTCAAATCAAAACACACACAAAAATTCACCATGACTCCATACGAATTTTTGGAAGGGATCTAGCATTTTTCTGGGGTTCTTCATCATCAAGAGTAGCTGGGAAAAATAGGTTTTGGTTCGTTGAAGGCTTGGTTATCGGGGTGATTTTATTTGGTCGATTCTTCATCCGATAGGTATGAAATTCATACGCTTGATCCACACGTCCTAAAATCGATTGGGTATTTTTCTCATGTTATATTCATCCTATAAGTTCCAAATAAAATAATAAAAACGAACCATGCATGGTATACGAATTATTTGAGAATTAAACCCTAAAAACGTGTTAAAACCCTAAATAATTAGAAACGAATTTTCTGGGCATGAAGACTATTTTTCGTGGACTCTATATAATGTGTATTAACTTCGAAAAATGGTTCTTCGAATTGTTGAAGCATTGATCATGTTATATGAATTTATCCTAATCGCTATCTATGGAAAAGGGAAAATAAAATAAGGAAATCCTAAGGATCGAATAGGGTTAGGGTTAAATTATACAAATCTGGTCATTATTTATGTTTTAAGGTTGTGTAATGATTAGTACAATGATTGGATAATGAGCTAGGGTTTTTAGTTGTTTTTGTATGATACCGATTTGTATAAATTAAGGTAAAGGGCTTGTTTGTAATTATTAATACTCATGGGTATTTTTGTAATGTGTCATAATCTGGGACTAATCAGGTAAAAATATAAAGTGAAGGCCTTATGTGTAAATTTTGTATTTAAAAGGTTTAAAGAGTAATTTTGTATAATTATGAAACCGATTTAAAGATAATTAAAGTAGAGGGACTAAAAATGTAAATTCTGGAAACTTGAAGTCATTTTGAGTAAATAATGATATTAAGAGTGTTTTGGGTAACTTTGAGTATTTATGGGTCTATTGTGTAATTATTATGGAATTATGATTTAATATATAAGTTGTGTAAACTTAAGGGGCTAAATGTGTAAATTCTGAAATCTGAGGGGCTGAATAGTACAATATGAATATTCTGAGGTTACATTCTGAAAATTGGTAAAATAATATGCTTGTTTGGTAAATATGGATATTAGAGGGATTAAATCATGAATTATGTAAATATAAGGTTTGTTTTGTAAATATTGTAACTAGAGGGGTATAAACTGTAAAATTACGAAAATAAAGGGATTATGATGTCATTCTGAATAATATGTGTATTAAATTAGTAACTTGAAATATTTTCATGCTATACCCTTGAAATTAATGAAATTACAATTTGAACCCTAAACTATGTGAACTTGTCATAATAAACCCTGGACTTTTGTAACTTGATAAAATGTACTTAAATTCCAAAATAACTCTGATATAAAGACTTAACCTAATTTGTAACATTAAAGACTTGTTAATTCTGGAAACCTGATATTTTTGGAAACCTGCTAAATATGGAAAGTTACTAAAACTAGAAAGCCGACTAAAATAAGTAATCTGAATTAAATAAGTTTTTAATAAAACCAGTCATGAATTCGTGTAGATTCGCCAGAGATGGAGTTTGCTTCCGACCTTGGTATTTCTGTGGTGTTTCGTTTGCGGTATAAGGTACAGATATTCTGACCTTACCTCTTAAGGTTTCTCATGATTCGTATTCATCTTTCGATTCTAGCTTGATATGTTATGCGTTACTCTAAGCCTCTTTATTAGGGCTTCCCTATGACTCTGCTATGCTCCCTTGATATGAAACTATATGAACCTTTGATATGAAAACTTTGATATGAATTTTGATATGAACCCTTATGATGTGATATGAATATGTTTTGACCCTTCAGTTTGATACCCGAGCCAAATATGTTTCCTAGTCAGGAAGGTAACCTGACCGTGTCATTGATGCACCAATGGCATGACTCCAGTGTGTACGAGTGATGTTACACACCGTCCCCATTCTGATATGATTATGAGCTCACTATATGTATATGATTTGGCCACTATATGTTTTGGGGGCGTATGGATGCATCCTAGATTTGATATGTTTCGAGGGATTTGATCTGATTGGAGCTTTGTCTGGTGAATGATGTCGGGTGCAATCCGCGTCTTCACAATTCTGGGAGTTAGCTACTCCATTTGTTACTGAGGTCTCCCCTCATATTATGTATGGTATTCTGAGGTCACCCCTCCGAATACAATGGCTACTTATGATATGATATGATATGATATGTTTCTGGGCTCTGGGTAGATTTCGATAACCCTTACACTTTTTATATACCTATATTGTACCTTCTACATTCCCCAACGCACCATATTCTGTGTACCCTTATATGACTCACTCTACTACCAAGATTTATACATTCCATTGCTTTGATTTGTCACACTCTCATTCTGTTACTTCCGATTATCGTTCCATTCACGTACTGGGTTGTTATATGTTATTGGATTTGATTATGATATTCATGTTTATATGATTACTGATTACTCTGTATGATATGAATGTATGCGATATAAGATTACCTGTTGTCATCTGATGATATGCTATCTTACTGTTATGTGATCCTTTGATGTGTCTGGTAACCGTGCTTGTGTGAAATCGATTGTTGATCTGTTTATCTTTTGTACCTCGTTCAGTTAATCTCGTGGACTATGACTATCCGTGGTGTCCTTATCTGCTTGTTGTTGACCTGCCATGTTTGCATTTATATTTATGCTACGGTTTGATTGGGTAAATGGTTCAATTTGTGAAGCTTAGCTTGTTAACTGTTTAATTGCCCTACTATGTATTTAATTCATTTAATTATAGTGTTCTTACTGTATCCTACTTGTTACTTGTGACTGCCATGTTTGATTACCGTTACGATACTGATCATGTCTTCAATTAAGAGTTTTAACCTGTGTGAATTGCCATGCTCACTGATTCATTTATTGCTTCCGCTTTTCTGTAGATATCTGTTTGGCTTGTACGTATTTTGATTTCCTGAATTGTTTATATGTTGTATGGATGCTACGCCTGCTATGTTTGCTTATGTTTCAGTTCTTGTATGTCTGGTTTGTATGTGCTTGTTTATATGTCATCGATGCTTTGCTTCGCTTCGCTCTCCTTGTTATCTGTTCGTTTTGGATATCTGTATAATTGTGTTCTGCAAGATCCTCTTTGACTCATTACTCTCATTTCGCTATGACTTGTTATCCGTTCCTTTGTTTCATTTGCATTTCAGATTTTATTTAGCTTTCGCTTTGTTATATCTGTTCACTGGGCTTTTTAAGCTTAGCCGCATTTCTTTCCCCGCGGCAGTTTTAGGTTTGAAGATAGGCTTTGATTGAGCTGAGAGTTGGATTATCTGAGTGGACTAACCCTAGTAACCTTATTATTTGGACTTGTTTTGGCGGGCTTGCGTTTTGAGATTTCATTTTATTTTAACATTTGGATTTTGTAATTTCCCTTGTAAATCTTTGGTTATTATGACTTGGTACATTATTATTTAAAGACTTCCGCTTGAAAATTTTACTTGTATGTTCTGATATGACACCAGACTGTGACACTTCTACCCTTGTCGGGTTGGGGTGTTACAAATGATGGGTTAGCATGTAATTAATAAAGCGCATGCAGATCCTAGTCAGCTTCCACCCTTCAGCAGAAACACGGCACGACTTTTATACTTCAGCAGAATCTCTTCTTCAGCAGATTCTGCTTCTACTTCAGCAGAATCCTTCGGCAGAATTGACGGTAGAAATCCTACTTTGCATAATTCCCAACAAGAGGATTCTTGAACAATTCAAAACAAATCCAGGAGAGACAAGCTCATCAAATGATTCAACTGCCTTCTACTCAAACATTGGGATTACCACTAAAGCTTCACAAGTTATACCCAGGGTGATGGCAATCATAAACTCATTCACTGATCCAAGATTCAAACAAGCTGAAGTTTATGCAACGGACACTTCATTACTTAACTGGCCCTTATGGTTAAACAAAACTTGACTCTCAGTCCACATACCAACCGTCTTCACACCAACAATGAAATCAGGACTACTTCCAATCTTCACAATCATGCTCTAGTCAGAGATGGGAAAGTCATGATGCACCATTTAAGAAAAAAAAACAGATCACGAACAAGGAAGAGTTGGAGTCGGTAGAGAATATGTGGCAAATCAGAATAGGGGAAGAAATGGAAATCAAGGACAAGTTAATACGATCAAGTGTTACAACTGTGGAGGAGAGGGACACATTGCTAGAAACTGCACATCGCCAAAACGCCCTCAAAATGCTGAATACTTCAGGGATAAGATGTTGCTTGTTCAAGCCCAGGATAATGGTGTAGCTTTGAATGAAGAAGAGTTGTTATTTCTTGCTGAGGGAAATGCCAAGACGTATGATGCAGATATGGATGAGCAGCCTATTCAGGAGATAGGTCACAATCATGAGAATGCTTTTCAAGTAGCTGACTGTGATGCATACGACTCTGATGTTGATGATGGACCTACTGCTCAAACAATTTTCATGGCTAGCATTTCTCCAATGGTCTCTCCTAAGGTCTCATCTTCACTACAAGCTGGTCCATCCAAAGACAAACTCATTTCTGAGGTACTAAAACTATACGATGATGCTGATATGCAAAAGATTCATGACAAAGTACAATCAACTGAAACTATTGAGTCAAATATTGAAGATATGGGTAATATCAATGTTGTCCCATATGATCAATATGTGAAACAAAGTGAAAGTGAAGTTGTACCAAGTGATGCATCTTCAGTCAACGATGACTATGTTTTGATGAATACACCGCATGTGCCTCACGATGATTCTGTTATCTCTGAACTAAATGCCTATAAAGAACATGTTGCTATTTATGAACAACGTGCTAAATTTGAGTTGACCTCCCGTGAGCAGGAAATGGATGACCAAATGCGTACAACTATTAGAAAAAGTAGGTTTAGAGAAGAAGTATTAAAACAAGAGTTAAACTCCTTACAAGAAAAGCTTTCTAAAACTGCTAAGCAAAAACAAGAACTTCAAGAAAATGTTAAAATGCTTAAGCTAGAATTTAGCGTTAATGAATCAAAACTTTTGAATGATTTTTCTAATCTAAAAACCTTGAAAAACAAGCTTGAAAATAAGTTGTATGTACAAGGAAATACCATTCAGACTGCTCACTTAATCACTAAGCACAGAGTTTTGAGTGATAAGCATAGTACTCCCCTTGTTGAGGAACCAAATCTTGAAGTTGTTAAAAAGGCTAGAGCTGCCCATAAGGTTATTTATGATGGAAATGAAATTCTTAAGCCTAGACAGAAACCTAGTTGCGTTGAGTGCACTGAGGAAGATAAGAAATCAGATGAAGTCACTAGGGAAAAGATGAACAAAAAACTAGATGATCCTAAATGTAAAGAGAAGAAAATAAATATCACACCCCATGATTACAAGAAGGAGAATTGGATTTCATTGAACAAGTTTAAGCCTCAGACATTGTTAACACCGAACAAGTGTTCGGAAAAAGGATTTAGATAAGCACAAAGCAGAGAATCTTGTTGTAACAAACCCCCCCTTTAGGAAAATGCCTTTAGCGACTGTGTATCCTCCCAATACACCAATGCATTTAGTTCCTAGGACTATTGCCACTAAAAGCAAGACCTTAATTAGTAAATATGTTATTCTTCAACTATTTACCGATTTTGAGAAAACTTGTAAGAAAAGGATCACACCTAATCGGGATAAACTGAAGGGGAAAGAGGTTTTGAACAAACAAAAGAATGCTATCTAACTGAGGTCATGCCTTTTTCAAATTACTAAAAGATCATTTTGAGAGTCTTAAAAAGCGGATTAATTCAGATATTAAAGGAATGGAAAAGGAATTTGATGCAATGATAGTTGAGGTTAGTGACTATGAGCGAGCATTAAAATATAATGAGATTGAGAGGAAGAACTTGCATACCTTGAATGAGAATCTTATTTTGAATGTATTGCTCAAGACATATTTTACACTGCTACGAATTGCTCCATTAATGCTTCTGAATTTCATGAATTATCTGTTGCTCTGAAAGTCTCTCATGATCGTGTCATTGAGCTTGAAAAGATTAATTTGAAACTTAATGAGAAAATTGATCAGGATGATCACGATAATTTGGTAAAGCATCTTTCTAAACTAGAAGTTGAACATTTTGATTTACAACTAAAATATCAACATCTAAAGAAAATGTTAAAACCTCAAATATCAAGACATCCTTGGATGCTCCTGAATTTGATGCAGCTTTTGAAATTAGCAAACGTGATGAACAGATTCGAGCTCATTGTAACACGATCAAAAAGTTGAAAGCCCAAATCTCTCAATTGAAGGGTGAAAAGAACAATGTGACTGGATCCCAAATGCCTCCTCTTTTAGATTCTCAGTACTCTCAAACTTTTCATCTTCAAAACTTAGTTAATGTCTTACAAAAAGAAAACGAGAGTTTTCTAGAAGAAAATGAAAAAGTTAAACGACACTTTAAGAGTTATATGATTCAATGAAAGTCACCCGTGACCAAAACAACGAAAAAATAACGTCTTTACAAAAGGAAATTGAGAATCTGAGAAGTCAGGGAAATGGGAAACTGCCACTTGTGTTTAATAAGAATATTGTTTCAAAGTCACCCTTAGATTACAAATATACTGTGACGGTTAAATATATTCCTCCTCATCTTAGGAATAATGAACCTGCGTTTCATGACTATTGTGCTCACCTTAAGGATAGTCTTGAATGTCTCTGTGAGATTGTTGAAGAGGACTTCATTAATAAACCTCTTGATAGAGAAATTAGGTTTGCTTGCCTCCAGGCCAAACGATCTCAAGAGCTGCTTGAATGTGTAATCGCAACATGTCCAAAATCCTTAGGTGAAAAAGGCAAAGCTGTGAAGCCTTGTTCTATGCCTAGTGCCAAGAGAAATCTGTTCTATGCCCAGTCTTAAGAAAGTAAACACTAATGTGCCTTCAAGTAGTTCAGATCCCAGATATGTTAGTGCTAAGAAAGTGAACTTTAGTGTGCCTGCAAATAGCTCAAATCACAGTCTTAAGAAAGTAAACACTAATGTGCCTTCTAGTAGTTCAGATCCTTGCACATCAAGTTCAGGAATGCAAAAATTAGATCAACCAACTAATGTTCCCATCCCCTCTACAGGAGTAATCAGTGTGACATAAAGCGAGCAGGTCAAAGTCTCAAGACAAGACAAGGAATGATAGGACCTTGCAAGCAATGTGCATTGGAAGAGAGTAGAAGACCAATCTAGGAACTTTAAGCTTGAGTTGAATAAAACGAATCGTGTTGATTCTAGTATTACCTTAGGCGTACTGTAATTAATTCGAATTCTGATACTATTTGCAAACCTTGTAATGATGTCTGCTTGAATTTAGTTGCTAATCATGAATGTGGTGTGAATGCTTTGTCTAATGCTGTCAAATGCGCAGTTAAAATTGTTAACGCTAATAATCGTGCAAAGAAGGCAAAAAGGCAAAAATGAAAGATTGTTAGAAAACAGTGGAAACCCACAGGAAGAACATTTATAAAGATAGGTTATTATTGGATATCTTTTGGCCATAAGAATAATCATTTTTGCTCTCAAACTGCTAAGACTATGCCCACTAGAAAATGGATGCCTATGGGTAGAACTATTCCCTTAAGAAGTGAACATACTTTGAATAGGTCAAATACAGACACAGCATTGCATCTATTCCCAATGATTCCATTGCTTCTACGTCGATATGGATGTTTCTATTCTGATGGGGTGTTCCAATTACTGTTACTAACCAAGTGGAACCCATTCTTGCATGGGGATCCAATTATCCAGTTATCCATTCTTGTCTGTGTTCGACTACAGATCGTTCAAATCGTTGTGTGGTACCTGGACTCAGGCTGTTCCAAGCATATGACTGGAGACCGGTCGCGGCTCATGAACTTCGTGAGCAAATTCATTGGGACAGTTAGATTCGGAATGATCATTCGGTGCAATTAAGCGTTATGGAGATTATGTTATTGGAAAAAGTGTTATCTCCAGGGTGTATTATGTGGAAGGTCTTGGTCATAACCTGTTCTCTGTTGGTCAATTCTGCGATTCTGATCTAAAAGTAGCTTTCAGAAAACATACATGTTTCGTTAGAGAACTTGATGGTAAGGAACTCTTAAGAGGAACACGTGGTTCAAAGATATGATGAAGTCTTCTCCAATTTGCTTGTTGTCAAAGGCTTCAAAAACAAAGTCATGGTTATTGCATCGTCGTCTTAATCACTTGAAATTCGGCACCATCAATGATCTCTCCAGAAAGGACTTAGTTGTAGGTTTACCTAGACTTAAGTGTGAAAAGGATCATCTTTGTTCAGCATGCCAATTGGGAAAAAGCAAGAAGTATGCCCATAAACCCAAACCTACAAACTCAGGTCAGAAGTTCTTCATACAATACACATGGACTTATGTGGACCCATGAGAGTGCAGAATATCTTTGGAAAGAAATATATGTTAGTTGTGGTTGATGATTTCTCTAGATTCACTTGGGTAAAGTTCCTAAGGTCAAAGGATGAAACTCAAGATATCATCATCAAACTCATCAAACAGCTGCAGGTTCGTCTTAACAAAATGGTCAGAATCATCAGAACAAACAATGGAACTGAGTTTGTTAACAAACAACTTGGTGAGTTTTATGAAAGTATTGGAATTAGTCACCAAAGAAGTGTCCTCGAACTCCTCAACAGAACGGTGTAGTTGAAAGACGGAATTGAACTCTTGTGGAAGCCGCAAGGACTATGCTGATTTACTCAAAAGTTTCAATGTTTCTCTGGGGTGAAGCCATCGCCACTGCATGCTACACCCAAAATCGATCCCTGATTCACACTGCTCATGGAAAAAATCCATATGAACTTGTCCACAACAGAAAAACTGATCTTCATTCCTTCGTGTGTTGTTCGGTGCTTATGTTATCCAACTTATGATGGTCAAGATTTAGGAAAACTGAGAGCTAAAGCGGACATTGGAGTTTTTTAGGCTATGCACCAAACAGAAAAGGTTACCGAATCTATAACAAGAGAACCCGAAATATCATGGAAACAATTCACGTCACGTTTGATGAGCTGACGGTCAAATGGCTCGGACATCTAGTTCTGGACCACACTTCAAAACGTCCATTGGTCATTTCTTGTACCAAACATCAGCAACTCCATATGTACCCAGTGTTGTAAATATGCTTGGCGGTCCTCGGCGTCGACCAGCCAAGCGCCATACGGTTTGGCGGCGATATTCAGTGATATAACGGAGACCCTAAATTATAAAGAAATTAATTTTTTATAGGTATTTATATATTTTATATACATATTTATAAATATTTATTAGTTTTATTGTTATATTTAATATTTTTATTTATATATTTTATATAAATATTACAAATTTTACATTGTATGCATTTAGTTATGTATTTCCACTCTTACCGATATTTGACCGATATTCCGATATTTGACCGATATTTGACCGACATTTTACCGATATTTGACCGATATTTGACCGATATGACCGATATAACCGATATTGACCAATATTTGACTGATATTGACCAACCGATAAATTTGACCGATAAGTGAAATATCGTATCGGTGGACCGCCGATAAGCGATATATCACCGATATATCGGCCGCCAAGACCGATATTTACAACACTGTATGTACCCTCCTCTGAAGATGATTTAAAGAAACTGTTTGATCCAATGTTTGATGAACAATTTGAGCCAAGTAACAATGATATGACAATTGAATCAACAGAGGTCCGTTCTATCCCTGTCAATGAAATTAACCCTTCAACTTCTATGTCATTAAGCCAAGAAGACTGTGACCAATCTTCCGGTTCATCAACAAATCTTCAATCATCTAGTGTACATCATGGAAATGCCTCTGATTCACAGGATGAAGTCAATCCCTTTGCTACTCCCCAAGATGCTCCATTTGAAAATATATTTGCTCCTGAATCATCATTTGATCCATCTCCTACAGGAGACATCGACTCTGCTACTTCAGTCCCTCAACAACAACCATATGAACACCTTAGAAAATGGAGTCACGATCATCCATTAGACAACATCATTGGAAATCCTCTCGTCCCAAGGTATCCACACGGAAACAAATTGCAAACGATGCCTTATGGTGCTTCTTCAACTCCGTACTCTCTAAGATCGAACCAAAAGATGTTAAAACCGCCATGAATGAAGACAACTGGTTCAATGCCATGCAAGATGAAATTCATGAGTTTGATCGACTTGATGTATGGGAATTAGTACCGGCTCTAGATTGTGCTATGATCATTGCTCTAAAATGGATCTTCAAAGTGAAACTTGATGAGCATGGTGATGTGTTAAAGAACAAGGCTCGATTGGTTGCTAAAGGATACCGTCAAGAGGAGGGTATTGAATTTGAAGAATCTTTGCTCTGGGCTCGAATCGAGGCAATTAGAATCTTATTGGCTAATGCTGCAAGTAAGAACATGGTAGTCTATCAAATGGATGTAAAGACGGCATTTCGAATCGGAGATCTTAAAGAAGTCGTCTACGTCCCAACCCGAAGGCTTTGTGAATCAAGAGCATCCTACTCACGTTTATCGTTTGAAGAAGGCTCTTTATGGTTTAAAGCAAGCTCCAAGGCATGGTATGATACACTATCAAAGTTTCTTCTGTCTACGGCCCAGCAAAGGGAGCAGCTTGATCCAACATTGTTAACCAGAAAGTCAGGCAAACATTTAATTCACGTTCAAATTTATGTTGATGATATTATCTTTGCCTCGACTGACCCCAATGAATGTGATCATTTTTCAAAAGAAATGGGTTCCAAATTTCAAATGTCAATGATGGGACAAATGTCATTTTTCTTGGGATTACAAATTTCACAAAGTCCCGGAGGCATTTTTATAAATCAATCTAAATATGCAAATGAGATTCTAAAGAAATTTGGATTTGATTCTAGTGACCCTGTTGACACTCCCATGATTGAGCGTACAAAACTGGATGAGGACCACTCAGGGATCATGGTAGACCAAACAAAATATCGTAGCATGATCGGATCCCTAATGTACCTCACAACAGCCAGTAGACCGATATTCTGTTCGCTATTT
>OU343216.1:87602968-87623268 GCA_910596185.1 Chrysanthemum makinoi
CAATAAAACAAGAGATACACAACCAAATCTCTAAAACTAAGAGAATGAACTAGCCAAACAAGTACTACTAATGCTAAATGAGTTGCCCAATTCAAGGTTCAACTAAACTAAATGATGATCAAGGATGAGAAAGGTTTCCTAAACGTTCTAAGTTTGAGTTTTTGAATGTGATGCTCATTGTAGTTTAGGCTTATTACCTCTTTGAAACGTTCGAGGAGGTGATAAAACATGAAACGTTTCTCTTCACGTAGTTCATGTATCAACCTTTCAACATGTTTACAATGATAGCAATCCTTGTCATGGTTTTGAGTTTCTTGAAGTGAAAGTTCAAGTGAAGTGGGTTGAGGATCTTCAAATGAAGGAGGATTTGATGGAGGTTCATTAAATGGTGGTTCTACAATGTTTGAGGGTAGAGGTAAGGAAGCATCAACTTCCATTTGGTTGGGTGGTTGCCTTTGATGTTTTCTCATAATCCAAAAAGGAATATTGGGAGGAATGATAGAGTTTGCTTTTGGAGCAAGTGTTGATTCAACACTTTGATTTTGTTGCTCAATCTTTTCAAGTGAACTAGTTGGTAATGGTGAAAGATGAGATGGCCAAGAGGGTAAATCTTCTACATTGTGAGAGTGTGGAGATGATTGTGAGGTGGCTCTAGGCACTAATGATGTTGGTTGAGTGGTGGAGGGTATGTTTGGTATAGTAGAATTTGGTGATGAAATCTTAGTGGGAACACTCTTTTTGGGGATTAGTTTGATTGGTTTCCTTGGTGTAGGGGAAATCCTAGCATTGGTGGACTTAACCGGAGATGATTCGGTTGAGGAAACTTCGTGTATGATTCTAGCAAGTTTTTTGGGTGGTTCTTGAGTGGATGAGTAAGCACTAAGAGCTTTTCTCATGATGAGATGACTAAGAAGAATGGTTGCAATTGCTGATAATTATGTTTGTGTTTGATGACTAAAGTGTTCTTGGCAATATGGGTTATAAGGAGAAGAGTTTTGCAATTGCATTTAAGACTTAATCCACTAATGTTCTTGGAAATGTGATGATTAACATGCACAAGGTTGAGATTCAGAGTTTCACGGATCTAGGAACTCATTTAAGATGAGATGGAGTGTTTGAGTTAGGAAGATGAGTTGAAATGATTGTTTTAGCTATGTTTGACATAAACCTGCACAGGATCCCACGGCCTCCTTGAAGGGATCCGGCTAGGCTAATCCTAGGGATCCGGCTCTCAGCAGTTATGAAAGGTTTGAAATGAGGTTTCTAGGAGCTAAAACCTATCTTATTTTGAATGTTTCGTTTTCCTAAAGGTTTTAGGATGAAAGGGTACTTGAATGATTAGAGGTAATAAGTGTTGTAGCAAATGATTGCTTTTATGGAAGGGGGATGGGACAAGATGACTACCAATGGTTGTCTAAGGATAACATTAAGAGTTATGAAGGTGTCAAGTCATAATAAATGATCCTAGTGATCAGATTTAGGCTTGAGGTGATATTAAGAAAAGTTCTTAAAAAACTACAAAAATTGAAAAACTAATTTTTGTCTTATCTTGAGATATAAATGACTAGAAGCAATTTCCTAAAATTGCTTAGCTTATCTTCTTAAGTGTTTAGAGAGGTGAGAAATAGTTTGAGTAGTGAGCAGAAGCGAAATATGGTGAGTTTAGATGTGTTGATAAAATAAGACTAAGATCTTAAGTAGGCCTTTAGTGAGTCTAAGCCTTTCTCATCCTAGAAGTGGACTTAGTTGGGTTCTAAAATCATATGCTAAGCTAATGTGATGTTATAGAAAGCGGTTTTGATTGTATGTGCTGTTATTGTTGAGATGATGTCACGGATCCCACGGTTACCTCAAGGGAGGGATCCGGCTAGGCTAATCCTAGGGATCCGGCATCTGCAGATCGGAACCAACACAGAACCTACACAGAAATGATGCGCAGTTTATGCACACTAGTAAATCTACAGATAAACAGTAGAAACAAGCATGTTTATCACAAAATACTAGTTAAAGACAATATCCAAGTAATCATAAACCGAAAGAGCTAAAATGTAATCATTTAAACATAAGATAAAGAAACCAAGCACAATCCTATTGTCTCTTTCGTCAATCCTTTCTTTTCCTTTTTGACGGCTTAGTGAGGTTGTATGCGAGGTTTTGAATCATGCCCCTCAATTGCTTAACTTCCGCGGTCTCGTTTGGAATGGTCGGAAGTTGTTTGTGGTATTCAAGGATTTCCAATTTGATGTTGGCTACGGGTCGACATCTTCTTCATCTTCTTCTTCATCGGCCGAGGAGTCGAGAGAGCTTCGGTTGCTCTCTATTAACCATGAACCGTTTAGAGGGTCGTTTGGTAAGAGGTACCATGACGTGGTCGGAAAGATAATGATCATCGTTGATAGGAGATGGTTGCAATGTACCAACATACTTACAAAGTCGTGTTAGGAGCATACCATAAGGAAGTACCATGTTGGAAGCTTTGAATACCCCGGCCATTCTCCTTACCATGTAATAGGCAAGATTAAATGGCCTTTGATGGATAAGACAATAGATCATTTGCACAAGACATGCGTTTGGATGATCTTTGTTTCCAACTAGGCTAATGACATTTTCCTAAGGATTTCTTCCCATTTTCTAAACATGGGGTGCATTTCGGAAAGTTCTATTTGAAAGGGATTACGTGAATGAGCTTCTGTTTGTTCGATTGAAACGGGATGGATTGGTCGGTTCTTATTTTGAAAATAGTGTCTCGGATGGTTTCTGGGTTCATCATAGGAGTGTTATAGAGAGGCTTAGGATCAAGTGCAAGGTTTTGAGCGCTAATTGCCCAATCTTGAGAGTACATACAAATTCCTTCACAAGGAATGCGAAGAGTTTGAGCAAAGGTGTTGAGAGGAAGAGTGAAGTTTTGTTTATTGATGATGAAAGTGATTGAAATACTATCATCGACGCTTGAATGATCCTAAAGCTTTTGTAAAATTCAAAAATGAAAACGGACAAATTTGTTCATCTATGTCAAGGAGACAATCAAAGTTGATTGTCGAGAAAACTTGACCAATGTCGGTATCTTCAAGGAAACATTCCTTGACTACACGACCTTCGTGGATAAGTCGTTTTACAAGGCTTTTGAAAATTTTACGGTCGGTTTTGGTCAATCCCTTTTACGATAGTAATGAGTAAGGTAGTGGAAGGTGTCATGATGATCTTGTTGAGTAGCTTTGGGCATGGTTGGTCCTAAAAATACAAATTTTCCAATTAGGTAAAGTTAGTTGGGATGGGTTTATGGTTTTGATTTGTATTAACAATGTTGTGAACACAATGTGATTTTGTTAAAAGCCCATTTTCATGATTAATTTAAAGAGCCCTAATTAAATTAATTGATTAAAAATTAAGAAACCATAAACCCTAGGATGAGGATGATGAAAATTAGAACAAGTTAATGTAATTACTTACAATGATGTTCTAGGAAGGAATACTTGAGAGTATGGAAGCTAATGAGGATGGATTCAGTAGCTTAGTCGTTTTGGTGTTATGTGAATAAAGGGAAAAGATCGTGGTGAATTTTTGAAAGCGTATAGCTGAGTTCTGTTCCACGGTTCCCTAGGATCCTTTGTATTTAGGATCCGGCTAGTACAACTAGAGGGATCCGGCTACTGTGGACAGAAAGGGAGTTGTTTGGTATTATTTTTGTAGTAGGATTATAAATTAGCTTGCCCAAAAAAATGGAGGTATTTGATGAGGATTGTTTTTGAATGATGATTTTCGATGAATTACATATCGAGGGTTCATATGTGATGACGGCATTAGTTTGACGAAACAAAATAATATCATCCCCTATGTTGAAAAAGACTAAAGGTGACGAAAGAGACTTCTAATGATGTTAGTAATTAGTTAAGCAAAGATAACTTATGACAATAAATGGGACTCATGTAACCTATCTAATGAAGAGTAAAACATACCTCTATGCTTCTTGATTTGGTATAATACCTAAAAATACTTCATGAGCTTTTAAAGTAATCCTTTGTACTCGGTGTACATAGGTTGTGATTACTTTTTAGATCCTTCCTTGAATGTTGACTTCATTAATCTTTGAATGAAGACTTTGAAGAGATTCTAGCACGAAGATTTCTTAAGAGCAAAAATGATTAGAATCATCTATCAGTGTCCAACAAAATGATTTAAAAGAAAATATGACCAACAATAAAAAAATCCTTCTTTGTAGTTTTCAAATATACACGGATCGTATCAAGTCTTTTAAAGTACAACATACTTTAAGAAACTTGGTAACGAAGCTCTGATGCCAATTGTGGAAAACTAGAAGGGGGGGGGGGTTGAATAGTTTTACCAATTTAAAACTTCCTTTTAAATATTTAGATCGACTTATGTCAATCCATTTGATTGTTTATGTTGGACGTTGATAGATGGATATATAAACGTGAAGTGAAATATAAAGAGTAAGAAGCACATCACCACAACACAAGTTATTTATAGTGGTTCGGCTACAAGGACACCTTCCTTGCCCTAGTCCACTCCCCGAGTCACCTACTCTAGAGTTCGTAAGCACTACACCAACTCCTTGTGGCAAAGAAGCCTTCACAACGTCGCTTAACCTTTTTCCGGTACAAAGCTAAATACCGAGTTCTTTCACACCAAGGCGAACCACACCTAACACAACGTCGCCTACCCTTTATACGGTGCTAGGCTAACCACCGAGTTCTTTCACCCCTTAGGAGAACTAATCCTATCACAACGTTGCCTACCCTTTATTAGGTACTAGGCTAAGCACCTTAGTTCTTTCACACCTTAGGTGAACTACACCTTCACGACACAACATAATAATCAAGGAGATCTACTCCTTGTTACAACACCATCAAGGATATCACCATCCTTGTAGATAAAAAAAATACACATATGTATAACGATGCACCCCATCGATTATACGACTTAAGCATTCTTCCCAAATGCTACTTGATTTGATCCTTTGGCATCCTTCACTAATGCCTTTGACACAACGCTTGGCACCCTTCACTAATGCCTTCGTCTTGACACCTTTAGCATCCTTCACTAATGCTTTTGACACAACGTTGGCACCCTTCACTAATCATGTCTTGACACCTTTAGCATCCTTTAATAATGCTTTACCACGGATGATGAGCACCTTTCACTAATGCTTTCATCTTGACACTTTCGGCATTCTTCACTAATGCCTTCAACCCAACATCTATGGAGAAAGGAAGAACTATCAACAAGAGAACCTTAGTGGTCTTGATGATGACGAAGCATGGCAACTCATGGACTTGAGCTTGCACGTCTTCAAGAGGTGTGATCTCTCCTTTAATATGAACCTAGTAGATCACACAAAAACAAAAGACAAACTACATAGATCACTTAGATCTGAGGTTAGAGGGTTAGAATACTTGGGGAAGTATGTGTGAAAAACCATGTGTAAAGAGAAAGAAATGGCTCTCTATTTATAGAGAAAATTATCTTCTGTTCCTCGGATCCCACGGATCCCTACCACAAGGGATCCGGCTAGCACAAAGCTAGGGATCCGTGGTCCGCTCCTCTTAGCCCATGGGTATTTTTTGTTATGGGTCATGGGTTATGGATTGATCCATGGTTTTCTTTCTAGATACAATGAACTTGGTTAAGTGGTATATATAAAACCATGGGTTATGGGTCAAAACCATTTGCTAGTATTTTACCCATTTAGTATATACTTGTATTTACCCATTTTAGCATACACTTAGTTTTTACCCATTTTAGTATACTTAGTTTAAGTATATGTTTAACCCAATATGTAAACACTAGTTGTTGTACATATGTATCTAAATCATAAAATCACTTATATTTGTTTTAGTGTTTTATGTGACACCTTAATTGTGTTAGAAAACTATTAACTCAAACTATTTACGTACTCTATTTGTTTCGTTAAAATGATTTTACTTTTGTTATCGACAAAACATTAGAAGATCGTAAAATATAAATAAACGTTTTTACGGCTTATTTGTATTAACAAGAAGGATTCTCGTCTTAGGTCCTTCGTCTTTTGACGAAATGCTCCCCCTTGACGAGTGCTGTCTTTTGAGGAAGACGTCAAGTAATAAATAAATCCTAAGTGAAAGTATTGCAAGCGTTTTTGCAATTGCTTTGCTTTGACGAAAAGCTCCCCTAGGTGAGAGTGTCAAAGTCTTCATGTGTATTTTGAAAATCTACAAAACCAAGGTTAAAAAGCAAGTATATGATGCATAGTTTCCTGCAAATGAGATTCAAATTAGTGATAAAAAGTGTTTCTGTTGCACAGATCCCACGGTTCCTCCTTGTGAGGGATCCGTCTAGGAAAAAGTGACGGATCCGTATACCTGCATTCTCATGACAGCAATGTGGATGTGAAATGTGATGTTAACATCAAAACAAGTTATGTATTAAGGCACTAATCAATTTCTCAAGGTCATATGGCATACAACATGTAATTTCATTCAATAAAACACGAGAAGTGATATACATATCTCAAAAACTAAGAGAATGACAAAAGCATGTAGTACATTTTCTAATAATTCTAAGTTGTGTCGAAAACTAATAAAAAGCATCAATGTGCTTGTAATCTCAGGTTCCAAGGACGAGTAGATTTGTTGATTTTGTCAAATTGTTCAAGGAGATGATTAAACATGAAATGAAACTCATTTCGTACTTCGTGAACTAAACCTTGGGTGAGTTGACAATTAGAGCAATTATTGTTATAAGTAGGAGATGGAGGAGATGGGAGGTTTTGAGCAGGTTTCACAAAGGTTGGTGGTGGATATGGGAATTTATCTATGTGGTTAGGTCTTTGGTGACTCTTTGTTCCTAACGATGGATTATTTGATGGTGAAGGTGATTGGAATACGGGTGTTGGTGATGTTTCATCATCAAAGTTTTCGTGTGAAGGTGGTTCCCTATTTAATTAAAAGGATGGTGAATGAGAAGTCCTCGGTGGTGAGTCTTCTAAAGAGTAGAGGTTTGGGTGTGAAAGAGGCGCGATAAAGGAGTGTAGTCTAGGTTCTAGAAATGAAGGCTTAGGTGTTTTAGTTGAGCTAGGTGTGTTTGGTTTAGAGGGTATGGTAGTGCTTGATTAAGGCCTTTCTAAATCAAAAGGTCGAATACTAATTCTAGCGGTTCTTCTAGCTTTGTTTGGTTGAGTTTGTTGAGGAGGTATTCTAGTATTTGAGCCCTTGACGGGTGATGACTCAGTTGAGGAAATCTCATGAACCATATGAGCATTTTTCTTAGAGGAACCTTTGGTTGAATATGTTGTGGTAGATGCTTTAGTCATAGTGAAAAAAAATGTAATTGATGTCTTAGCTACTGAATTTGAATGGTGGTTTGGGTGATGGTTTGGAAGCATAAACACACTTGGTTTATAAAGGATGGAATTAGGTTAGTGAATTAAATTTTTGACCACTAAGAATTTTGGCATGTACTAAGGTCAACTATAGTGTTGTTCTATCCTAGGTAGTCATTTAAGGCAAGGTAAAGTGTTTAGATTACCAAAGAGAGTTTGAAATTGATGAGTAAGGTGAACTTAATCTGTTCTGTATACCCGGTTCCCACGGATCCCTAACTTTGGGGATCCGCCTAGTTATAAACTGGGGATCTGTCTCTCAGACAGTGATGAGGTGGAGTGATGATGTTCTATCAAGGTATAGTACCTATAAATCTTGAGTGTTTAGGTTCCCTAAGATGTCTTAAATGGTAAAGGACTTAAATGTCCAACTATAATGAGTGAGGATATCTAATGATGGTTTTTGCCAAGAAAATAGAGTTTTTATGTATGCAATTAAGTGTTTAAGCATGGCACTAAGATTTTGACGATGACAAATAAAGTCAAGTGATCCTAGAGATCAGATGATAATTCAAAGAAAATTTGAAAAATTTCTTAAAAATCATAAGAAATGAAAAACTAGTTTTTAGCCTATTTTGAGGTAAAGATGACTAAAATCAATTTGCTAAAATTGAGAGAAATATCAAACTAGGTGTTTTGAGATGAGATTAACAATGTGTGAATATTGGAGCAGAAAATTGGTGAGTTATGTTGAAGCGATAAATCAAAAACACCTTGAAAGTGATCCTAAGTTAGTTATGAGTGAATATGAGACCAACTGAGTTTGAGGAGGACTTAAGTGATCCTAAAGTAACATGTTTAACTAGTCTAATAAGGTCTAGAATATTGGATTGATGTGAAAGTGTAGAACTCTAATATTTGTTCACCCGGATCCCACGGATCCTTCATATGATGGATCCGGCTAGTTATAGCCCAGGGATCCGGCAACTATTGTCTAGTAGATTCACAGAATATGTGTAGGATTTTCACCTCTTAACAAATTACAAACCTAATCGTTTCTACATCAAGCAATCATGTATGTAAGCAAAGTATATGTAACCACCGGTAAATTTCACCTCATATTAAACTAATATAATATTCTAACGAAAGAATACTTATCTATTTTCTACGTCCACTTTTTTTTAAGAAACGATATCTATTTATTTGATCACAACAACTAGCCAATGTGATGAAACTCACATCTTTAATAAACATAAACATCTTTATATGTTAAACTATAAAAGTTTTCAACTTTTAAATACCACTTTACATTATTTCGTTAACGTTCGATTAATAAACGTTCAAACTAAATGTTTTCTACTTATTAGAGTTTTTACGAAACCCTAAATTATTATAACTATGATTTTGAACAGCTAAATTATAAATAGTAAAGTACAATATTTTATAGCTAATGTACAAGTTTTTTTTAAAGCACGGAAACTCAACTTCACGTTATTCCCGTTACAAGCCCTAATATACAACTTTATGATTTTATGTGCATGATATATTTTCAAAATACTAATGTACATGTCTTTCAAGCAAAAAACCTCAATTTGCTGGTTCACTCACTCCGTGTTGTCTTCTTTGAGACGTTCCGGTTTGAGAACGGCTAGAGCAGCTGCGAAACCCTGTCAAGGAGATTTTTCGGAATTCTACCTGATCACAGGCAGTACTTGTACTGATCAACGGGGAACCTTGGGCCGTGTACCTCAATTCAACGAAAGTGATCAAAGACACTTTCATGCGCTTTTATTGCTAACTGTTGTCTGCAGAAACACCCGACGGTTGCAACTGATCAGAATTGAGGCGTCAATCCATAGCTACATGCTCACACATCACGTTCATCTCAAAGAAATCATGATACATGCATATCTTCATCACGTGATTATGATATTTTCACTCCATGCTTCTGCTACACTGCTGCAAATGTCATGAATTAACCAAAGCTTCCACAACTCTGATGAGAAAGATATCATGATCCAGAATGTGAGCATGTCGGTCCAAATGTCACAACTTCACATGTTGGCAATCCTACATCGGATGATCTAGAGATTATGTATTGCTGATGATCTCAATGAAAGCTCTTGATCACATATCAAAGAATCACTCAAAGCCAAGGAATCACTACTATTACACGATGTTAAAGTTTGTGAAGCTACAAAGTCTACGAGCTCGAGCATAAAAAATTATAGATTAATTGCTAGGACGTTTTCAATGTAATTATTAGGGTGACCTCCCTTAGGGGGAGATTGTTAGGATTTAGAAAATCCATGCAGAAGTGTCGGTCACCCCAACGTATGTTTAGCATATTATAGCTCGTAGACATAACAGTATATTAGTTAGATAATTAGTAGTATAAGTAACACCATGGAAGAAGGACGGGTCTTTGCCCACTGTATGCCTGATCCACAGCCCGAAGGAGGGCGTAGTCATTTGTATAAATAGCCCTCTCCCTACAAGGGAGAGGGTTGGATGTTAACTTGGTAATCTAACCTTACTTTTGTTTTATCTCTCTAGAACATCTCACTTTCTCTCTCTAGAACTCAATACTATATGCCCCATTATTGTGCTTAATTGTGTGTTTATGAAAACCAATATCTAACAAGTTAAGGGATTGCCCGTCTATGTTGGTAGTTTCACGTACCTTAAGGATTTCATAATTGTGGAAGATATTAGTACGGCCATAGATCCTAGCTTGTCCCACGTAATTCTAGGAAAGCCATTTATAGAAAACACCGGGATGACTTATGATCAGTTGTTAGGAATAGTTAGATTTGTTGGAATCACTTCTAAACTATATTTCAAGTGTTTGTAATTAACATGTAATATGTTGCTTAATTAGGATTTTATGTTTGTATTAAAGGCAAGACTTATGTAGAAAGCCCATAAGCCTTGGCCCATATCCAATAAGGAAGGAAGGGAACTTGGTGTGTTGCCCTAGTTCCTTTCCCTATATAAGCACATGTAAACCTTCATTTGAAGGCTGGTTGTTCACATTTCATAATATCCTATGCATAACCTTTCCCATTTCATACGTGTATATTGTGTTTGTGTGTTCATCCGATCTCTCTTATCTATATTTCTACATATTGATGCTTATGTTACAATATGGTGACCTAACAGTGGTATCATTCGCCATCTAGTTTGGTGAAACATATTTGTTTTTGAATTATTTTGTTATACGCGTGAGTTTTGTGCTACAAACCTTTCATACGCTTAAAGATTCATTTTTTACACTTAAAAACTCAAGATTCTTGTGGTTTAAGGTTTATTTAGTGTTAAAGTTCGAGTTTTTAGCATCAAGTTAGAAACTTTACGTGTGTAGAATAGTTTTTGAACTTGGTTTTGATCGTGTGGTTCTGTCTACGCGTAAGGTTGAAGTTGTTTTTGGATCATCAAGTTTCACACTTTTGTGTTATTTTGGTGATATTGAAGCTCTTTCATCATTAAAATCAGGTTTCTAAACACTTTTAAGCATAAAAATTAGTTTTGGTGATATTTGGTACTTTCTACTCGTAACAAAACCCTAGTTTTACTCGTAAGCTCAAGGTCTACGCGTAAGCAGCAGTCTACGCGTAAGAAATTCATCATTTGATCTTCAGTGCTGTTGGTTTACTCAGTGTTTTCTTGCTTGGATAAGCCTAAAAACACTTCGACTTTGGATATCTTTTACACTGGTATACGTGTAAAGGACTTTTGAGCAAAACCCTAGTTTTACGCCTAAGCTTAAACACTTACGCGTAGCATCTTTCTTTGCCTAAGCATTTTCTTACGCCTAAGCCTATCTTACGCCTAAGCAAATCTTACACATAAGGATTCTACTACTAAGTCTTTGGCTTACGCCTAAGCTAAGTTTTCCTCAAGTTTACGCTTAAGCTTTTATTGCGCGTAAGTTCTCTTTTACGCGTAAGGTGGGTTTTACGCGTAAGGTGATTTCTACGCCTAAGCTGGTTTCTACGCATAAGGTTACTTCATCAACATTGTTTCATTCGACTACAAAGATCCATCATCGACACAAGTTTCAAGATGTCTCAACCACCATAGTCTAGCTACTTTCCTCATGTATACCCTCAACAACAACAACAACAACAATAACAACAACAACAATTCTATCAACAATATCCTTCAAAATCTCCACAACAAGTGCAAAAATTTCAACAACAATTTCCTCAAGGAACAATTCCTCTTCCACCACAAATGGTTCCACCAAACCCTAGTCAACAAGTACAACATTACCCATACTTTCAAAATCAGTATCCCACCAAGTATGCTATGAATGTTACAACACCAAAGGAACCGTCTTGGTTTGCAAAGATGTGTGAAGCTTTAAGCAGCCAACAATCCATTCATGAAGCTGGATCCCTTGACAGACCTCCAATGCTCACTCCCGGAAACTACGATCAATGGGTGATAAGGTTCTTTAGGTTTGTGATCTAAAGAAGCCACATGGAAAGTTTTGAAGAAGGTCATCCTTGAAGGTCCTTTTCAGATGCCTACTCTTACTGTACCTCGAGATCCGAATGCTGTTCCACCAAGAGATGATGTTACCAACTTTGTCGGTCTTGATCAACTTACTACTGACCAACTTCTACACTTAGAAGCCGATGAACTTGCAATGCAATATATCCTTTTGGGATTACCCAATCCGATACTTCGTAGTGTTGATGCTCAGAAGACTGCTAAAGCAATGTGGGAGCATATTCATCTTCTAATGGAAGGCACATAACTCAATCAAGAGGACATAGAATCCAAAATCTACTTAGCATATGAACACTTCATGATTGAACCAGGGGAGACATTAGAGTCATACATCATCGGTTTTCCAACATCATCAATGACTTGGAAAAACATAATATCATTATGCCAAGGATTGCTGTCAACACAAAGTTCCTGAGCAGTCTTGGTCCTGATTGGGAAAAGTATGTTATTTTCATCCGTCAAGCAAAGAATCTTCATCATGATACATACAGATTGTTGAATGACTATTTGAAACCCCACCAAAAGGAAGTTGAAAAAGAAATGATCATCCGTGGAGTCCCTGCTTTGCCTTCACTCCCGGATAATCAAACTCTAGCTTTGTGGGCTCAAGCATGTTATCCTCAATTCCTGACCTTGCCAACAACCTTCACAAATCCTCCATAACCAACTGCTCAGATCACACCATATGATCTCTCACAAGAAAATCAACTGGTTCCATACAACAGCAACAATGATCAAGCACTTTACAGTGAATCTAATGAGGATGTAAAAGCTTTCGATGCATTGCAACAAGGGTTTGTCATGATTGCAAGAGCCTTCGGCCGATATTCTAAAAATCCAACAATCGCATTCGTACCTCATCCAACACAAGGAATCAAGCTGTAGTTAAAAATGGAAGAGTTGAAGTTCAGAATCGTGGTAATGTTCGTCAGATGGGTAGTGGTCAAGGATTTAATCCTAATGGAAGGAACAACATGGGTACTCAACAACAACAAAGGGTTCAAGTGGTTGATCAGGGAAATGCTCAGACTGGGATTAATGGTCTTCGATGCTATAACTGTAATGAGAAGGGTCATCTGGCTAATGCATGCCCAAACAAAGGACAAGAGGTAGCGCTTATCACAAAGAGGCTTTACTCTTGGCTCTCAAGGATGAAGCTGGTGGAACTCTTACCAACAAGGAAAAGAGCTTCATGGCAAATGCAGATTCTGATGATGACATGGAGGACTTGCAGGCTAATGCAGCAGTGATGTTAATGTCAAAATGCAAGAACTCACATGATGACACAGCCCAGTGTATATGATATGAGGCTTGTCTCAGGTACAGATCAAACTATATTCATTACTGATTTGATATCTCTGCCAACATCGCATCGACGAGGATCAGAGCGTTCAACATGAGCCGTCTACATCTCATTCCGATGATAATCAAATAGATCCGTAGTTATATTTGACGATCAAGATGACCTTATGGTTAATATTGATAATCAAGTTGACTCCGTGGTTATATTTGAGGATCTAAATAATGATCATGTTGAAACTCACGTTGAACAAGCTGAACCTTTGTCTAATCCAGATCTTGAGCTCATGACCAACTTAATTCAGACTCACAAATCTCAAATGGAAAAGTGCCAAGACATCAATAAGAAATTACAGGATAAAATTGCACTGTTGACTAAGGATAATGAATGCTATAAGTTCCAACTCAACATTTTTCAAACTAAAGAGAAATGTGAAAAAGGCTTTGAAGTCGCATTTGCTAAATCGTACCAAAATGACAAATCTTTGGAAAACAGATATGTGATCTAGTTGCATCCAAGACTGCTTTGTTGTCTCAAATAGAACAACTGAAATATGATCACAAACAACAACTTAATGCTCTCACTTCGGAAACTCAAAAAGCCAAGTCTGAGTTGTTAACTTGTCAAAAATAGTTTTGTGAATACAAAAAGCATTCGAGGAAACAAATAGATGACTATCTTGAGGAAATTGTCGACTTACAAAACAAAATCAAAGAGTTTTGAAATGATGTTTACAAACATGGTGAGTCAATCACAACTATTCAAAAGTTTACTTTTAAACCAAATCCAAATGGATATGGACCGAATCTTGCTGATTACAAACCACGTTTTTCACATCGAGCATTCAAACCAAATCCTCAAGTCTACAATGCAGAACATAGAATTGATGACTCAATAATGAGTGTTGTTGAATATAATCGTATGGAGGAATTAGATGCAGAAGACGAGAGTCGGTCAAAAATTGAAAATGTTGTTTATTGCAAACAATTCAACTATTCAAAAGCCATAACTTTCGTTGCACAACAGGATAATTCTAACACACATTGGGTTATCACGCCTACTCCTGAGTCCTCTTCAAATGATGGTCCCCGATCTAATGTTGCACAAATTAATGGTCCTTTACCTTCTTTTAGTGAAATAAAGCCATTAGCTGAACGATGTCAGGTTCTTAAATACTTTGACACTTTTATGTCTGACATCAAACTTTTGGAACATGCAATTGAAGTTAATTCTGAAATAAAAGCTGAACATTTTCAATCGCCATTTGCGCGACAACAAAGAGATATTTTTCAGAAAGGGCTTTTACCGCATGTCCGAAATTTAAAAATGTGTGCAATTGATCGGTTCCAAACAGTCAAGTCTAATCACGCAAGTCTGCCACTTGTGAATGACAGACTGTAACAGACTTAAAACTGCTCAAAAACCAATACAATGAAGATCTGAGGAGTATAGGGTCTCCCCGGGTCGTTATGTCCCAGCGAGCTATGCAATGGATCAATCAACGAGTAGTGATCGAGAAGTTTGAACGAAAAAGAGATTATGAATTATGATTATAACTAAGGAAAAGCCAACAAATAAAAACGGCTTAAATGCAAATTAAAGGAAAATTAAAAAGATAAAATCTATTAAATAAACGCTATCACTATATTTAAAATCTGATGTTTTTTATTTTTATGTTTATATAGAACTGAATTAAAAATCTACGCGACGTACAAATTAAAAAGTGAAACTAAAGCAATATTAATATGAAAATGATATTTTTACAAACTTAATAATAAAAGAAACTTTTTAGAAAAAGAAAACTATTTTTACAACTAATTAATTAATTATTATTAATTAAAAAACTATTTTTAACTATTAAATAATTATCTAAAATACAAGAAAATAGGAAATAAAGCTAGAAAAATAAAATTATGAAATGAAAAAGTCTAAAATATCAAACTAGAAATTTCAAAACTATTTTTGTATTTTTTTGATTATTTTTCTATTTTCTAGGAATTTTAAACTATTAAAAACTAATTAAATTACTAAAAATTACAAAATGAACTATGAGAAATATGGAAAATTACTTTTTCTACTTTTTATATTTATCTAAGCCTAAGAAAAATGAAAACTTAATTTTTTGAACCTTTTTTTTAATTTTTTGTATTAAATGCTATTTAAAAGTGCTTAAAAACTAATAAAAATCAAGAAAAATAGCAAAATGACTTAGATAAATATGAAAAATTCAGGAAAACTCTAAAATTATATTCTAAATCTGAAAAAAATATAAAAACAGGTGCTTGTGTACAAGATTATGAAGCTGATGTGGAATGATCTTAATAATAAGCATTTAAATAAGCCAAAAGCTCACCAAAAGCTACCACACTGATACACAAGCCTAAATAAGCTAATTTAACTAAAATGCAATGAGTTTCAACAAGCTAAACCCTCTGAATCACAAGCTAGATCAGATTTGATGTTTTGAGCTTTTTAAGCTAAAACAGTTCTGGGTACCAACTTTAAGCATAAGCACAAGCTTGAAAATAAGCTCAAAATGAAAACTATGAATTGGAACTTGTTTTAGACCTGGTTGAGATTAATTGTACCAAAAATCAGGCCATATGGAGCTATGATAAGCTCAGTACTAGCTATGCAAAACCTGCACAAGCCCTGTGCAGTTAACAGTAGCCTGCACAGGGCACTTAACACCCAAAAGAAAAGCTTTTTTAGAGCTTAAAAAAAATTGTAAAATTCCACTAAAATGGTAACAAGAAAGAATACCAACTGAAGTTTTGAGAACAACTAATTTCACTGAAAAAGACTAAAAATTGAGCTCATGAAAATTCTTTGTAGATTGGCTCAAAACAGACTTCTTGCAAATTTGACTTTTTAAGTGAAATTGGAACTTTGACTTTTGCCAACTTTTGATCCAATTTTAAAGCTGAGATTGATGTATATTGATGAAAGAAAGGTAACAAAAGCTTTGTTTATGATTTTTAAACACAAAATGATGAGTTGCAATACCTAAAACCCCAACAGCTAACAAAGAAATGGATTCAAAGCAATTTTGACTTATAGTACTTGCAGACCAAGATGGGTTCAAGGAGCTTAAATATACTTATGAAACATGATACAACAGAACTTAACCATTGAAAAGACCATTAAGACGAATGATCAAAGAAATCCAAACACCCTTGTAACTGCTATTTAACAAGTAAAAATGAGCTAAACTCTAAGCTATCCTAAGATAATGATCCAAATAAGTTCAAATACCCTAAATGCAACTATTAAAACAGACATGAACCAGATTTAACTACAGAAATTGAGTATGCATAAAAACTTGAAGATGACTTACAAAAGTCCTATAGCCACTGTGCTAGCAAACCGGGAACCAAGACCAAACCCTATCAAATCCAACCACAGAACCTAAATCAACCCCTTTATAACTGATCAATCCATTTGTAGCTCTTTTTCAATTTTTGGTACCCAGTTGACTTTTGTTGACCCGATTACAAAAGAACTTGAAACTTGACTTAAAACTTATAAAAAGCTATCACTAGCTTATATAAGCTTATACAAACTTGAAAATAAGCATTATGGAACTTGAATACAAGATTTTGAAAATAAAAATTGTAACAAGGATCACACAATGTGAAATGATAATATAACTTGAAATTGGAACTTGAAACTGATTAATATTGATAAAACAACTTAAAGGAAGTACAATTTAACAAAAGCTAACAATGTTTCAACTTAACTAAAACATTTAAACTAAAATCGACATTAACTAAAATTTTTAAAACTAAAAACTGCCTCTCACTTCCTCTTTTGCTTTTTCTTTTATACCCAATCTCCTTCTCTCTCCTTTCTGATGAAATCCCACCAATCCTAGCCCTTGAATGACCCTGAAATGATCTCCACCGTTTAAACTTGATTTTGGCGCCAAATCTAGCTTTTGACAATGAGGTTGAGTGAGGAGGTTAGGGGAGCATTTAATGATGTTTGGAAGTTAGTTGGAGGTGAGGGAACAATTTTGAGTGATTGGTGAGGAGGGGGGATGGGGGAAAGCTAGTAGCAGGCAAAGCAGTTGAGATGGTGACTTTTTGGCGGGTTGAAGATATTAACCAAGATTGACCAGGCAAGTGGTAATAATGGAAGGGGTTCATAATGCCAATTGACAGGGGTCCAAGGTAGGGCAGGGGTCCAAAATTGGTATTTAAAAGGTTTTAAACTATAGGGACCAATGTGTAAAATCTGAAAACTCAAGGACCTAGGCTGCCACTCTTGCAAAGTTTCTTCCAAGGACTAAAAGTGACAACCTTCAAAAGTATAAGGACCAATGTTGCCATTTTCCAATTTTTCAAGGGCCAATTTTGCCAAATTTCAAAGTTGAAGGACCACTTTTGTAATTTTCTCAAACTTTTAGATTTTTCACCAAAGGACTAAATTTGACAACTTATGATTTAAAAAAGGACCTTTGGTGATTTTTCTTTTGAAATTTGACTCAGGGACTATTTTTGACAATTTTAGAAACATGGGGGACTGAAACTGCAATTTTTGCAAATTTAATATATGTTTTTCATCTGATTTTGATATTTTTGCATTTAAAAC
Source organism: Chrysanthemum makinoi (assembly GCA_910596185.1). Lineage (NCBI taxonomy): Eukaryota > Viridiplantae > Streptophyta > Magnoliopsida > Asterales > Asteraceae > Chrysanthemum > Chrysanthemum makinoi. Next base: position 87,620,698 of record OU343216.1, read on the forward strand.
ACATAAAACACTGATTTGTGATATTTTGATCATTTTGATGTGTTTCTGAGTGTTTTCAGATGATTTTGCAGTTTATTTGTACAAAATGATGAGTATTTAGACACTCATCAATCCCCAACACTAAGATATTGCTAGTCCCTAGCAATCTTTTGAGAAAATTTAATGGATTTTAATCTCTTTACCAAAAGCCATTACTTCTGGAGTAGCCAAATGTTTCAGTTCAAGTAAGAACCATGGTACACGGATAACCATGTGATTTTGAGCAAACCACCAGCTTTCAACGGATTTGTTTTTTCTTTACCGAAGCCGTACCTTCTGGACTAGCCAACTCTTAGATAAATTATCAATATTATCTTTGGTGAGCGGATTACCAATTATGGTTTTTCCACTGCCTTTACCACAAGCCATAATCTTGCGGGCTAGCCAACTTCAACTTTTAGGATATGGTGTGCTGAATACCATACAATTTTGGGCAAATTGCAAGCCATATAAACGGATTTGAGAAATCTTTACCAAGAGCCGTTTGCTCCTGGATTAGCCAATCCTTTTGTCTTACAGACATGGCGGACTGATAACCAAATGAGAAAGTGTAAACCACTTACTCCAAAAAAATTTTGGCCAAAACGGGGAATTGGGTAAATAATATATGAAATTCGTGAGAGAATTCCCCACACTTAGAAATGAATATTGCACTCAATATTCAAAGTACCGGCGTTTTATGCGAAACAAAGAACGTAAAAGGGAAAATTACGCCATTATTTAGAAGAAGATTTTTGATTTTTTTTTTTTTTTTTTTTTTTGAATTTGAATTTGAGCTTAAAATTAGATTAAAACTGCTCAAAAACAGTCAAGTCTAATCACGCAAGTCTGCCACTTGTGAATGACAGACTGTAACAGACTTAAAACTGCTCAAAAACCAATACAATGAAGATCTGAGGAGTATAGGGTCTCCCCGGGTCGTTATGTCCCAGCGAGCTATGCAATGGATCAATCAACCAGTAGTGATCGAGAAGTTTGAACGAAAAAGAGATTATGAATTATGATTATAACTAAGGAAAAGCCAACAAATAAAAACGGCTTAAATGCAAATTAAAGGAAAATTAAAAAGATAAAATCTATTAAATAAACGCTATCACTATATTTAAAATCTGATGTTTTTTTATTTTTATGTTTATATAGAAACTAATAAAAATCTACGCGACGTACAAATTAAAAAGTGAAACTAAAGCAATATTAATATGAAAATGATATTTTTACAAACTTAATAATAAAAGAAACTTTTTAGAAAAAGAAAACTATTTTTACAACTAATTAATTAATTATTATTAATTAAAAACTATTTTTAACTAATTAATAATTATCTAAAATACAAGAAAATAGGAAATAAAGCTAGAAAAATAAAATTATGAAATGAAAAAGTCTAAAATATCAAACTAGAAATTTCAAAACTATTTTTGTATTTTTCTGATTATTTTTCTATTTTCTAGGAATTTTAAACTATTAAAAACTAATTAAATTACTAAAAATTACAAAATGAACTATGAGAAATATGGAAAATTACTTTTTCTACTTTTTATATTTATCTAAGCCTAAGAAAAATGAAAACTTAATTTTTTGAACCTTTTTTTAATTTTTTGTATTAAATGCTATTAAAAGTGCTTTAAAAACTAATAAAAAATCAAGAAAAAATAGCAAAATGACTTAGCAAAATATGAAAAATTCAGGAAAACTCTAAAATTATCTTATAAATCTGAGAAAAATATAAAAACAGGTGCTTGTGTACAAGATTATGAAGCTGATGTGGAATGATCTTAATAATAAGCACTTAAATAAGCCAAAAGCTCACCAAAAGCTACCACACTGATAAAGAAGCTATAATAAGCTAAATTAACCAAAATGCTATGAGTTCCAACAAGCTAACCTCTGGAATCACAAAGCTAGATTCACATTTGATGTTTTGAGCTTTTAAGCTACTTAAACAGGTTCTGTTTTGGGTACCAACTTTTAGCTTCAAGCACAAGCTGAAAATAAGCTCAAAATGAAAACTATGAATTGGAACTTGTTTTAGACCTGGTTGAGATTAATTGATACCAAAAAAGAAGGCATGATGGAGTTGATAAGCTCAGTAACTAGCTATGCAAAACTGCCACAAGCCCTGTGCAGTAACAGTAGCGCAAAGGGCAGAACACACAAAAGAAAAGCTTTTTTTAGAGCTTTAAAAAAAAATTGTAAAATTCCACAAAATGGGGTAACAAGGAAAAGAATACCAATTGAAGTTTTGAGAACAACTAATTACTGAAAAAGACTAAAAAATTGAGCTCATGAAAATCTTTGTAGATTGGCAAAACAGACTTCTTGCTTAAATTTGACTTTTTAAGTGAAATTGGAACTTTGACTGTGTTTGCCAATGTGATGAAAATTTTAAGATGAGATTGAATGTTATATTGATGATTAAAGAAAGAAAGGGGAACAAAAGCTTTGGTTATGATTTTCTAAACACAAAATGATAGTTGCAAATACCTAAAAACCAAAACAGTAACATGAAATGGATTCAAAAGCAATTTTACTTAT
>OU343216.1:87629337-87648231 GCA_910596185.1 Chrysanthemum makinoi
GATCATCTCTTACATATTTTTGGATTTCTGGTGGTTTTTAGGTGGTTTTTGAGTTTGAGAAAGTTTAGTGGTTTTTGCATCATTTGGTTGATTTCTAGTGTTAAAGTTTGGATTTTGATTGTACTTTTGTGTTTAGGATCATCATAAGTGTTTAGGTTTTGTTTTGGTAAGCTTGAATCATTGTGGTTGAGCTTGTTTTGGATTGAAAAGTGTGTTTTGGAAGTTTTTCATGTTAGCGACTTGGCTCTCGGTGTAACTTTCTTGTTAGCTTAATTGCTTCAGAAAAATTAGCGAGTTGTAGTGTTGCTTGGTGGCGATTTGGTCCTAGCGACTTGCCTTTAGAGACAAGCCGAAAAAAAGTACAGTTAGTGGATTCTCCACTACGTAGCTTAACTTGGTAAGGTAGCAACTTGCTTTCAATTTTGATAGCGACTTGTTCTTAAGTTTCTTAGCGACTTGGTGTTAGCGATTTGGACCAAAAGAGCGAGTTGCTATTTAGCGACTTGATTTCTAGCTTGACTTGGTGCATAGCGACTTGCTGTCAAAATTCATAGCGATTTGGAACTTAGCGACTTGTATTAGCAACTTGGTTTTTAGCGACTTGATTCAAAGATTCTTAGCGACTTGGTTAACTTTTGTTTGTAATACGGTTTTCTCTTGATTTAGTAAAATCCCGTGAAAGAATCTATTTCCCGGTTTAATCATAGAGTTATAAAATCCTGTGTAATCTTTAAACATGTCTACCAATGTACCTACAATCATCTCCACTATTGCCGAGGATGTTCAAGCAGCTGGTTCAGATACCCGTCCACCCATGCTTGACATAATTGACTACGAATCTTGGGCTCAAAGAATCAGAATGTACTGTCTTGGAAAGGAAATTGGGGTCAACATTCTCAAATCGATTAATGAAGGACCTTATCAGATTGAGACTACAAGAGACTTAATTGATACAACTGCAGATGGAACAATGATCTATGGAATAGACAGACCAAAGACATATGATGAGCTCAATGATAAGGTGAAAAAGAGATTCGATGCTGATATCAGGGCTTCTAACATCGTACTTCAAGTTCTTCCAAAAGATATCTACAAGCTTATCAATCACAACACCGAAGCCAAGGCAGTGTGGGATAATGTTGTCACACCCCCAAATTACCTGTTTTGCAGCAGAATGGAATTCCTGGGGGTTGACTGTCATAGCATCACAATCACAGTTATATTGAACGACCTAAAGTGTCGTTTGGAAAACACATCGTTTTATTTAATAAAACAATCAGAGTTTACAAAAGATAGGTCCCAGATGAAATCAACTAGTGCGGAAATAAGTTTGTTACAGGCCAAACAATGTTTTAAAGTTTATAAAACCCAATTGAGACGCGTACGCTCGCCACTCTATGATAAGTCCACATGCATGCCATGAAGTGAATGCCTTAGATACCGAGATAAAACATGCTAAAAGTGTCAACACAATGGTTGAGTGAGTTCATAGAGTTTATGTTGAAATGTAAAGCCTTTCAAAATCGTTTATCAAAGAAAGGCATTGTAAATCCACTCAGTTCCAAGTTCCGCCCATACAAAACTTGCAACCCGTGTGTTCACAACCCACTGCCTAAAATAGAATGACAATCATGAATATGCTCAATAAGGTAGTTAAAAGTATAAATGTCACCACAAGGGTCTTCCAACAACTCGTGTTGGGATGTTCCTCCAACGCTTCACGTTGGTGTATCCATAAAATGGCCTTCCAACATATAAATATTGGGATGTTTGTAAATTAATAGCCTTCCAACAACTTAATTTGGAGTATGTTTGTAAATCCACTAATTCTTGTATGTTTGTAAATTAATAGCCTTCCAACAACTTAATTTGAAGCCACTAATTCTTGTATGTTTGTTCCAAATATGCATATGAAATCAAGTATAACCCAATCAAGTATATAACGAAATCAAGTGTAAAGTATAAGTAATGTTGTTTGGCAAAAGAGTTTAAATGTTTGGCCGCTCCCCGCCATAAATAAGTATGTATGTTGAAGCATATATCTCGCCTCAAATAGTTTATAGGAATTTAAATGAGTAAAAGCGAGGTATGAACTCACGGTAATATGTCAAAGTTTAGAATATTTGTGGAAGTAAAAGCAAGTAGTTGAGCATGTATCTCCCCAAAGAGTTTGTAAAACAAGCATTAAAAGAGTAGGGGCTATGAAACTCACCTGGTATGATTGATATGCTAACAAAATGAAGTGCACGAAAATGAGGCTCGAAAACTATCCGCGACCTAAAATGAATGTCATGACTTGAGTTATGATATGTTGTCATGAATGCAAACTCATATGATATTCATACCACTTGTACGTTTTGGAAATAATGTTTATCGTCAAAATATATGTTTATGACATCTCGTCATGTTTATAAAATACTTCACAAGTATATACGTTGAATCAACATCCTACGATAATCGTTTCGTAATGATTTTTACTGTGAAATTATAACTTTCGTCGTAAAAATAATGTTACTTGACAATTTGTGAAAGTGAATGAACGGCTTTGAAAAGTTAGTCGTAAAATGGTGCACATTGAATGTTAGTAAACAAACTCAACGGTTTTGGGAAGCTAGTATCATCATCTCAAAGTTTTAGTATTTAAGTTTTCATCCTAGAGGTCTCATCATAGAAGTAAAACATATAGGTAAAGTATGGTATTTTAGTCCAAAAATATAGTTTAAAGGTGGTTTTCCGGCAAAGTTTGAATGACTATAATTATTTCGTTACAACTCCACTTGACAAACGGTTGGACATTTTGAAAAATATGCTTGGTGATCGGGCGAACTTACTTTTAATAGAAGACATCACGTTATAAAAAGTTCTACATCATTGTTAAAAACGTCCTCCAACATGGTCCTTTAGTTCCGTAGTATGTTTTTTAAAAATAGATATATTAATTTTGCTAATGGAATAAAGTTACGGCAACTTGGTTTATCGCGTGTAATTTAATCGTTACAAAGTCCGTTTCTACATCCTTAGATTAGTCAAAGTATGCTAATATATTTTTGATAAGTCGACACAATTTATAAAGCTTAAGACTCATTTTTGACTCATAAAGAGTGACATTTTCATGCTGAAATTTCTGAAATTAATAGTTTTCATCGTCAAACTTGAAAAATTCATATCTTCTTCGTTATAGCTCCGCTTTAATCCGTTCAAGCGGCCACGTTTTCGTTTTAAAGTGTATTTTCTAAATATCTAGCCCAAAATATTATACCCACTGTCGGATTTTCCCAGAATTAAAAATATGGACAGACCCTTTTGCAAACTTGTCGAAATGAGTTTTTCTCGCGCCAAACCTATTCTAACCCATTCAAAATCAACTCCAAAGTTATTCTAATCCTACCATACACCTTCTTAGGGTGTCATGGGTTCCTAGAACATCATCAAGACCAATAATATATACAAGGGAGTAATTATAGGATGACTTATATATACATAACTCTTAAAAATCAATGAAAAAGTGGTACAACATCACATGAGTCTTGCATGCTTTTGCTCAAGAAAATATGATACATATGAAATGAATATGAAAGATGAAAAATGAAAGTACATGAGATGCTTACTAGAGCTACTATGATGAGGTGATTAAGGACAAAAGGGTTTAACCTAATCACCCTTGAGGTTTGTATTACAAAACCTATGCAACAAGAGTGATATCTAGATTGTTTAAATAAACTTGTGAGCTTGAAAAACTTTTGAGATGGATCCTCCTTTGTTAACTCCTTGAAGAATTATGATAGAGGAAGGACAAGGAGAGATATGAAATTTTTGATTTGTTGATCTTGCAGTATGAAATGAAGTGAAATGATAAGTGAAGTTATGTTAGTAGTATCTATACTAATTTACTAGAGATATTTGCAAATTTTTTGTGATCTCCCTCCCCTTGTCGACAAGGAGGATGTCATTCTCAAATTGGATTGTATTTTTTTTTTATATATGTATAATAGTGTAAAAAGATTTTGTGAGGTGAAATGTGTAGTTAAGTTAAAATGATAAGTTGTGGTCACATAGTTGTGAATATTTAGGGTAGTTAGGATTAAAAATAAGTTTTAGGGGATCAAGATAAAATATATTGTTGAGGTCATATAAAATTGTAAAAATTACATTTCTTGTAAAATTTGAGTGATAATAATAATTATCGGGTTGAATTTAAGAAAACCGTCGCAATTATATAAACTTAACAATTTATATACAAAATAAATTAAAAACATCGGGTAAACTCATAATATTATTTTTATAAACTTAATATGAGTATAAAAATATATTGGAATCAATTTTAGAAAGTAACGGATCAATTGTTCAAAATAATTAATCACGCGATAACGTTTATTTAATATGAGAATTTACGCGCTTAATGTGAAATGCAAAAATCATGAATGAACCGATATGAAATGATGAATATAGAGTTTGAGAAATGACCGAAAATTGAGAATTGTGACATTCTTCCCATGTCGGAAGCCGAATCACGCCTCGTGATTCAATCGATGATACTATGGTCCGAACCTCGACAAGGGTTCTAAAAGTTTATGCTCGTGTGTGGTCTAAATGATTATGTCAATGCTCATGCATATATCGTGACTATATCCCATTCTAAAGACATGCTCCCTTATGATTAGGCTCGATGAGACAGGCTTTCCCATTCTCGAGCAAAATTTAAAAACTTTTGGTAACCAACTTAGATTTTTACTTAATCCCACAACTCATCAAACAAGAACGTCATGAGATCATTAGGCTAAATCGGTTCAAGTAACAACTTGTTTCTAGCTTGATCTTTGCAACTCATCAAACAAGAATGCCACGCGGATCAAACTGGAAACAAGTGGTTTGAAGAAAATCTTTTGAAAATTTGGCTCGATTACGGAATTGCTTACTCATATGAGACTACTACTCCTTTCATTGCATGATTCTTCCTGAATTAGACATAGGTGATCATGCTATGTATAATTTAGGAGTAACTATGCAATGCTTGAACTAATCGACTCATATGATGTTTGGTGTTGAGTCATAAGTTCGCATGTATAAAGAATATGCACTTATAATGATATGATGAGATGCTATGATGATGTGGTTATAGTCTAGGGTCAATGATGCAACCTAGTTCTCTATAACCGATGCTCATGATACCAACTGTCATTACACCCCCAAATTACCTGCTTTTGGCAGCGGAATTGAATACCTTGGGGAGGCCTGTCATAGCATCAAAGTTACAGTTATATCGAACGACCTAAAGTGTCGTTTGGAAAACACATCGTTTAATTTATTAAAACAATCAGAGTTTACAAAGTATTGGTCTCAAATGAAAATCAACTTGTGCGGAAATAAGTTTGTTACAAGCCAAACTATGTTTTAAAGTTTATAAAACCCAAGTGAGACGCGTCGTCATCACGACTCTATGATATGTCCATATGCATGCCATGAAGTGAATGCCTTAGATACCGGAGATAAAACATGCTAAAAGTGTCAACACAAAGGTTGGTGAGTTCATAGAGTTTGGTTAACAAGTAAAGCCTTAAAAGAGTGTTTATGTAACAAAGGCAAAGTTTTTGGTCATTTAAAATAGTCCACGAAGCAAAGGCATCATAAATCCACTACCCAAGTTCCCCCATACAAAACTTGCAACCTGTGTGTTACAAACCCACTGCTAAAAATAGAATGACAATTATGATTATGAGCATCAAGGTAGTTAAAAGTATAAATGTCACCACAAGGGTCTTCCAACAACTCGTGTTGGGATGTTCCTCCAACGCCACGCTGTATCCATAAAAATGGCCTTCCAACATAAATATTGGGATGTTTGTAAATTAATAGCCTTCCAACAACTTAATTTGGAGCCATTAATTCTTGTATGTTTGTAAATCAATAGCCTTCCAACAACTTAATTTGGAGCCATTAATTCTTGTATGTTTGTAAATCAATAGCCTTCCAACAACTTAATTTGGAGCCATTAATTCTTGTATGTTTGTTCCAAGTATGCATATGAAATCAAGTATAACCCAATCAAGTATATAACGCAATCAAGTGTAAAGTATATGTAATGTTGTTTGGCAAAAGAGTTTAAATGTTTTGGCCGGCTCCCGCAGGAGTTAACCAATTGCTAAATTATGTATGTTGAAGCATAATTGAAAACAAGTTTAGCACATTAAGGCACATATCGCAATAAACCACACATAAAGTCCAAAGAGTATAAGAAGTATAGTGTAACACAATTGTATAAATGGTTTGAGTATTCGAAGAGTAAAGCAAGTATTTAAGCATATATCTCCCCCAAATAGTTTGTAAGAATTTAAACGAGTATAAGCGGGGTATGAACTCACAGTAATATGTAAGAGTTTAACGTACTTGTGAAAGTAAATGAAAATAGTTTGAGCATGTATCTCCCCCAAAGAGTTTGTAAGACAAATAAGTAATAGAAAGTGGGGCTACGAACTCACTTGATAAATTGGTATGATGACAAGAGTGAGTACACCGAGGTATAATGTGAAACTTTAATCTGGACCTATTACGAATGATATGATATGTAATGAGTTATGATGTAATGTTATGCATGCATTTCGTATGTTATTTATACCATTTGCGAGTTTTGAAAATAATACTTATCGTCGAAAAATACTCTTTTGACGTCTTGACCATTCTTAAATCACTTTACAAGTATTTACGTCAAAATGTCATCCTACAATAGTTTCGTAATGATTTATGGTGAAATTTTAACTTTTCGTCGTAAAATCATGTCGTCGGAATTTTCATGAAAGTGACAAAAATGGCTTTGAAAAACTAGTCGTAAAATGGTGTACGTCGAACGTTAGGAAACGAACTCGACGGTTTTGGAAAGTTTGTATCAAAATCTAGAAGTTTTAGTACATGAGTTTTCGTCATCGAGGTCTCGAACATAAAGATAATAAAGGTTAAAGATGGTGATTTTGTCCAAAATGTGGTTTAAAAATGAGTTTCGGCAAAGTTTAAGCATCCGTAAATAATTTATTACAACTCCGCTATACAAACGGTTAGTCATTTTGAAAAATATGCTTGGTGATCTCGATTTTTATTAGAAGACATCTCATTACAAAAAGTTCTACGTCATAGTTAAAAACAGCCTTCAACATGGTCGCGGTTACCGTAACACTTGTATCGTAAAATAATATAGTTTTTCTAAAAATAATAGTTACGGCAATTTTATGAAAATGTATATCTTAGTCGTTACAAATCCGTTTTCAACGATTATAATGCCTTAGTCGATCAAAGTATACTAATATATTTTTGATAAGTCGAAATAATTTGTAAAGCTTAGGACTCGTTTTTGACTCGCAAAAACATAATACTTTGCTGAAATTTTCAGAAATTATATATTTCGTCGTCAAACTTGAAAAATTCATAACTTCTTCGTTATAACTCCGTTTTAATCCGTTCAAGCGCCCACGGATTCGTTTTAAAGTATATTTTCTAAATATCAAGGTCAAAAATTCGTGCCTACTGTCGGATTTTCCAGAAAAACAAAACAAGATCAGACTACTTTTATTACTTGTCGAAAATAGTTTTTCTCGTACAAAACCTATTCCAATCCCTTCAAATCAACTCCAAAGCTATTCTAATCCTACCATACACCTTCTTAGGGTGTCATGGGTTCCTAAACATCATCAAGACCAATATATAACAAGGGAATAATTATAGGATGACTCTTATGTATAAAACTCTAAAAATCAATGAAAAATGGTATAAATAAACACAAGTCTTGCATGCTTGCCAAGAAAATGATGAAATACATATGAAATGAAAATGAAAGATGTAAAATGAAAGTAATATGCTTACAAGCTACTATGATGAGGTGATTAGAACAAGGATTAACCTAAACACCCTAGGTTTTTATTTCAAAACCTTGAATAAGAGTGTATCTAGATTGTTATAAACTTTGAGCTTGAAAAACTTTTGTGGATCCCTTGTTAACTCTTGAAGAACCGGTTATGATAGAGGAAGGACAAGGAGAGAAGAAATTTTACTACTTGTTGAATTATTAGTATGAATGAAGTGTGAAATGATGTTGAAGTAAAGATCTATACAATCAAGGAAAAATGTACCAACTCATTAGACTGCATACCCTCCCCCTAGAACCTTTTGGGGATGTCTCTCAAATTCATTTTTTTTTTCTTTTATATAATGTACATAATTGTTAAAAAGTGTAAGTGAAATGTGTAGTTAAGTAAAAATTGTTGTAACTTGTACATAGTTGTGAAATTAGAGTAGTATGGATTAAAATAAGTTTTAGGGGATCAAAGTAAAGTATATTGTAGTTATAAAAATTGTAAAAATACATTTCTTGTAAAATTTGAGTGAAAAATAATTATCGTGGTTTTTAAGAAAAGTGTCAATAATTTATAAATTTAACGATTTATGTACAAAATAAATTTAAAACACTGGGTAAACTCAAAATATAGTTTTTAGAAACTAAATGTAAGTATAAAAATATATCGGGATCAATTTTTAGAAATAACGGATTAAATGTTCAAAATAATAACTCACGCGATAACGTTTATTTAATATAAAATTTACGCGTTTAAGGTGAAATGCAATGTCATGAATGAACCGATATGAAATGATGAATATAGAGTTTGAGAAATGACCGAAAATTGAGAATTGTGACATTCTTCCCATGTCAGAAGAATCACGTCCTCGTGATTCAATCGATGATACTATGGTCCGAACCTCGACAAGGGTTCTAAAAGTTTATGCTCGTGTGTGGTCTAAATGATTATGTCAATGCTCATGCATATATCGTGACTATATCCCATTCTAAAGACATGCTCCCTTATGATTAGGCTCGATGAGGCAGGCTTTCCCATTCTCGAGCAAAATTTAAAAAAAAACTTTTTGGTAACCGATTTTTACTTAATCCCACAACTCATCAAACAAGAACTGTCATACGATTAGGCTAAATCGGTTTAGGTAACAACTTGTTTCTAGCTTGATCTTTGCAACTCATCAAACAAGAACTGTCACGCGGATCAAACTGGAAACAAGTGGTTTGAAGAAAATCTTTTGAAAATTTGGCTCGACACGGATTGCTTACTCATATAAGACTACTACTCCTTTCATTGCATGATTCTTCCTGAATTAGACATAGGTGATCAGGCTATGTATAATTTAGGAGTAACTATGCAATGCTTGAACTAATCGACTCATATGATGTTTGGTGTTGAGTCATAAGTTCGCATGTATAAAGAATATGCACTTATAATGATATGATGAGATGCTATGATGATGTGGTTATAGTCTAGGGTCAATGATGCAACCTAGTTCTCTATAACCGATGCTCGATGCCAATCTGTCACACCCCCCAAATTACCTGTTTGCAGCGGAATTGAATACCGGGGAGGACTGTCATAGCATCAAAGTTCAAGTTATATCGAACGACCTAAAGTGTCGTTTGGAAAACACATCGCTTAATTTATTAAAACAATCAGAGTTTACAAAGTATTGGTCTCAAATGAAAATCAACTTGTGCGAAATAAGTTTGTTACAAGCCAAACTATGTTTTAAAGTTTATAAAACCCAAGTGAGACGCGTCGTCATCACGACTCTATGATATGTCCATATGCATGCCATGAAGTGAATGCCTTAGATACCTGAGATAAAACATGCTAAAAAGTGTCAACACAAAGGTTGGTGAGTTCATAGAGTTTGGTTAACAAGTAAAGCCTTAAAAGAGTGTTTATGTAACAAAGGCAAAGTTTTTGGTCATTTAAAATAGTCCACAAGCAAAGGCATCATAAATCCACTCGCCCAAGTTCCTACCATACAAAACTTGCAACTGTGTGTTTACAACCCATCGCTAAAAATAGAATGACAATTATGATTATGAGCATCAAGGTAGTTAAAAGTATAAATGTCACCACAAGGGTCTTCCAACAACTCGTGTTGGGATGTTCCTCCAACGCTCACGTTGGGCTGTATCCATAAAAATGGCCTTCCAACATAAATATTGGGATGTTTGTAAATTAATAGCCTTCCAACAACTTAATTTGGAGCCATTAATTCTTGTATGTTTGTAAATCAATAGCCTTCCAACAACTTAATTTGGAGCCATTAATTCTTGTATGTTTGTAAATCAATAGCCTTCCAACAACTTAATTTGGAGCCATTAATTCTTGTATGTTTGTTCCAAGTATGCATATGAAATCAAGTATAACCCAATCAAGTATATAACGCAATCAAGTGTAAAGTATATGTAATGTTGTTTGGCAAAAGAGTTTAAATCTTTTGGCTCCCGCGAGTTAACCAATTGCTAAAATATGTATGTTGAAGCATAATTGAAAACAAGTTTAGCACATTAAGGCACATATCGCAATAAACCACACATAAAGTCCAAAGAGTATAAGAAGTAAGTGTAACACCAGTATAAATAATTGAGTATTCGCAAGAGTAAAAGCAAGTATTTAAGCATATATCTCCCCCAAATAGTTTGTAAGAATTTAAACGAGTATAAGCGGGGTATGAACTCACAGTAATATGTAAGAGTTTAACGTACTTGTGAAAGTAAATGAAAATAGTTTGAGCATGTATCTCCCCCAAAGAGTTTGTAAGACAAATAAGTAATAAAGAGTGGGGCTATGAACTCACTTGATGAATTGGTATGATGACAAGAGTGAGTACACCGAGGTAATGTGAAACTTTAATCTGGACCTATTATGAATGATATGATATGTAATGAGTTATGATGTAATGTTATGCATGCATTTCATATGTTATTTATACCATTTGTTTGAAAATAATACTTATCGTCGAAAAATACTGTTTTGACGTCTTGACCATTCTTAAATCACTTTACAAGTATTTACGTCAAAATGTCATCCTACAATAGTTTTCGAATGATTTATGGTGAAATTTTAACTTTTCGTCGTAAAATCATGTCGTCGGAATTTTCATGAAAGTGACAAAAATGGCTTTGAAAAACTAGTCGTAAAATGGTGTACGTCGAACGTTAGGAAACGAACTCGACGGTTTTGGAAAGTTTGTATCAAAATCTAGAAGTTTTAGTACATGAGTTTTCGTCATCGAGGTCTCGAACATAAAGATAATAAAGGTTAAAGATGGTGATTTTGTCCAAAATGTGGTTTAAAAATGAGTTTCGGCAAAGTTTAAGCATCCGTAAATAATTTATTACAACTCTGCTATACAAACGGTTAGTCATTTTGAAAACTATGCTTGGTGATCTCGATTTTATTAGAAGACATCTCATTACAAAAAGTTCTACATCATAGTTAAAAACAGCCTTCAACATGGTCGCTTTAGTTACCGTAACACTTGTCTCGTAAAAATAATATAGTTTTTCTAAAAATAATAGTTACGGCAATTTTATGCGTAAAATGTGTATATCTTAGTCGCTTCAACCGTTTTCACGATATAATCGCCCTTAGCTTCGTATCATAGTATACTAATATATTTTTGATAAGTCGAAATAATTTGTAAAGCTTAGGACTCGTTTTTGACTCGTAAAAACAATAATACTTTGCTGAAATTTTCGAAATTATATATTTTCGTCGTCAAACTTGAAAAATTCATAACTTCTTCGTTATAACTCCTTTTTAATCCGTTCAAGCGGCCACGGATTCGTTTTAAAGTATATTTTCTAAATATCAAGGTCAAAATTTCGTGCCTACTGTCGGATTTTCCAGAAAAACAAAACAAGATCAGACTACTTTTATTACTTGTCGAAAATAGTTTTTCTCGTACTAAACCTATTCCAATCCCTTCAAATCAACTCCAAAGCTATTCTAATCCTACCATACACCTTCTTAGGGTGTCATGGGTTCCTAAACATCATCAAGACCAATATATAACAAGGGAATAATTATAGGATGACTCTTATGTATATTCAAACTCTAAAATCAATGTAAAAATGGTATAAATAAACACAAGTCTTGCATGCTTGCCAAGAAAATGATGAAATACATATGAAATGAAAATGAAAGATGTAAAATGAAAGTAATATGCTTACAAGCTACTATGATGAGGTGATTAGAACAAGGATTAACCTAAACACCCTAGGTTTTTATTTCAAAACCTTGAATAAGAGTGTATCTAGATTGTTATAAACTTTGAGCTTGAAAAACTTTTGTGGATCCCTTGTTAACTCTTGAAGAACCGGTTATGATAGAGGAAGGACAAGGAGAGAAGAAATTTTACTACTTGTTGAATTATTAGTATGAATGAAGTGTGAAATGATGTTGAAGTAAAGATCTATACAATCAAGGAAAAATAAAATTACCATTATCCCCCCCCCTAGAACCGGTTTTATTGTCAAAATTTCATTTTTTTTTTTTATATAATGTACATAATTGTTAAAAGTGTAAGTGAAATGTGTAGTTAAGTAAAAATTGTTGTAACTTGTACATAGTTGTGAAATTAGAGTAGTATGGATTAAAATAAGTTTTAGGGGATCAAAGTAAAGTATATAGTTATAAAATTGTAAAATACATTTCTTGTAAAATTTGAGTGATAAAATAATTATCGTGGGTTTTTAAGAAAAGTGTCGTAATAATTTAAATTTAACGATTTATGTACAAAATAAATTTAAAACACTGGGTAAACTCAAAATATAGTTTTAGAACTAAATGTAAGTATAAAAATATATCGGGATCAATTTTTAGAAATAACGGATTAAATGTTCAAAATAATAACTCACGCGATAACGTTTATTTAATATGAAATTTACGCGTTTAATGGTGAAATGCAAAAATCATGAATGAACCGATATGAAATGATGAATATAGAGTTTGAGAAATGACCGAAAATTGAGAATTGTGACATTCTTCCCATGTCGTAAGAATCACGCCTCGTGATTCAATCGATGATACTATGGTCCAACCCTCGACAAGGGTTCTAAAAGTTTATGCTCGTGTGTGGTCTAAATGATTATGTCAATGCTCATGCATATATCGTGACTATATCCCATTCTAAAGACATGCTCCCTTATGATTAGGCTCGATGAGGTGTTTTCCCATTCTCGAGCAAAATTTAAAAAACTTTTGGTAACCGATTTTTACTTAATCCCACAACTCATCAAACAAGAACTGCCATACGATTAGGCTAAATCGGTTTAGGTAACAACTTGTTTCTAGCTTGATCTTGGCAACTCATCAAACAAGAACTGTCACCCGGATCAAACTGGAAACAAGTGGTTTGAAGAAAATCTTTTGAAAATTTGCTCGATTACGGAATTGCTTACTCATATGAGACTACTACTCTTTCATTGCATGATTCTTCCTAATTAGACATAGGTGATCAGGCTATGTATAATTTAGAGTAACTATATGCAATGCTTGAACTAATCGACTCATATGATGTTTGGTGTTGAGTCATAAGTTCGCATGTATAAAGAATATGCACTTATAATGATATGATGAGATGCTATGATGATGTGGTTATAGTCTAGGGTCAATGATGCAACCTAGTTCTCTATAACCGATGCTCGATACCAACTGTCACACCCCCAAATTAATTGCTTTGGTACGAATTGAATACCTTGGGAGGACCGCTCATAGCATCAAAGTTGTTAAGTTATATCGAACGACCTAAAGTGTCGTTTGGAAAACACATCGCTTAATTTATTAAAACAATCAGAGTTTACAAAGTATTGGTCTCAAATGAAAATCAACTTGTGCGGAAATAAGTTTGTTACAAGCCAAACTAAAAGTTTATAAAACCCAAGTGGAGACGCCGTCATCACTTAACTCTATGATATGTCCACATGCATGCCATGAAGTGAATGCCTTAGATACCGGAGATAAAACATGCTAAAAGTGTCAACACAAAGGTTGGTGAGTTCATAGAGTTTGGTTAACAAGTAAAGCCTTAAAAGAGTGTTTATGTAACAAAGGCAAAGTTTTGGTCATTTAAAATAGTCCACGAAGCAAAGGCATCATAAATCCACTCGCCTCCAAGTTCACCATACAAAACTTGCAACCTGTGGTGTTTACAACCCAATCGCTAAAAATAGAATGACAATTATGATTATGAGCATCAAGGTAGTTAAAAGTATAAATGTCACCACAAGGGTCTTCCAACAACTCGTGTTGGGATGTTCCAACGCCACGCTAATGTATCCATAAAATGGCCTTCCAACATAAATATTGGGATGTTTGTAAATTAATAGCCTTCCAACAACTTAATTTGGAGCCATTAATTCTTGTATGTTTGTAAATCAATAGCCTTCCAACAACTTAATTTGGAGCCATTAATTCTTGTATGTTTGTAAATCAATAGCCTTCCAACAACTTAATTTGGAGCCATTAATTCTTGTATGTTGTTCCAAGTATGCATATGAAATCAAGTATAACCCAATCAAGTATATATAACGAATCAAGTGTAAAGTATATGTAATGTTGAAACAGTAAAAGAGGAACAAATGTTTTGGCCCAAGGAGTTAACCAATTGCTAAAGTATGTATGTTGAAGAATAATTGAAACAAGTTTAGCACATTAAGGCACATATCGCAATAAACCACACATAAAGTCCAAAGAGTATAAGAAGTATAGTGTAACACAATTGTATAAATGGTTTGAGTATTCGCAAGAGTAAAAGCAAGTATTTAAGCATATATCTCCCCCAAATAGTTTGTAAGAATTTAAACGAGTATAAGCGGGGTATGAACTCACAGTAATATGTAAGAGTTTAACGTACTTGTGAAAGTAAATGAAAATAGTTTGAGCATGTATCTCCCCCAAAGAGTTTGTAAGACAAATAAGTAATAGAAAGTGGCCAATAACTCACTTGATAAACTGATATGATGACAAGAGTGAGTACACCGAGGTATAATGTGAAACTTTAACCTTGACCTATTACGAATGATATGATATGTAATGAGTTATGATGTAATGTTATGCATGCATTTCGTATGTTATTTATACCATTTCTGAGTTTTGAAAATAATACTTATCGTCGAAAAATACTTTTTGACGCTTGACCATTCTTAAAATCACTTTACAAGTATTTACGTCAAAATGTTATCCTACAATAGTTTCGTAGAATGATTTATGGTGAAATTTTAACTTTTCGTCAGAAAATCATGTCGTCGGGAATTTTCATGAAAGTGACTAAAATGGCTTTGAAAAACTAGTCGTAAAATGGTGTACGTCGAACGTTAGGGAACGAACTCGACGGTTTTGGAAAGTTTGTATCGAAATCTAGAAGTTTTAGTACATGAGTTTTACTCGAGGTCTCGAACATAAAGATAATAAAGGTTAAAGATGGTGATTTTGTCCAAAATGTGGTTTAAAAATGAGTTTCGGCAAAGTTTAAGCATCCGTAAATAATTTATTACAACTCCGCTATACAAACGGTTAGTCATTTTGAAAAATATGCTTGGTGATCTCGATTTTATTAGAAGACATCTCATTACAAAAAGTTCTACATCATAGTTAAAAACAGCCTTCAACATGGTCGTTTTGGTTACCGTAACACTTGTCTCGTAAAAAAAATAATATAGTTTTTCTAAAATAATAGTTACGCAATTTTATGAAAATGTGTATATCTTAGTCGTTTAAACCGCTTTCTACGTATTATACGTCCTTAGCTTCGTATCAAAGTATACTAATATATTTTTGATAAGTCGAAATAATTTGTAAAGCTTAGGACTCGCTTTTGACTCGTACAAAACAATAATACTTTGCTGAAATTTTCGAATTATATATTTCGTCGTCAAACTTGAAAAATTCATAACTTCTTCGTTATAACTCCGTTTTAACTGCAAGCGGCCACGGATTCGCTTAAAGTATATTTTCTAAATATCAAGGTCAAAAATTCGTGCCTACTGTCGGATTTTCCAGAAAAACAAAACAAGATCAGACTACTTTTATTACTTGTCGAAAATAGTTTTTCTCACAAAAACCTATTCCAATCTCTTCAAATCAACTCCAAAACTATTCTAATCCTACCATACACCTTCTTAGGGTGTCATGGGTTCCTAAACATCATCAAGACCAATATATAACAAGGGAATAATTATAGGATGACTCTTATGTATAAAACTCTAAAAATCAATGTAAAAATGGTATAAATAAACACAAGTCTTGCATGCTTGCCAAGAAAATGATGAAATACATATGAAATGAAAATGAAAGATGTAAAATGAAAGTAATATGCTTACAAGCTACTATGATGAGGTGATTAGAACAAGGATTAACCTAAACACCCTAGGTTTTTATTTCAAAACCTTGAATAAGAGTGTATCTAGATTGTTATAAACTTTGAGCTTGAAAAACTTTTGTGGATCCCTTGTTAACTCTTGAAGAACCGGTTATGATAGAGGAAGGACAAGGAGAGAAGAAATTTTACTACTTGTTGAATTATTAGTATGAATGAAGTGTGAAATGATGTTGAAGTAAAGATCTATACAATCAAGGAAAATGTACCAACTCATTATCAGATACCCCCTAGAACCGGTTTTGGGGGGGATGTGTCTCTCAAATTCATTTTTTTTTTATATAATGTACATAATTGTTAAAAAGTGTAAGTGAAATGTGTAGTTAAGTAAAAATTGTTGTAACTTGTACATAGTTGTGAAATTAGAGTAGTATGGATTAAAATAAGTTTTAGGGGATCAAAGTAAAGTATATTGTAGTTATAAAAATTGTAAAAATATATTTCTTGTAAAATTTGAGTGATAAAATAATTATCATGCAGTTTTTAAGAAAAGTGTCGTAATAATTTAAATTTAACGATTTATGTACAAAATAAATTTAAAACACTGGGTAAACTCAAAATATAGTTTTTAGAAACTAAATGTAAGTATAAAAATATATCGCGATCAATTTTAGAAATAACTAATTAAATGTTCAAAAATAATAACTCACGCGATAACGTTTATTTAATATGAAATTTACGCGTTTAATGGTGAAATGCAAAAATCATGAATGAACCGATATGAAATGATGAATATAGAGTTTGAGAAATGACCGAAAATTGAGAATTGTGACACAGATTTAGATGCACTATCAAGTTTAAGAGTGGGTTTAAGTATATGTAGGACTTGATCAGAGGGATGACCAAGTCTTTGATGCAAGAGATTTCTAGAAATATGACAAACAAAAATGCAGTTATTAGAAGTAATCTTACATGTAGAATCAATATCAAACATATATAACCCATTGCATTGTTTACCAATCCCCACAATCTTTTTTTGATGTAAATCCTGTATATAGCAATTAGATTCATTAAACCCAACAAACATCTTATTGTCTCTAGCAATCTTATGAACGTATGCAGACCACATTGTACCTGTGAACAACTAGAACATCAAAAGAGAGGTCATTATTGACCTTTAAATCACTAATTTTAGTAATTAAGGCTTGAAAATTAGGGATGTCCAACGTTAGACTAAGATTTGAAATGTCAACGACATTAATAAAATTTTTGCGACATAGTCATGTGCTGATTTGCACCAGAGTCAACAATCCAACCAAGGCTGATGTTTCAGATAGGTCTTTGTGTTGTTGTTAAAAATTTGTCGAAGTTTATGTTAAACTTGACACCGCCATTAAAGAAAGTTCCTGAAAATTTTACCACCATGTTTGCATTAGTAAGACACATTGTTGTCATTAAGAAGACTCATAAGTCCGAGAGCTGTTCATTAGACAAAGAGATAGGAGAGTTGCTAGCTCTATTACCAAAGGACATGATTAGTATCAAGAAACATTGTTCCTGCCGGACAGGTTTAGCATTAAAGTTCCTTTGGCATATCCATCAGATAGCCAACAAGATCATAACATCTATCACAGCAGTGACGTGTTTTTGCGTTAGTACATTTGAGATTCATGTTTGGTCCTCATATTAGAGTGTTGCCACCATTAAAACCAACATTTATTAAAATTGTTGTTATTAGATCCTTTTTGTTATCAAAAAATTTTCCACTATCAAAAGTTTTTGCGAAAAAGCGTGGCATGGGTTTAGCGTAACTATTCCCGATGACACATTTCGTGAGATTCTTCCGAGACAAAGAGAAAGCTTTGACATTAGGCAAAGGGTCTCTGGTTAAAATATTACTTCTGATAGGAACATCAGTGTCATCAAGACCCATAAGAAATTGCATTAATTTGATTAGCTGATTGTGTTTTTCAAAATGTTTTGCAGCCTCACAAGTGCACGAGGGCAAGCTAATCATACAATCAAATTGTTTCCATAGAGAGTTATGGTTGTTGTAATAATCAGCAAGAGAAGACCCACTTTGACTAAGAGAGTTTATATTTTTATGCAAATTAAAAATAGCTAAACCATCAACCTTATCATAAGTATCTTTAAGATCATTCCACATTTCATAAGCAGTTTTAGCATAGATAGCACATCAAATAATTCAGATCGAGAAGTTAAGAATCCAGTAACCACAACAGAGTTGCAAGTATCCCATTGATTAGCAAGACTAGGGTTTGAATCATTTCTTATGCAAGTACCATCAATAAAACTTATTATGATTCCTTAAGGCAAAGGTCATGGCCATATTCCATATTTTATAATTTTCAGTGCCAGTGAGTTTGATAGAAATAATGGGAGTACCATTGGTGTTATTGGGGTGTAAATACAAAGCATCTCCAAAGGATAAGTTTTCTCTGGAAGAACCACCACCACCACTAGTATTATTTACCAACAACCATAATATAAACAATAATAAAAATAACACACAGAGATAACAAAGAAGAGCAGATAGACGTATAAAGAAATAAATGAGACTTTGTAATTAAGAAACAA
Source organism: Chrysanthemum makinoi (assembly GCA_910596185.1). Classification (NCBI taxonomy): domain Eukaryota; kingdom Viridiplantae; phylum Streptophyta; class Magnoliopsida; order Asterales; family Asteraceae; genus Chrysanthemum; species Chrysanthemum makinoi. Next base: position 87,648,112 of record OU343216.1, read on the forward strand.
CAAGCACCAAGCTGTGGACTGTAAACCGCAGGTATTCATACCATTCAGAGGTGGCAGATCAAGATGTTAGTCTACCCGTTTGCACCCACAAAGACTTAAGTACCGTATGTTTGAAGAAGA
>OU343216.1:87648331-87676284 GCA_910596185.1 Chrysanthemum makinoi
TGGTACAAGAGACATCAAATGGTGGAAGCAACATGATTCACCTCTGCAAGAGTTTACATACGGATGTGATAGAGAATAGCATGAAACTTTATGATTTGATGTACATATATCACGATTAAGATTTAATATAATGGAGTAATGATGATAGTTTGCGATATGATGTTGCACGAACATAAAATGAAGACAACTTCAAGAATCTTGCGGCTCAAAGATAATTCCAAGATCCTCTAGAAATACAAAGGAACTTGAAGTTCAGTGAAGATCAAGTCTAGGGGGAACATGGGGATTATATTTTGTAAAACAGATTTAAGTTTGTTTAGGATTAATTCTGGTAGTGAAGTGGTTAAGTCTGGTAAGCCATAATTAAGTCTGTTTGTGGTTAAGTCTGCCAGTACTAATGTAGTTAAGTCTGGCAGAACAAATAGTCGATAGTTAAGTCTGTTTATGATAAAAATAGAATAGTTTGTTAGAGTTATATTAGAGAAGGATATGTACGCGTAGAGATATCTTAGGAAGATATATCTTTATCCTTCTACACGTTTTGTATTCTAGGGTTTCCTAAGAGTATAAAGGAACCCTAAAGTTATATTGTTAGATATCAAGTTTTTAGAGATTAATAGAAAAAGTTATTTAGTAATTATTGTGTTCTTCTTGCTTGTTGTTAATATTCCGCATTAGCATCAAGTACTCATTGTTAAAGAGTTTTCACATAATTAGTTTGGATTTACCAAAGTTAGTTATTGTCTTACAAGGGCGCGCTTAGATCCATAATCTTTGGACCTACATTTCGGTTCCGTCCATTGAACTAGAAGGTTCCGTGGTTACTGTAGCAGGACAAAAAATTTGCGAAACAGACCGTAGTGAATTTGTCAAAGTTACTAAGAAATCTAAAGATGTTATTAAACAAAATCCTGTTGTTACAATATGAGTAGGACTTGCTAAAAATGAATTTAGATCTAAAACCACTCAACAAAGACCTAAAACACCTATTACCAAAAGCCCCTTTCCCAAAAGCAATTACAACACACAACCCAACTATCAACATACCGGTTGGAATCAAAACTTCCATAGACCAAATCAAACTCCTAATTACATGCTATGGAATCCATAACCATTATTTCCATACATGAACCAAGTAAACGGTATGTTTAACCCAAACGGACCCATGAGATATTGGGGACCAAACGCTCGAGTTGTATGTTTCATAGGTATGTTTGAAAGTCGGCGGAGCCGATGAATGGATAAAAGATAGCGGATGCTCAAGACACATGCCAGAAACAAAAGCCTTTCTCAACATACCAAGAGTACGATGGAGGTAATGTCACTTTTGGTAGCAATCTCAAAAGCAAAATCATTGGCAAAGGTATGATTGCTCACGACTCTCTAACTATTGAAAATGTTGCTCATGTTGATAGACTAGGATTTAACTTGCTTAGTATTAGTCAACTATGTGATAAAAAGTATAAAGTCCTATTTGAAGAAAATGGTAGCAAAATCCTAAAAGATGGTATCACCATAGCAAAAGGAGTTAGGAAAAAACAACATATACGTCATGAAAATAGATAGAACATCTAGAGAGAAACTTTGCTTAACAACCTTAGATGATAGATCTACCCTTTGGCATAGACGTCTAGGTCACACTAATATGAGACTCATTCAAACCTTGTCCTCAAAGGAGCTAGTTAGAAACTTACCCAAGTTGAAATATGACCAACACTTTGGTGATGCTTGCAAAATTGGGAAACAAGTTCATAGTTGCCATAAGGCTAAAAACATGGTATCCACATCTAGGTGTCTAGAACTTTTGCATATGGATTTATTTGGTCCATCTGCTATACAAAGTTATGGAGGCAACTTCTACACTTTGGTCACAGTAGATGATTACTCAAGGTATACTTGGGCAAAGTTTTTGAAAACTAAAAATGAAGCTTTTGATCGATTTGAAATACTTAGTAAGAAAATTCAAAATCAACTAGGTGTCAACATTGTGTCGATCCGAACGGATCATGGTCACGAGTTCGATAATGAAACACAATTTGGAAACTTTTGTGATACTAATGGTATAACACACAACTTTTCGGCTCCTCGAACACCCCAATCTAATGGTGTAGTAGAACGTAAGATTAGGAATCTTCAAGAAATGAGTAGAACAATGATTAATGAACAAAACATACCCCAAAAGTTTTGGTGTAACTCCGTTGACACATCTACGTACATTTTAAATAGAGTCTTAAGACGTTCGTTCTTGAACAAAACACCTTATGAACTTTATAAAGGCAAAAAGCCTACTTTAGGATACTTTAGAGTATTTGGATGTAAATGTTTCATTTTAAATACCAAATATTATCTCACCAAATTTGACCCAAACTCTTATGAAAGTGTGTTTCTTGGTCACTCATAAACTAGCAAAGCATACATCGTTTTAAACAAAGAAACAATGAGAGTCGAGGAATCGTTAGACATAACATTTGATGAAAGTCTACCTCCCTCTAAGACCATCGCCTTTGGTAGATGATGACTTAGTTGAAAGTCACTTATTGAAAGTCAAGAAAACAATGATAATAACAAGGAAGATGAACCATTAAATAAAGATATTGTAAATATCAAAGAATACAAAAGCCATCCTTTAGAAAAAGTTATAGGACAATTAAATCAAAGAACATTAACATCACAAGCTCAAAATCAAAGTAACTACTTTTGTTGGGTTTTTGGTTCCTTAGATCAAGAATTATTCTAGGTATCTGGAACTACTGGGCCGAGTTGATATAACCACGGACAGAAGAATGGAACCACGGATGAAGACAAACCACGGCTAGTAGTAGTGTGTAACCACTAATATTGATATGTAACCACTGCTAGTCTTGTTTTTTCGGTTTAGTACTTTGTATTAGATAAATATGAAAAAAATATTTATCTTGTAGGTTCGTTATTGTATTATGTAAGGACTCCTTAGCCTATAAAAGGAGGTCCTAGGTTATATTATAGGGACGTATGTTTTATATCTAAGGCCGATACACTTCAAGGTTGTAAAACCCTAATACTGGTTAGAGTATTCGTATTAATAATAATATTGAGGTGTTGAATGTTTATTGTTCTTCTTAAGATTAAGTATTAAATTTCGCGTGATACTTAATAAGTTCTTGTTTAAAGTCAGTTTCTATATTAGATCGTTTGCTAAACTGGGATCAACAAGTGGTATCCGAGCTTGTGATCTAGAAACTGTAATCAAGAAGAGGTCAAGTTAAGTTTTGTTCAAGTAAGATAAGATGTCTGATGAAACACACATGGTTACTGCTTCAAAGGTGCCCAAGCATGGTGAGTACCAAATCTGGAGGATGCGAATAAGGCAATACATTCGCATAATTGATTATGCTCTCTGGGATGTTATGGAAAAGGTGATACTCTTCCTAAGAAGGGTGATGATGGCAAAGACATAGCCATTGTTAGTGAGATTGACAAGGCTAAGAGAAAGATGGAGATTAAAGCTTATAGTATTCTCTCTATGGGAATACCTAATGAATATGCTTTGGATTTTGAACAATATGAGTATGCTAAGGAGCTTATGGATGCTATAGAAACAAGGTTCTTGGTAATGAAGCTACCAAGAAATCAAGGAAAAATATGCTCAAGCATCGCTTAAAACTTCACTGCCTGGTGGAAACTTGATGGCACCCTATAACAGACTTCAAAATCTCATCAGCCAACTGAAGTCAGTGGACTACAAAGTTGCTCAAGAAGATATTAATCTAAAGTTCAACAGAAGTTTATCACCACCGGGCTATGCATCTGTTGTGTGGAGGAACAAGGATGACTTTGAAAAGATGACTCTGGACAATATCTACAAAAACTTGAAGGTATATGAGTCTGAGAACAACATTGCTGGTACATCTACATCTAGCCAAAACATTGCTTTTGTTTCCACTAGTCACAAGAATTCACAAGATGTATCCACTACTGCTTATGGTATAACCACGGCTATTGCAAACAATACCCTGTTTAGTGATAATGTCGGTGATGGTGAAATTTGTTCTTTTCTGGCTTGATTTAACTACCGTGTTCTTACTTTTGAATCAAGATCTAGATCAAATTGATCTGATGATCTTGAAGAGATTCTAAATGGCAAATGGCAATGTTGACTCTACAAGCAAGGAAGTTTTTAAGAAGGACTGGAAGACATGTCAAGTATGATGGTAAAAGAAGAGCTGAGTTTGACAAAAGCAAGATGGACTGCTTTAACTGCAAGAAGAAGGGTCACTTTGCAAGGGATTGATGAGTGTGCAAATACTCATCATTTTTGTACCTTTTAGTCTGCAAAAACATCTGAAAACACTCAGAAATGCATCAAAATGATAAAAATATCACAAATAAGTGTTTTATGTGTTTTAAATTCAAAAATACCAAAATCAGGTGAAAAACGTATTAAGTTTGCATAATTGGCGCGTTTAGTCCTCCAAGTTTCAAAAGTTGTCAAATTTAGTCCCTGGTAAATCAAAATAAAGCAAAATATCATTTAAGGTCCATGGGATTCAAAAGTTGTCAAAACAAACCCTTCAAAGTTTAAAAATTACAAAATTACAACTTTAGTCCCTAAAGTTTGAAAATTGTCAAATATAGTCCTTGGAAATTTAAAAAGTGAAAATAATCAAATGTGGTCCTTGTACTATTAAATATTGGCAAGTTTGGTCCTATTGATAACTTTGGAAAAATGGCAGGTTGGTCTTTGAAATGAAGAAAAGAAAATTGCAAGATTGGTCCTTGTGTATTAACTACAAAACAAACCGGACCCTTGTATTATTAACAACCCAACCCACAAACCCAGCTGGCCCAACACAAGCCCAACCCAACTCCACTTGAACCTTGGACCTTGAACCTATACCCTTGGCCGGTCAAAACCCATTTGACCCCCAATTGAACCCTACACCGTATTATTATCTAGGTCAAACCTCCCGGTCAAACCCACTCCACCCTTCTTCCACTGTTCATCTCCTTCACCATCACCTGTAAACCCAAAACCAGGTGGTTTTTCCACCACCTCACCACCTTTCCACCTCACTACCTACTCTCCCCTCTCATCCCTTCCACCTGTATACCAGTCACCTAGCATTTAATGCTTCCCCACCATCAAACACTCCATCTTCACCTCAAAAACTGTTTTTGTTGCCAACTCACCCCTAGCTCCATATCTACTTCCCAAATTGTCCCCTTACACCTCCAAAACATACCAAAGTGCATTAATTGCAGCGAGCTGCGCCTCAATCCACTAGTATCACTTTTGGCCAAAGTAATTTCAAAGGTCGTGATCATCTCTCAAATCCAATGGCCAAGATTGCAAGTGGGAAATGATCAAGCATGTGGGGAGTCTAAAAGTCTATAAAAAAGAAGGAGAAGCAATGTGAAGAACAATCTAGTGTAATTTAGTTAATGTATGTCGTTTTAATTAATTTTAAAATTCCAGTGTAATTTCAAGCTTTTAAGCACTTTGTTTAAGTATTTTTAGTGTATTTGAATCTTTTTCAGTGATCAATTTCAAGTTTTAATCATATTTTCAGTTTATGCAAATTTCAAACTTAAATTTTCAATATGTGTGAATGTTGTTTATAGTTGTTGTTTTGGACTGAATAAGCTCACTTAAGCTCCTAGAAAGCTTTTTAAAGCTTTTAGAAACCTTAAAACTCTGTTTAGTATCAAAAAGAAAAAAATACCAAAAATACAAAAAAATTAGTTAAAAATAAAAAAATCAATGGAAATGGAGATCACAGCTGGAGCAGGGTGAATATTGGATTGCCCTTGGGTTTAGAGCTTCTTGGGAAGCTATAGGTTGAGTTCTCAGTCCTTGGTTCTCATTTTTCACTTGGAATCCATTTTGTAAGCCTTTTGTTCCATTTTGGCATTTAACTGTTTAAGTCATTAATTAACTTAAAACTTTGTGTTTCTATGTTTATGAGTTGTAGCTAAGTAGAATTAAACAATAAAACAGTATGCTTGTTTTCTAGAATTGGTAGTTGCTAAAATTTTTATTTTAACAGTCAAATTAGCATAATTGTTATTTTTTAGTTTAATAATGTTATTGTTGTTGTTCAGTGCTTATTTAGTCTTATCATATGATAATATAAGGTCTTTAATCAAGTGCATGGTCTGAATCTGTGAAATACTTTGAAAATCACAAAATCAGTTTTATATAGGGTTGTTTGGATTCTTGAGTCAATTGTGGTAGAGGTTGTTTGTGTTGTTGTTTATGGTTGTTACATGTCATTCTAGTTCAAAACAACTCAGTGCAATCATAAAATACTATCCTTGTTTGATCAAAAGTCAAAATACCCTTTAATCTCACACCATTAGTTAACTGTTAGGATTAAGAATTTAAAAATCATCACAGTTGCTTAGGAATTGTTAATCTAGCTTGATTTCATCTTAACATAGCTTATTATAACATAATCAGTTAGTAGAATCAATCCAAAGTTCATATTAGTCAACCTATTAGTGTAATATAAAAAGTCAAAATTTCAGTTTAGTGGTTTTTGAATAAAATAGATAATTTTATATAGGACTTAATTTTGAGTTTCAAGATTTGAGCTTTTGGGATATTAATATTCAACTGCTCATCTTTATCATAGTAATTTTTATAATTTCTAATTAGCTTATTAAACAGCTTATTTCTTAGCTTCTTTTAACCACTTGTTTGAAAAAGTGCCCTGAGCACAGTTGAGCCAAGCTTTTTCTCAAGCTCATAAAGAGCTCATTAGTTAGCTTTAGCTTGTGTATTTTGGCTTTTTGGAAAGCCAATCTACCCATCTCTTTAGTCCAGTGCTTATTTCTCATTTTATAGCTTATTTAATAGGGCTGCTTGTAGCTTTTAAGTTATCCCATTTCTGTGTAAACTTAGTACTCAGTGTTTACAAGCCTTTTTCACAAGCTCATCACAAGCTTATTAGTGAGTCCCACAGTGTGAGCTTGGACTTTTTAGAAAACCCATCAACCCATCTCTATACCTCAGTTCTTATTTTGAGCTTTTAAGCTTATTTCATAAGCTAAATTGCTTTTAGAAATGGCTGCAGGTCTCTTTGTTTGGTAGACTTAGTATAAGTGCTTATTTGTTTATTATAGCTTATCAGTGTGTATCTTTGTGCTTTTTAGCTTCATTTAAATAGCTTTTAGCTTGTTGAATCTTATTTCATCTTTGGTTCCAGCTTGTAAGCTTGTTCGAGCTTAAAAACATCAAAATAAGCTCATAAGCTCACTGTTAAGCCAATAAGCCTTCAAATTGCTTATTTTTAAGTTGTAAAATTTTTGTCTTTGTAAAAGTTGCTTATTTTTAGTAGTTAAATAGTTTTGAAAAGAAAAATCACAAAAACATCATTTTAAAAATAGTGATAGCGTTTATTTAATAGAAATTAGCTTTTTAATTTTCTTTTTCAACTTATTATTAAGCACTTTCTTTTTTTATAATTTTCTTAGATTTCTGTCATCATAAAATATTTATAGAAAAAAATTTCATAATTTTCTTAGTTTGTTTAGTATTTATTAGAATTTAAAATAGTTAAAAAGTATTAAATAATTAATAATAAATAAATAAAAAGCATAAAAAATATGTTTTCAGTTTTAAAATTAGTTTTCTAATATTTTAGATTTTTCTAAATTAAAATTTCATTTTTCTAGGCTAATTTATATTTTTCTTGTATTTAAGTGTATTTTAAATATTAATAAATAGTAATTAATAATAATAAATAGATAAAAGTGTAAAAATATATTTTCAGTTTTAAAATAAGTTTTATAATATTTTAGATTTTTCTAAATCATAATTTCATTTTTCTAGCTTTATTTCACATTTTCTTATATTTTAGAGTATTATTAAATAGCTAAAATAGTTTTTAATTAATAATAATTAAATAAATAGTTATAAAAATAATTTTAATTTTCCAATAATTTTATTTTATTATTAGGTTTATAAAAATATCATTTTCATATCCATAGGTGTTTTACTCTTATAAATTCACGTTTATTTTGTATGCGTTTACGTAGAATTTAGTAAACGTACGCATTCACGTTTGTTTAATCTGATTGTTGTGCTTTACAATTCTGTATCCAAATACCATTCCAATCAATTAGTAGTGTAGTTATCAATCAAAATCCTTACAGATCATTATCCTTAGTGATCATTCGACATCTGAACGTTTTGAAACACCATTAATCCTCCGTGGGACTTAACGACGGGGAATCCACTATATTCAAAATTGCATTGGTTTTAGACTGTTTGAATTTTATTATGGTTGACCATTCACAAGTGGTTGACTTGTGTAATAAACTTGACAGTTTGAAGCGGATCAAAGGGAATGTCGAGCACCTAAGAGGATTGAAGGCATCAAGAAGACCACTGAAGAGTCTGCTCCTTCTTCAGCATTGGTGGCTCAAGATGGTCTTGGTGATTATGACTGGAGTGATGAAATTGAAGAAGGACCCAATGCAGCTTTTCTTGCTAGTGAAGCTTCAAAAGAGCATAACTTTGCTCTAATGGCATATGCTTCATCTTCTGGTTCAGATTCTGAGGTATCCAATGATTCTACTTGTTCTTTTAAATCATGTCAAGATAACTTAGAATCTCAAAAAGCTATCACTGAGAGATTAAGGAAAGAAGTAAAAGACTGTCTCTAGATAACTTAGGTTATAGAGTTGGTCTAGAAAGTGTCGAAGAAAGGCTTAATTCTGTATCAAATGTGAGTTTGAGTATGTTGATAAAATTAATATACTAGGTGGAGAAATTGATTTTAAGGATAGGGAGATTAAGATGCTTAAAGAGAAACTAGAGTGTAAAAGTAGAAGCCCTAAAAGAAAAAGAAAAACATGTTGTTAGGGTTGCTAAAATACAATATGCTTCTGATCTAGTAAATAAACCAATAGGTCAAAAATTGTTCAAGGATGGTACTGGACTAGGCTACAATGATATACCACCACCCACTCTTATGCAACATGCACCACCTGCCAAAGCTCTCTAGTAGTGAATTTAGCTTCAATAAAACTGTAGGTGAAACTAACAAGATTGAATCACCTAAGATAGGTTGAATAAGTCATCTGATGCTCCCATCATTGAAGATTGGGAATCAGATTCTGAGGAAGATAGATATGTATCAACACAGCCTGAGAAGATAGAACCTCTTAAGAAAGTTGATACTAAGCAAGCCAACCTTGTGCCTAGATTTGGAGCTCAAATTGCTAAGAAAGTAGTAGACTACAAGGAAGTACCTAGGAAACAGTTAAAAAGATATATACCTAGGGGAAACCAGAGAAACTTCAATGGACTAATTTCAAATAGGTTAGGAGATGAGTTTCAATGTGTTAAAAAGGTTTGTTTTTCATGTGGTAGTTTTGAGCATTTACTGAGAAATTGTTATAAAAACAGACCACAAGTTTGGAATCATTGGAGGAGGGTAAATCACCAAAACTTTTCAAAGAAAACAAATCCTCATCCTAACAAAAACATGATTCCTAGAGCAATGTTAATGAGGAATGGGAATACAAAATCAATTGTCACTGCTTCTCCCAAATGGGTTACAACCACTGCTAAGCAAAGTGTAAACACGGCTAAGCAAAATCAAACCACTGCTAAGCCAAATATCACCACAGATAACAAAGAAGTTTTAAAAATTCCAAAGGTGATGACACATTGGTTTGGAAATCATTTTTATGCTGTAAAGGCCTCAACTAGTTGGCAATGGAAACCTAAGACCAAGGTTTTACATCATGTCAACTGTGCATCAATGGACTTAACCAAATTTGATTATATTGATGCAGGAGGACCCAGTCAGTATTGGCTTGGGTCCACAAAAGGAACTAACTTGTTTAATTTCATGTGTAGGGAAATCTACAAGATGAGCTAAAAGACAAAGGAGTTTTTGATAGTGGTTGCTCTAGACACATGACTTGGGATGGGAGCAACCTGGAGGATTTTGAATCTTTTGATGGAGGATATGTGGCTTTTGGTAATGATCCAAAGGGAGGAAAGATACTTGGCAGAGGCACAATTAGAACAGGAATTTAGACTTTGAAAGGTCTATCTGTACAGGGACTTAAGTATAATTATTCAGTGTTTCTCAAATGTGTGATGAGAAAACTGGGTGTACTTTTTGGTGAAACTAGTGTGTGTGTTGTCACAATTTAAGATGCTGATGAAAGTACATACACTAAGGGTACCTAGGAAAGAAAATATATATTGTTTTGATTTTAAAGATATAATTCCTAATAGGTCCTTAACCTGTTTGTTTGCTAAAGCATCTCTGGATGAGTCTAAGTTATGGCATAGAAGATTAGGTCACCTCAATTACAAAACAATCAATAAACCGGTAAAAGGCAACTTAGTGAGAGGGTTACCTTCTAAGGTTTTTGAGTGTAAGGAACTGTGTGTGGCTTGTCAAAAAGAAAAACAACATAGAGCTTCTTGTAAGACCAAAACTGTCAACACCATTACACAACCACTTTTATGCTTCATATGGACTTATTTGGACCTACCTTTGTTAAAAGTTTAAACCATAAGCGTATTGCCTAGTTATCACTGATGATTATAGTAGATTTTCTTGGGTTTACTTTTTGGCTGCATAGAGTGAGACTAGTGAGATCCTCAAGAGTTTCATTACTAAGATAGAAAATCTAGTAAATCATAAGGTAAAGATAATTAGATGTGATAATGGAAGTTTAAGAATCTGTGATGAATCAGTTTGTGTAGTTAAGGGTATAGAAAGACAGTTTAGTGTTGCTAGAACATCACAACAAAATGGTGTAGCTGAAAGAAAAATAGGACAATTTGGCTGCTAGAACAATGTTGTCGAATCTAAGTTACCAACTACCTTTTGGTAAGCTGTAGGCCTGCATGTTATGTGGATAAGTAAGGTAGTGAAGCCTCATAACAAGACCCCTATGAGGTTCATGGGAAGCTAATGATTGCATTCCTAAAACCTTTTGGGTGTCCTGTTACTATCTTGAATACCATAGGCAAGTTTCAAGAAAGTGATGATGGAACTTTTTAGGCTATTCTTCTAATAGTAAAGCCTTTAGAGTATACAATAGGAGGACTAAAATTGTTGAAGAGAACTTACATGTTTAATTTAGTGAAAAGACTCCTTGTATTGAGACCAAAGGACCGACTGGTGTTTAACATTGATATGCTAACCAAATCTATGAATTATGAGCCTATCATTGCAGGAACTTCCACTAATGTCGATGTAGGTACTCAAAGGATTCGATCAGAAGCAATTTCTAAGGAAGCTGATTCTCCTCAAGAGTTCTATTTGTTTGAAAAGTGGAAAGCTAGTTCTGTCTCACCCATCATTGAGAAGCAAGGTCCCACTGATGATGATGTATTGAATAATAGAGGCAATGTTGATCATCATCAAGATAAGAGATGAGGTTGAAAGATAACTTCGGTGTCGGTAGAAGAAATTGAAAAGAAGAAAAGGCATTCGAAAGCAGCACTAAAGCCAAACCAAAGCACAGACAGTTATAATGCAAACACTGATAAGCCAACTTCTACTACTACCAGTATCAGTGAAACCACAGTTGTAAAGTACGATGATAGTAATTTCTTTGGGCCAACTGCAAAGCCATTATTTGGTGAAGAGGAGTATCCACATGATCCTATGCCTGCTTTTGATTGAAATTGATACTCCTACTGATGATGAAGACATGGATGATTTCTTCTATGCTGATTTAACTAATTTGGAACATGTCATTCATGAACGTCCTGTTACCTCAACAAGGATTCATAAGATTCATCCTAAGGAACAAATACTTGGAAATTTGAACACTCCTGTTCAAACAAGAATCAAAATTCAGAATACAAAAACCTTTCCTGAACAAGGTTTCTTTGCAAGATCACTTCACAAAAGAAACAGTAATAAAGATCTGCAAATTGCTTGTTTGTATTTTCGTCTCAAAGGAGCCCAAGAGAGTTGAAGAAGCATTATCTGAAGAAGGATGGGTAGAATCAATGCAAGAGGAGCTTCTTCAGTTCAAACTTCAAGAGGTTTGGACATTGGTTGATCTTCCAAATGGTAAGAGGGCAATTGGGACAAAATGGGTGTTTAGAAACAAAAGAGATGAAAGAGGTATTGTTGTGAGGAACAAGTCAAGGTTGGTTTCTCAAGGATACACACAAACTGAAGGCTTGGATTATGATGAAGTGTTTGCTCCAGTTGCAAGATTGAGGCTATTAGATTGTTTTTAGCTTATGCTTCATTCAAGAATTTTGTTGTGTATCAGATGGATGTTAAAAGTGCATTTTTGTACATGTTGTGAGGGAGGTTTATGTTTGTCACCTCCTGGTTTTGAAGATCCGATCATCGATAAGGTGTACAGGGTGAGAAAGGCTATGTATGGATTGCATCAAGCTCCAAGGGCATGGTATATGCCTGTCTACTTATTTAATGGACAATGACTTCAAAAGAGGGTTGATTAATAAGACTTTGTTCATTAGGAATCACAAGGATGATATTTTAGTTTCAGGTTTATGTAGATGACATCATCTTTGGCTCAACCAATAAGGAGCTATGCAAAGATTTTGAGAAGCTTATGCATGATAAGTTTCAGATGAGTTCTATGGGAGAACTCACTTTCTTTTTGGGCTACAGGTTCAACAAAGGAATGATGGTATCTTCATTAGTCAAGACAAGTATGTAGCAGATGTTTTGAAGAAGTTTGGGTTTCAGGATGTGAAGAGTGCTAGCACACCTATGGAGACTCGAAACCACTGATGATGGAAGTCCCAAAGTTGATCAGAAGTTGTACAGGTCCATGATTGGATCTTTGATGTATCTCACTGCATCTAGGCCAGATATTATGTTCTCAGTATGTGTGTGTGCCAGATTTCAAGTCACACCCAATACATCACACATGAATGATGTTAAGAGAATCTTTAGATATCTTAAAGGTCATCCTAAACTAGGCCTTTGGTACTCCAAGGATTCTCCTTTTGATTTGGTGTCCTACATAGATAGTGACTATGCTGGTGCTAGTTTGGATAGGAAGTCTACAACTGGAGGATGTCAGTTTTTGGGAATGAGACTTATTTCATGGGTGTAAAAAACTATTGTGGCAAATTCTACAACTATCTTTGAATATGTGGCGTTGCTAGTTGCTTTGTGGTCAAGTTCTTTGGATTCAGAATAAATTGCTGGATTTTGGGTACAATTTTATGCATACTAAGATTTACATTGAAAATAAAAGTACAATATGCATCATTAAAAATCATCTTTTACATTCTAGAACTAAACATATTGAGATAAGGCATCATTTTATTAGAGATTGTAATGAGAAAAGGTTGATTCAAATGGTAAAATCCATACTGATTTCAATGTTGCTGATCTTCTCACTAAAGCTTTTGATGTGGGGAGGTTTCAGTATCTTGTTGTTAGTATTGGAATGATTAATCTCTAAATCTCAACTTGTTTTGTAAAAGTTTGTATAAGACTTGGACTATTATTATGTAATCTTAGTATTGCTATTTTTGTTTCTAACCACTGATAGTTTTGTTCAAACCCTTTGTTTGTTGCTCGTGTTTCCACTAACCATTTTGCAGATAAAAGAAAGTTCATTTTAGAAGCAAAAGAAGTACTGAAGTTAAATTGTTCATTCATTCAAGAAACAGTTTACAGCTTACAATGAAACTTCAAGTGCAAATTAAAAGACTAGTTCTATACATGATTTCCTACTACTATCCTCAGCTGTTGGATATGCATGAAGAGCTAAGGATCAAAATGGGAAGGATGGATTAAGGAAACCGAAGATGATGAAGATGAACACAGCAGATGAATGTGAGATATGACATTGTCCTTTGTGCTTCATCTACTGGTTTCACCAAAAAGCATCACTTCATCTTCCTTTTACCCTTCCCCTTTACGATATGTGAAGAAGCACCACAACCTGGTGTAGGAAGACCAAGAACCACCTCTCTGTCCTTTGGGAGTGGTGGATTTCTTGCTCTTGGTCTTGGGTTGTGATGATGAAGGTTGAGGGTTTGAAGTTCTCTTCTTTGAGGACTCATCAAAGTCATCAGAAGACTCACTTGGATTCACCACACTATCATCTTAGGATGATGGAGAATTTTCTTGGACTTGGTTCTTGTGGAGGAAGATACAGCCGCCATGGATTAGTATCTTCACTTGATGATGATGATGATGATGAGGAGGAGGATGTTAGATCTATAACTTCTAGTTTATTCCAACTGGGGTTCCACATGGTGATTGAGGTTGATTGTGGATTTTGGAGAAATTAGGGTTTTGGTTTTAATTGGTGTGTGCGTTATATGAGATTTGGGTTCTTTTTATAAGCAGAGATATGGTTTATGTAAGTAAATGAGGGCGGAGTTAAATGTGGTTGAGGAGTTAATGAGTTCATTGGGCTTTGGGTGATGTAATCCTGGAAGTTGACCATATTGACTTATCTTTGCTAACCACGAATAGGTCATTTGGAACCACTGCTGGCTTTTCTAACCACTGATAACAATACCTTTCTTCTCTGTGTTTGGTTTGTGTTTTTGTCTTGCAGGTATGAAGGATTTGTGTACATTGGAGCTGTTGTTATGTTAGCTGCTAGTGTTTGATAATTAAAAAAAAAATAATAAAAAATAAAAAAATAAAAAAATTGTGAGAATCCTTCATCTTTTTGTAAGATATACTTTGTTTTGACATAGATTTTCTTGCCATATCTCTATGTGAGATATTCTTTGACAGATATCTCTTGGTTAACTGATTGGAGTGAAACAATGTATCCACTGATAGTGTGTTTCAAACCGCGGACAGCAGTTCTGAAATCACTGATAGTATGTTGCTTGATTTTGGATACTACATTTTGGTAACTTTGGCAAAACTATATTTATCTCCCCTAAATCACGGATGGATCATTCAATTGGTCTTCAAAACACTTCAATTGGTGCTCAACATTAACCAATCACTGCATAGTCACAAAACCACATCATACCCATCATTCATCACAATGGCGGAAAAGTATTCCAACACACATAACCTTGTTGCTAATCTTACCAAAAATGATCGATCTGAAGGTTTTCATCAAATGATTGATTTCCTTATTCATAGTACTATTCACTATGCCTTAACTGTCACACCAACCATTCTTAAAGCTTACATACATCAGTTCTGGAGGAATGTTAAGCTTGAAGAGGTTGATGGAGTAGAGTGTTTATAGGTTGTTGGATGGGGAGAATGCTATTTCTGTTACTGAGGAGATCATTAGGGAAGTTTTAAAGTTTGATGATGCTGATGGTATTATAAACCTTTCAGATGCTGAGATAGTTGCTGGTTTAGAAAGGTTAGGATATACACACAGGGGTGATAAGGTACAATTTTTTAAGAGTTTGTTTTCAACACAATGGAAGTTTCTTATTCATACCTTGTTGATGTGTATGAGTAATAAGACCACTGGGTTTAATGACTTTCCTTCCAAAATTGCTACTGCTGTTATTTGTTTGTCTGATGGAAGAAAGTTCAATTGGTCTAGGATGATTTATGAGGTATTAGTACAAAACATTAAGAAGAAGGGTGATGAGTGTGTAAATACTCATCATTTTTGGTCAAATTTGAACTGCAAAACACTTAAAAACGCTCAGAAATGCATCAAAATACTGAAAATATCTCAAAGTTACATTTTATATGTTTCAGATTCAAAATATTTAAAATCAGATGAAAAATGAGCTAAGTTTATAATTAGGTTTTGATCCCCAAGTTTCAAAGTTGTCAGAAATAGTCCCTGAGCACTTATTTCAAAAGTAAAATCACCAAAGGTCCTTTTAAAATCATAACCTGTCATAATTAGTCCTTTGGTGAAAAATTTCATAAGTTTTGAGAATTTACAAGTTTGGTCCTTCAAGTTTCATAATTGGCAAAAATAGTCCTTGGAAGTTTGAAAATATATTTAATGGTCCTTGTACTATTGAAACTTGTCATAATTGGTCCCTTGGAATAACTTTGAAAATTTGGCAGTTTTGGTCCCTCAAATATCAGAAAATGCAAGATTAGTCCTTGATATTTAAAACCATGACCCTTGAACCCTTTGCTTGGACCTTGACCCCTGCAAAACCACTTGACCCCCTGTTTTTGACCCCTGCCTTAATATTAAACCCCCGGTCAACTCATGGTCAAACGAACCCCTTTTTCCCGCCCACCTTCTCCTTCACCCACAGCGCACACCCAACACTCACCTTCCATCCTTCCAGCTCAACTCCCACTCTCCATGTCCCCTCCACCTCACCAAACAGCCAAAAAGCATTAAATGCTTTCCCGCCCCCCCTTTGCACTCAAAACCCACCAGTTGCTATATTAGCTTTCCCGCCAAAAATCTCATCAACGGCCAAAATTGCCTCAAGTGATCCAATGGCTGCAAATGCAAGTGGGAAATGCTCAGAGGACTAGTGGAAGCACTTTTGATGTATAAATAAGAGAAGAAAGGCAGAGCAAGAGGAGAGTTTTTAGTTTTTATTTTCTCATAAATGTCGTTTTTTATTTCTATGTCTTAATTAAGCTCTAAAGTGTAATGTTAATTTCTCTTGTATTGAACTAAGGCATTTTAAGCCAGTTGTTACTCATTTTCAGTAAGAATCCAAAGTTTGGCTAAATTTCTGTTTTTCCCTTTCCTGTGATCAAACCTGTTTTTAAGTTGATAATTATCAAGCTTCAATAAGCTTCATTACTACTTAAGTGAGCTTACTAAAGCTGTATATAGCTTTTAGTAAGCTTATAACTCAATTTCAAGCAAATTTGGATTTTGGTCAACAAAAGTCAAAGGTGCAGAATCATGGGTGACTTGTTCTGAATTGTTGATGCAGAGTTGAACATGGGTTGATTCTGAGTTAGGATATGGTTGAGATAAGTTAGTTAGTTATTTTGCTATTTTGCAAGCCATAGTGGCTAGGACCAAATGTAAGTTCATTTCCAAGAACATTGCATAATCTGTTTCTGTGGTTATTGATAATTTAGATCTGTTTATTTAGTTGCCATTAGACTAATTTGATTCAATTTAGGTGATAGTCTCAGCTAGTTCAGTAGTTAGAGTGATTTAAATTGCAAATTGGTTTTTAAACTAGTGTTTGGATCAGTGGGTAAATGGAGTTTGAGGCTTGGTTTGTGCTCATGATCAGTTAACTTGGCCTTATTTAGGATCAGTGGATTTAATTCAGTGGTCAAATTGCATCTTAGAACACTCAAAGTCAAAATCCTTTCAATCTGTTTTCATTTTCATAACTGTTGGAAATTTGAAAATCAAAGGTTTGATTTGTGCTTAGAATTCAGTGGAGTAGCTTTATGTAACTTTGTTTTAGCTCATTTAATCATTTTCAGTTAGCAAATTAAGATCAAAACTCACAAAAGTCAATATATCATTTCTGCTTATAAAGTCAAAAGTGAAAAACCAGTTTTGACCCAACCTTTGTTGAATTTTCATGTATTCATTTCTGGTTCAAATTCATTAAAACTTTGGGATATTCTAGTTAAGCTGGTCAAGAATTGGAAAGTGATTTTTGGAAATTTTTTGTAAGTCCTTACAAGCTTCAAATTAGCTTGTCAATTTGGGCAAAAGTCCTGACACGACTCAGAGCGAGTGTGCACAGGTGTGTTGTGAAAGCTTGTCACAAGCTCATTAGAGCTTATCTTGGTCTGGTTCTTGGTCTATAAGTAGCTAGCCAGGTCTAGTGTAGGATCCTATATCTGGTTTTTAGTTTCAGCTTATTTGAGTGGCTTATTTTCAAACCACAAAGTAGACATAAAAACTGTTTTTAGCACTTGATTTCAAATCATCAAATCTGTGCAGTTTATATTTCAAAGGTTAAAGCTAGTTGATATTAGTTGCTTTTGAGTACTTTTAGCATTTTATAGGTTCTGTGATAGTTTGGTGCTTATTTGTAGCCTTTGGCTTATTTCAAGTGCTTATTTATAAGCACTTGTCACTGCAGTTTCATAATCCTACACATAAGCTATTGTTTTTATATTTTTCATAGATTCAGAATATTAATTTAGACTTTTCCTGAATTTTTCATATTTTTCTCGCACTGTTTGCTATTTTTCTTCATTTAAAACAGTTTTTAGGCATTTTTAATTAGCTTTTAATACAATTAAATCAGAAAAGTTTCAAAAAAATAAGTTTTCATTTTTCCTAGGTTAAGATAAATATAAAAAGTCAAAAAAATATTTTTCCAGATTTTTCTTAGTTAAATTTGTAATTTTTAGCAATTTAATAAGTTTTAAATAGTTTTTAATTCATAGAAAATAGAAAAATAATCAGAAAAATACAAAATTAGTTTTGAAAATTCTCTTTAGTTATTTTAGATTTTTCCAAGTCATAATTTCATTTTTCTAGCTTTATTTCATATTTTATTGTATTTTAGGGTATTATTAAATAGGTAAAAATAGTTTTTAATTAATAATAATTAAATAAATAGTAATAAAAATAATTTTCTTTTTCTAAAAATTTTCTCTTATCATTAGGTTTGTAAAAATGTCATTTTCATATTTTTAGGATTAATATTGTTTCAGTTCACATTTTCTTTTGTACGTCACGTAGTTTTTAATTTAAGTTTTATAAAAGAAAAATCAAAAACATCATTTTAAATATAGTGATAGCATTTATTTAATATAATTTAGATTTTTAATTTTCTTTAATTTGCATTTAAGACCCTGTAATTTATAAACTTTCTCTTTAGGTAAAATTATTCATAATCATAACCCATTTCCCGTTCAAATTCTCCCGATCACTATACGTTTGATTATTCAGTGCACAGCTAGTTGGGACTTAGCGACCTGGGGAAACACTAAACTCTCCTGGACTTCATTGCATTGTTCCTGAGCTGTTTGAAGTTTATTACGGTTAACCATTCATAAGTGGTTAGCTTGTGTGATAAAACTTGACGGTTCGGGAGCGATCAAAGGGTAAATACTATTTGTATCCTAGGTTTGTTCAACTTATTGTGGAAAGCCAAATCAATGAACCTGTTGAGCTTTCTAGAGAGTATGAAGTTCATCATATGCTTCCTAAGGTTTTTGCACATATGAGGAATCAGAAGCCAAATGTACAGATAAGAGATGTTCCTTTGTTTCCCCATATGCTTACTTTGCCTGCTGATCCTGAGTTTGATGAAGGTATTGAAGCTCAAACTTTAGTCACTGAACCCATTTCTAGTACATCTGAACCCACTGCTAGTACACCTCAAACCATTGACAGTACCTTTGAAACCACTGTTAGTGCAACTCAACCTACTTCTAGTCAAACCCAAACCACTGTTACACCTATTGTATGGACTAGGAGACTGAAGGGCACCAAGCTACCTCAGGATGGTGTTAGTGGTGTTGTTAATGAGGCTATCACAGGTGGTGGAGGTGACATAATTGGAAGGGCTTCCACAACTGATTCATGCTTAGATGCTGATCAGGATAGTGGAAACATAATTAAGACCCAACCTTTGGCAACTCCTAATGTGGAGAGTTCCTTGGAACTTAATACAGGTGGAGGAATCCCTAGCCAACTGGCTACTACAGGGTTCATAGCTGATCAGGCTAGGTCTGATGCTATGTTTACTATATCCAAGGATTCACCTCTTGGAGCAGTTGACACAGCTCGAAGTGATGAGGATAGATTGGAACATGAACCTGAATTGACGGATCCTAATATGGTACCTGATGATTTTTCCAATGAACCACCTCTCGGACCAGTTTACACAGGTCGAAGTGGGGAGGATATTCTTGAACAGTTAAATGAATTGATAGCTAAATGTACCAAGATGGAGGAGACAATCTCAAATCTTCAAGAGCTGACTGTGTTTCAGGGTAAAGAAATTCGAAGGTTGAATCACAGGATGTTTGTCTTAGAGAAAATTAGAAGACCTGGGGGTGATGTATTAAGGTCCATGAGGAAAATGAAAAAGAAGGTGGACACCTCTCCAGCACTGAATGTGGAGAATGTATTCAAACAGGGGAGGAGTGAAGGCATGAATTCAGGGGAGGCTGTTGATGTACCTATGGAAGAAGATGTTGATAGTGGAGATCAAGCATTTTTGGTATCTGATAAAGATGGGAATGAGGCAGTTCTTGACAATGTGAAGAATGTTGTAGAAGATGAAGTAGTGCAGGACACAACCACTGATAGTATGTCTGCAACCACGGTTAGTACTCTTGTAACCACTGCTGCAGTTTCAGACATGGCAATTATACCCACTACTGTCATACCCACTGCTATCATAACCACTTCCACTATTTTCACAACCCTCTCTGTATCACCACCTAAATCTAAAGAAGTTGAGAAAGAAGCTGCAAGCACATTGATAAATCTAAGCAAAACCTCATCTATTTCTACACCTATGATTGCACCTATTTTATCTATTGAATCTGCTGCACCTAAACCTAGAAGTAAAAGTTTGATTATTGGTGATCCATTAAAGAAGAAAGTGGTTCAACAAGATATTGGTAAAGGTAAAGGGATTGCAGAGCCAGAATTGAAATTTAAAAGTAAAGCAGAACAGGTTGCTTATGATGCAGAGTTTGTTAAAAACATGTTAGCTGAAGAACAAGCAGCTTTAGAGAAAAGAAAGCAAGAAGAAGAGGAAGCTAGTTAGAGATGGTTAGCTACATGGTATGAATCACAAAACTATCTTGAAGCTTCTCAACAAATACATGATGAATATACTGCACAAGAATGGGCACTGTTGGATGATGAGGAAAGAGCTAGACTTTTAGGTCAATGGGCAAGGAGGATTGGTAAATAAAGGAAGCAAGTTATAAGAAAGAAACCTCCTTCAATTGCACAGATGAGGAATGTACTGATGAAGATTATTAAGAATTCAGGCATTCATATTCCTGATAATCTTAATAGATGTTCATTTAAAAGAATTCGTGAGATTTATATGAGATGTATGAAGATTAATAATGATGATTACTGTCCAATGAATTCTAAAAAGGAAGAAGAGTGGATTTAGAAGGATGATGAGTGGATTCAAAGTAAACGAAAGAGAAAATATGAGATTCAAGAGACATATGATTCTAAAAGACTGAAAGAAGTTGAAGATGTTAATCGAATTATTTCTTATGAGTTTAAGCTTAAAGTTGGAAGTGAAGGAGTTTGGAAAATTCAAAGACTCAATAATGAAGTTTATGAGTATAATAAATTTTCACAGATGCTTCAGTATTTTGATAGAGATGATTTGATGAATCTTTGGATACTTTACAAGAATAAGTTTGGTGAAGTAGATCCAAATGATTATCATGAGAGGCTGGTTTATCATCATTTGAAGATTTTATTTGAACCTACTCATGATGAACCTGAATGGAAAGGACTCTACAATGGTAATGTTACAAGCTGGTTTTTATATCAAACTTGTGGAGTTCATGTTTTAACTGTTTCTAGAGAAGTTATTCATATGCTTGTAGAAGGTGATTATCCTCAACTGAATAAGTATCCAGCAGTTATTGCTCAGATGATGAAGCCTGGTATTATCAAGATTTTGGTACCCTATGATGGTCAAGCTTACGATTTGTTGCTGAAGTATGAGAAAATTCTTAAATCTAGTAAGTGTTTGACTACATCCTCCAATTCAGATGTTTTGAGCTTAAAGGAAACTTGAAAATTTTGTTGAAATGTATCAAGTTTAGGGGAGGATTGTTGGGTTTTTGGTTCCTTAGATCAAGAATTATTCTAAGTACTGGAACTACGGACAGAGTTGATATAACCACGGACAGAAGAATGGAACCACGGATGAAGACAAACCACGGCTAGTAGTAGTGTGTAACCACTGATACTGATATGTAACCACTGCTAGTCTTGTTTATTCGGTTTAGTATTTTGTATTTTATCTTGTAGGTTACGTATTGTATTATGTAAAGGAATCCTTAGCCTATAAAAGGAGGTCCTAGGTTAGATTATAGGGACGTATGTTTTATATCTAAGGTCGATACACTTCAAGGTTGTAAAAACCTAATACTGGTTAGAGTATTCGTATTAATAATAATATTGAGGTGTTGAATATTTATTGTTCTTCTTCTTAAGATTAAGTATTAAATTCCGCGTGATACTTAATAAGTTCTTGTTTAAAGTCAGTTTCTATATTAGATCGTTTGCTCAACTAGGATCAACAACTTTTATTTTGTGTCATCCATTGAACCGAAAAACATAAACGAAGTAATAAAAGATGAATCTTGGGTAATTGCTATGCAAGAGGAGCTAAACCAATTTATTAGAAATGATGTATGGACATTAGTTCCAAAACTAAAAATCATACTCTAATTGGAACAAAATGGGTCTTTCGAAATAAAATGGACTAAAATGGTGTAGTGTCTAGAAACAAAGCTAGGCTTGTGCCACAATGCTATAATCAATAAGAAGGTATTGATTACGACGAAACTTATGCACCGGTAGCTAGGCTCGAGCCTATTAGAATCTTACTTGCATATGCATGTGCACACGATTTCAAACTTTTTCAAATGGATGTTAAAAATGCGTTTTTGAACGATTTCATTAATGAAGAAGTATATGTTGCACAACCTCCCGGATTCACCAACTTTGAAAAACCAAATCATGTTTTCAAACTTAAAAAGGCATTATACTAACTTAAGCAAGCATCATAAGCTTGGTATGATCGACTTAAAACCTTTTTAGTTGAACATAAATACACCATGGTATTAGTAGATAATACCCTCTTTACCAAGAAAAAGGACTCACATATTATCATAGTTCAAATATACGTAGATGACATCATATTCGGATCAACTTGTCAAGAGCTATGTGATGATTTCGCTAAAATCATGCACGACGAGTTTGAGATGAGTATGATGGGGCGAATTAAACTTTTTTTAGGACTTCAAATTAAACAACTAGAAGATGATATATTCTTTAACCAATCTAAATACATAAAGGATATGCTTAAGAAGTTTGGTCTTTAAGACTCAAAACCCATTAAAATACCCATGTCCTCGGAAACTAAATTCACCAAGGATGAAGAAGGTGAATCCGTAGACAAGAATTAATATAGAGGAATGATTGGTAGCCTACTTTATCACGGCTAGTAGACCCGACATTATGTTTAGTGTTTATCTATGTGCTCGCTTTCAAGAAGATCCTAAAACATCACATCTAGAAGCCATAAAATGAATATTTAGATACATTAAAGGCACTGCATGTTTAGGATTATGGTATCCTAAAGGAACGGGTGTAGAAACCATAGTGTACGCCGACTCGGACCATGCCGGAGACTATGTCGATAGAAAGAGTACAAGTGGTATTTGTACTTTTTTTGGACAATATCTTACCTCATGGTTCTCAAAGAAACAAATGGCCCTAGCTATTTCCACTACCGAAGCCGAGTACGTCTCAGCCGAAAAGGCATGTCAACAAGATCTTTGGATGAAGCAAGCTCTCGTTGACTACGGAATTCAACTCAACGAAAACAAAAGAGCCATTGATCTCAGCAAAAATCCAGTCCAACAAGCCCGAACGAAGCATATTGAAATTCGCCATCACTTCCTTCGCGACAATGTTCAAAAAGGAAATATCTCAATCGAGAAAGTATCCTCCGAAGATAACATTGCCGAAATCCTAACTAAACCTCTTAAACGAGAACCATTTAATCTTCTTAGACTTGGATTCGGATTAATGGAACCAAACATGTAACTAAAACCATAGCTCAAAACTTAGCATGACCAAACAAAACAAATTAACCAAATTTGCTGCAGAACCCACGGTACCAATCGACAACAAAGACGGAACCAATTTTTTGGGTCCGTTTGGTCCGTGGGTCACCGAGAACTTTTTTTAAACTACATAACACTTCCTCCTTCACAACCTACTTAAATAAAATAACCTACAAACACACATAACTCACAATTGAGGTATCTCCTTAAACGAATCTCAGCCAAAATTAACATTGTAAGTCTCTTAACTACATTACTTCTCTTAATTCTGAGTTTAGGGTTCTAATTCATGCACAAAACCAAAAAATGGGGATTATGCATCTTCTTGAACAAATCAAGAATTACATTTGTTAAATTACATAACTAATCATGTTTCCCTTAGTTAGGAATTGCATCTCATAAGGCATTATCATAATTAACTAAAAACCCCATGTCAAAATTTTGAAAAATTTCTCACTTATAGGAAAAACAATTTCTCATTGTTCATACAAATAAAAACGTTATTTTCATCACTTGCATAATGTCTCTTGAATACTAAAGGTAATGTATAACTATTATACATTCCCGGGTATATTCAAACGAATATACATTGAAGTAGGAGCGTTTGGGTTATCTCTCATGTTTTCACAAACATTGCTAATAAAAACTATTTTATGCATAAAAAGGAGTCGAGATAACCATAGCTCAACATTGTTTGCATATAGGCACACACTAGAACAAATCGTCAATCTATTCTTCGTTTTTACAAAAACATGAAACTTTTACTCCTAGGAACAAACATGCCTCCCGCAAAGTACTATGATCACAAAGACACCCTTGAATACATTCCACAACACCATAAAACTAAGGGACTTAGCAAAGAACAAGTCGATGTTTTCAAATGTTTAGAAAAACGTGACTTTCATGAGGGTAGAACAATCCACCCATCCTTCGTCGAAGGAACAAACCTTCGTCAAGAACTTGCCACCATCAACTTTGATGGTCTCCTAGACATATGTTGGGAATTTAGCAAAGACAGTTTGTATAGTCAAGGTTAAGTGTTAGTACTGGTAGCCTTAACTGTGGACTGCGAGAAAATATACTAGCAGTACAAACTGCTAGTACAAATAGTTAGTACTGCTTATTAGATTTTGTATAAGTCGGTTAGATAATTATAGAAAAGATTCTATAAGATGTATCTTGTGTAGAAAGTTTTTGTAAACCTAATAGGACTCCTTAGCCTATAAAAGGAGGTCCTAGGTTAGATATAGAGTACGAGTTATTCTAGAGTCGATCACTTCAAGGTTTTGTAACCCTAATACTTTTGAGTATCCGTATAAATATATTGAAGTGTTTTATGAGAAACAAATTGTGTTAAGTATTCTCTTTGTCATTAAACATTAAATTCCGCATAGTGTTTAAGCTTTGTTGCAAGACAGCTTGCTATACTTTGTTTGTGTTATATTTATCTAGCTCAATCAATTTGATCAATTGCTCAACTGGGATCAACAAGTGGTATCAGGGCTTGTGATCTAGAAGCCTTGATTAAAGAGAATTTGTGTTCTACCAACTACTGAAGTAATGCAAGCCGATTTAACACACATGGTAACTGCATCAAAGGTACCTATGTTGAAGACTGAAGAGTATGAGCTCTGGAGGTTAAGAATGCAGTAGTACTGTTAATACAAATAAGCCGTAAAAACGTTTATTTAAATTTTACAACCTTCTAATGTTTTGTCGATAACAAACGTAAAATCATTTTAATGAAACAAATAAAATACGTAAATGGTTCGAGCCAATAGTTTTCGAACACACTTACGTTTTCACAAAAAACACTAAAACAAGTATAAGTGATTTTATGATTTAGTAATACATATGTACAATAACTATTGTTTACATATCGAGTAAATACATACATAACTAGTATGTAATATAATGGGTAATATAAATGGGTAGAAACTTGAGTATTTGACCCATTGACCAAATACATTGAATGTAGTTGGGAATAACCCAAAGTCAATGAACCATACCCATGGAGCATGACCCATAACCCATTGCATGACATCATGCTTAAGTCATATATGGATATTATCCATGACCCATGGTTTTAACCCATGACCCATGGACTAGATGCATTGCATCTTGTAGATACATTGTATCTACTTGAATATCCATGATCCATAACCCATGACCCATGACCCAAAACCCATGGGCAAAAGGGAGCGTCCCACGGATCCCCAGTTATACACTGGACGGATCCCTCAAGTGAGGGATCCGATCCGTGGAACAGTAGCTATTTTTCCTTTATAAATAGTGAGCCATTTCTTCCTTTTGGGTTGCCACTCCCACACATACTTTCCCCAAGTATTGTAACCTTCTAACCACAGATCCTAAGGATCTTTCTATGTAGTTTGTCTTTTGTTTTTGTGTGATTCTGTAGGTTCCTCTTAAAGGCGAGATCACCACCTCTTGAAGTCGAGCAAGCTCAAGTCCATGAGTTGCCATGCTTCGTCATCATCAAGACTACTGAGGTTCTCTTGTTGATACTTCTTTCCTCCTCCATAGAAGTGTTGTGTCTAAGGCATTAATGAAGAATGCTAAAAGAGTCAAGACGAAAGCATTAGTGAAAGGTGCTCAACGTCCGTGTCAAAAGCATTAGTGAAGAATGCCAAAAGAGTCAAGACGAAAGCATTAGTGAAAGGTGCTTAACGTCCATGTCAAAAGCATTAGTGAAGAATGCTAAAGGAGTCAAGACGAAGGCATTAGTGAAAGGTGCCAAGCGTCTGTGTCAAGGGCATTAGTGAAAGATGCCTAGAAGTCAAGTCAAAAGACATTAGTGAAGAATGTCAAGGTTGTATACTCGATGTGGTGCATCGATATACAAATAGAGATAGGTTGAATCCAAGGATATTGATATCCTTGATGGTGTTGTAATAAGGAGATTGATCTCCTTTGGGGTTAGTTGTTGTGTAGTGTTGGGTAGTAGTTTCTTCATTGTAATGGAACATGGTACTTAGCCTAGTACCGGATAAAGGGTAGGCGACGTTATGATAGGTATGGTTCTACCTTGTGGAAGAACCCGGTGGTTAGCCTAGTACCGGAAAAAGAGTAGGCGATGTTGTGAAGGCTTCTCTGCCATAAGGAGTTGGTGTCGTGTAGTGATTACGAACTCTCGAGTAGGTGACTCGGGGAGTGGAGTAGGGCAAGGAAGGTGTCCTTGTAGCCAAACCACTATAAATACTCGTGTCGTGGTTATGTGCTTCTTACTCTTTATCTTTCATTACACATTTATATATCTATCTATTAATGTCCAACATACGCATCCAAATGGACTGACATAAGTCAATCTAAATATTTTAAAACGAGATTTTAAATGGTAAAACTATTCAACCCCCTTCTAGTTTTCCACAATTGGCATCAGAGCTTCGTTACCAAGTTTCTTAGAGTATGTTGTACTTTAAAAACTTGATACGATCCGTGTATGTTTGAAAACTACAAAGAAGGATTTTTTTTGTCATGTTTTAAAAATCATCATATTCTTTAATGTTGGACAATGATAGAACGTTCTAATATTTTCCTTGTTAAGAATTCTCCATACTTGGATTTGGGCATACCAAGAAGATCATGAAGAAATTCTCCAAATATTTCTTTTCGTAAAAAGAATATTTAGCAATGTATTCCCCATACATGGATTTGGGGATCCTAAGAAGATCACAAAGAATTTCTCTAAATATTTCTTTCCCTAAAAAGAATATTTAGCAAAGGTATGATCTTTAATAATTTACATTTTTTTTATTATTAAAATCTTAGTAGTATGTTTACACTTTCTTAGTAGTTACTAAAGTAGTTATCTATATTGAAATTATCATCAAGAATAGTATTCTTCGTTGATTTATATAGACTACACTACAAACCCGTAATAATGATATCTAGGCTATTCGAGAGCCTTGATCATTATTTCTCACAAAAGGACTATTGACATTTCATCTATGTCAATGAGTATCCATGTGAAATTTTTTATATTATGATAAAATGAGATTTTATCATAATTTTTGAAAAACCTCCAAAAGAATTATGACTTATTCATAAAAAGGGAACCTCGTCAATTAGTATTAAACTGTCAAAAACCCCAAACCACAAGTTATAGAGCTTAAACATCAACTCTAGGCAATTTAGAACTCCCAAACCAAGGTTATCGAGGAATGATTAAGCTGAACTTTTGCTGTTATGCCGGGTCCCTGAGTTTGAACTAGCCGGATCCCTAATGCAAGGGATCCGTGCAACAAAAGACAGCATAAGTTAGAAATGATC
>OU343216.1:87679375-87693454 GCA_910596185.1 Chrysanthemum makinoi
AAGACACATGCCAGGAAACAAAAGCCTTTTCTCAACATACCAAGAGTACGATGGAGGTAATGTCACTTTTGGTAGCAATCTCAAAAGCAAAATCATTGGCAAAGGTATGATTGCTCACGACTCTCTAACTATTGAAAATGTTGCTCATGTTGATAGACTAGGATTTAACTTGCTTAGTATTAGTCAACTATGTGATAAAAAGTATAAAGTCCTATTTGAAGAAAATGGTAGCAAAATCCTAAAAGATGGTATCACCATAGCAAAAGGAGTTAGGAAAAAACAACATATACGTCATGAAAATAGATAGAACATCGAGAGAGAAAATTTTCTTAACAACCTTAGATGATAGATCTACCCTTTGGCATAGACGTCTAGGTCACACTAATATGAGACTCATTCAAACCTTGTCCTCAAAGGAGCTAGTTAGAAACTTACCCAAGTTGAAATATGACCAACACTTTTGTGATGCTTGCAAAATTAGGAAACAAGTTCATAGTTGCCATAAGGCTAAAAACATGGTATCCACATCTAGGTGTCTAGAACTTTTGCATATGGATTTATTTGGTCCATCCGCTATACAAAGTTATGGAGGCAACTTCTACACTTTGGTCACAGTAGATGATTACTCAAGGTATACTTGGACAAAGTTTTTGAAAACAAAAAATGAAGCAATTGATCGATTTGAAATACTTAGTAAGAAAATTCAAAATCAACTAGGTGTCAACATTGTGTCGATCCGAACGGATCATGGTCGCGAGTTCGATAATGAAACACAATTTGGAAACTTTTGTGATACTAATGGTATAACACACAACTTTTTGGCTCCTCGAACACCCCAATCTAATGGTGTAGTAGAACGTAAGATTAGGACTCTTCAAGAAATGAGTAGAACAATGATTAATGAACAAAACATACCCCAAAAGTTTTGGTGTAACTCCTTAGACACATCTACGTACATTTTAAATAGAGTCTTAATACGTTCGTTCTTGAACAAAACACCTTATGAACTTTATAAAGGCAAAAAGCCTACTTTAGGATACTTTAGAGTATTTGGATGTAAATGTTTCATTTTAAATACCAAATATTATCTCACCAAATTTGACCCAAACTCTTATGAAAGTGTGTTTCTTGGTCACTCATAAACTAGCAAAGCATACATCGTTTTAAACAAAGAAACAATGAGAGTCGAGGAATCGTTAGACATAACATTTGATGAAAGTCTACCTCCCTCTAAGACCATCGCCTTTGGTAGATGATGACTTAGTTGAAAGTCAGCTTATTGAAAGTCAAGAAAACAATGATAATAACAAGGAAGATGAACCATTAAATAAAGATATTGTAAATATCAAAGAATCCAAAAGCCATCATTTAGAAAAAGTTATAGGACAATTAAATCAAAGAACATTAACATCACAAGCTCAAAATCAAAGTAACTACTTTTGTTGGGTTTTTGGTTCCTTAGATCAAGAATTATTCTAAGTACTGGAACTACGGACAGAGTTGATATAACCACGGACAGAAGAATGGAACCACAGATGAAGAAAAACCACGACTAGTAGTAGTGTGTAACCACTGATATTGATATGTAACCACTGCTAGTCTTGTTTTTTCGGTTTAGTATTTTGTATTAGATAAATATGAAAAAGATATTTATCTTGTAGGTTACGTATTGTATTATGTAAAGGACTCCTTAGCCTATAAAAGGAGGTCCTAGGTTAGATTATTCGGACGTATGTTTTATATCTAAGGTCGATACACTTCAAGGTTGTAAAACCCTAATACTGGTTAGAGTATTCGTATTAATAATAATATTGAGGTGTTGAATGTTTATTGTTCTTCTTCTTAAGATTAAGTATTAAATTCTGCGTGATACTTAATAAGTTCTTGTTTAAAGTCAGTTTCTATATTAGATCGTTTGCTCAACTGGGATCAACAAGTGGTATCAGAGCTTGTGATCTAGAAACTGTAATCAAGAAGAGGTCAAGTTAAGTTTTGTTCAAGTAAGATAAGATGTCTGACGAAACACACATGGTTACTGCTTCAAAGGTGCCCATGCTCAAGCATGGTGAGTACCAAATCTGGAGGATGCGAATAAGGCAATACATTCGCATGATTGATTATGCTCTCTGGGATGTTGTGGAAAAAGGTGATACTCTTCCTAAGAAGGGTGATGATGGCAAAGACATAGCCATTGTTAGTGAGATTGACAAGGCTAAGAGAAAGATGGAGATTAAAGCTCATAGTATTCTCTCTATGGGAATACCTAATGAATATGCTTTGGATTTTGAACAATATGAGTCTGCTAAGGAGCTTATGGATGCTATAGAAACAAGGTTTGCTGGTAATGAAGCTACCAAGAAATCAAGGAAAAATATGCTCAAGCATCAGCTTGAAAACTTCACTGCACTGAGTGGAGAAAAACTTGATGGCACCTATAACAGATTTCAAAAGCTCATCAGCCAACTGAAGTCAGTGGACTACAAAGTTGCTCAAGAAGATATTAATCTAAAGTTCATCAGAAGTTTATCACCTGACTGGGCTATGCATACTGTTGTGTGGAGGAACAAGGATGACTTTGAAAATATGACTCTAGACAATCTCTACAACAACTTGAAGGTATATGAGTCTGAGAACAACATTGCTGGTACATCTACATCTAGCCAAAACATTGCTTTTGTTTCCACTAGTCACAAGAATTCACAAGATGTATCCACTGCTGCTTATGGTATAACCACGGCTATTGCAAACAATACCACTATTAGTGATAATGTCAGTGATGGTGCAATTTGTTCTTTTCTGATTTAACTACCGTGTTCACTGTTTTGAATCAATATCTAGATCAAATTGATCCTGATGATCTTGAGGAGATTAATCTTCAATGGCAAATGGCAATGTTGACTCTACAAGCAAGGAAGTTTTTGAGAAGGACTGGAAGACAGGTCAAGTATGATGGTAAAAGAAGAGCTGAGTTTGACAAAAGCAAGATGGACTGCTTTAACTGCAAGAAGAAGGGTCACTTTGCAAGGGAATGTCGAGCACCTAAGAGGATTGAAGGCATCAAGAAGACCACTGAAGAGTCTGCTCCTTCTTCAGCATTGGTGGCTCAAGATGGTCTTGGTGATTATGACTGGAGTGATGAAATTGAAGAAGGACCCAATACAGCTTTTCTTGCTAGTGAAGCTTCAAAAGAGCATAACTTTGCTCTAATGGCATATGCTTCATCTTCTGGTTCAGATTCTGAGGTATCCAATGATTCTACTTGTTCTTTTAAATCATGTCAAGATAACTTAGAATCTCAAAAAGCTATCACTGAGAGTTTAAGGAAAGAAGTAGAAAGACTGTCTCTAGATAACTTAGGTTATAGAGTTGGTCTAGAAAGTGTTGAAGAAAGGCTTAATTACTGTATCAAATGTGAGTTTGAGTATGTTGATAAAATTAATATACTTGGTGGGGAAATTGATCTTAAGGATAGGGAGATTAAGATGCTTAAAGAGAAACTAGAACAAGTTGAGAGTGTAAAAGTAGAAGCCCTAAAAGAAAAAGAAAAACATGTTGTTAGGGTTGCTAAAACACAATATGCTTCTGATCTAGTAAATAAACCAATAGGTCAAAAATTGTTCAAGGATGGTACTGGACTAGGCTACAATGATATGCCACCACCCACTCTTATGCAACATGCACCACCTGCCAAAGAGCTCTCATTTAGTAGTGAATTTAGCTTCAATAAACCTGTAGGTGAGACTAACAAGAATGAATCACCTAAGATAGGTTCTGATAAGTCATCTGATGCTCCCATCATTGAAGATTGGGAATCAGATTCTGAGGAAGATAGATATGTATCAACACAGCCTGAGAAGATAGAACCTCTTAAGAAAGTTGATACTAAGCAAGCCAACCTTGTGCCTAGATTTGGAGCTCAAATTGCTAAGAAAGTAGTAGACTACAAGGAAGTACCTAGGGAACAGTTAAAAAGATATATACCTAGGGGAAACCAGAGAAACTTCAAGGGACTAATTTCAAATAGGTTAGGAGATAAATTTCAATGTGTTAAAAAGGCTTGTTTTTCATGTGGTAGTTTTGAGCATTTACAGAGAAATTGTTATAAAAACAGACCACAAGTTTGGAATCATTAGAGGAGGGTAAATCACCAAAACTTTTCAAAGAAAACAAACCCTCATCCTAACAGAAACATGATTCCTAGAGCAGTGTTAATGAGGAATGGGAATACAAAATCAATTGTCACTGCTTCTCCCAAATGGGTTCCAACCACTGCTAAGCAAAGTGTAAACACGGCTAAGCAAAATCAAACCACTGCTAAGCCAAATATCACCACAGATAACAAAGAAGTTTTAAAAATTCCAAAGGTGATAACTGACACAGTGGTTGGAAATCATTTTTATGCTGTAAAGGCCTCAGCTAGTTGGCAATGGAAACCTAAGACCAAGGTTTTACATCATGTCAACTGTGCATCAATGGACCTAAACAAATTTGATTATATTGATGCACAGGCGGACCAAGTCAGATTGGCTTGGGTCCATAAAAAGAACTAACTTGTTTAATTTCATGTGCAGGGCAATCTACAAGATGAGCTAAAAGACAAAGGAGTTTTTGATAGTGGTTGCTCTGGACACATGACTTGGGATGGGAGCAACCTAGAGGATTTTGAATCTTTTGATGGAGGATATGTGGCTTTTAGTAATGATCCAAAGGGAGGAAAGATACTTGGCAGAGGCACAATCAGAACAGGGAATTTAGACTTTGAAAAGGTCTATCTGGTATAGGGACTTAAGTATAATTTATTTAGTGTTTCTCAAATGTGTGATTAGAAAAACTGGGTACTTTTTGGTGAAACTGAGTGTGTGGTGTTGTCACCTGAATTTAAGATGCCTGATGAGAAGTACATACAGCTAAGGGTAGCTAGGAAAGAAAATATATATTGTTTTGATCTTAAAGATATAATTCTTAATAGGTCCTTAACCTGTTTGTTTGCTAAAGCATCTGTGGATGAGTCTAAGTTATGGCATAGAAGATTAGGTCACCTCAATTACAAAACAATCAATAAACTGGTAAAAGGAAACTTAGTGAGAGGGTTACCTTCTAAGGTTTTTTAGTGTAAGGAACTGTGTGTGGCTTGTCAAAAAGGAAAACAACATAGAGCTTCTTATAAGACCAAAACTGTCAACAGCATTACAGAACCACTGTTTATGCTTCATATGGACTTATTTGGACCTACCTTTGTTAAAAGTTTAAACCATAAGCAATATTGCCTAGTTATCACTGATGATTATAGTAGATTTTCTTGGGTATACTTTTTGGTAGCTAAGAGTGAGACTAGTGAGATCCTCAAGAGTTTCATTACTAAGATAGAAAATCTAGTAAATCATAAGGTAAAGATAATCAGATGTGATAATGGAACTAAGTTTAAGAATGCTGTGATGAATCAGTTTTATGTAGTTAAGGGTATAGAAAGACAGTTTAGTGTTGCTAGAACACCACAACAAAATGGTGAAGCTGAAAGGAACAATAGGACACTAATTGAGGCTGCTAGAACAATGTTGTCAGAATCTAAGTTACCAACTACCTTTTGGGCTAAAGTTGTAGGCACTGCAT
The DNA here is from genome assembly GCA_910596185.1 of Chrysanthemum makinoi. Taxonomy (NCBI): domain Eukaryota; kingdom Viridiplantae; phylum Streptophyta; class Magnoliopsida; order Asterales; family Asteraceae; genus Chrysanthemum; species Chrysanthemum makinoi. Next base: position 87,684,986 of record OU343216.1, read on the forward strand.
GTTATGTGCAGAATAGAAGTAAGGTAATGAAGCCTCATAACAAGACCCCCTATGAGCTGTTACATAATAGGAAGCCAATGATTGCATTCCTAAAACCTTTTGGGTGTCCTGTTACTATCTTGAATACCATAGACTACCTAGGCAAGTTTCAAGAGAAAGCTGATGATGGATACTTTTTAGGCTATTCTTCTAATAATAAAGCCTTTAGAGTATACAATAGGAGGACTGGAATTGTTGAAGAGAACTTACATGTTCAATTTAGTGAAAAGACTCCTAGTGTTGAGACCAAAGGACCAGGGCTGAGTTTAACATTGATATTCTAACCAAATCTATGAATTATGAGCCTATCATTGCAGGAACTTCCACTAATGTTGATGCAGGTACTCAAAAGGATTCGATCAAGATGCAGTAATTTCTAAGGAAGCTGATTCTCCTCAAGAGTTCTATTTGTTTGAAAAGTGGAAAGCTAGTTTTGTCTCACCCATCATTGAGAAGCAAGGTCCCACTGATGATGATGTATTGAATACTAGAGGCAATGTTGATCATCATCAAGATAAGGATGAGTTGTTGAAAGATAACTCGGTGTCGATAGAAGAAATTGAAAAGAAGAAAAGGCATTCTGAAAGCACTGCTAAGCCAAACCAAAGCACCTGAGCGGTTATAATGCAAACACTGATAAGCCAACTTCTACCACTACCAGATATCGGTGAAACCACAGGTTGTAAGTCTTGATGATAGTACTTTCTTTGGGCCAACTGCAAAGCCATTATTTGGTGAAGAGGAGTATCCACATGATCCTAATATGCTTGCTTTGATAGAAATTGATACTCCTACTGATGATGAAGACATGGATGATTTCTTCAATCTTTGATTTAACTAATTTGGAACATGTCATTCATGAACGTCCTGTTACCTAAACAAGGATTCATAAGATTCATCCTAAGGAACAAATACTTGGAAATTTGAACACTCCTGTTCAAACAAGAAGCAAAATTCAGAATACAAAAACCTTTCCTGAACAAGGTTTCTTTGCAAGATCACTTCACAAAAGAAATAGTCATAAAGATCTGCAAAATTGCTTGTTTGCATGTTTTCTGTCTCAAAAGGAGCCCAAGAGAGTTGAAGAAGCATTATCTGAAGAAGGATGGGTAGAATCAATGCAAGAGGAGCTTCTTCAGTTCAAACTTCAAGAGGTTTGGACATTGGTTGATCTTCCAAATGGTAAGAAGGCAATTGGGACAAAATGGGTGTTCAGAAACAAAAGAGATGAAAGAGGTATTGTTGTGAGGAACAAGTCAAGGTTGGTTGCTCAAGGATACACACAAACTGAAGGCTTGGATTATGATGAAGTGTTTGATCCAGTTGCAAGAATTGAGGCTATTAGATTGTTTTTAGCTTATGCTTCATTCAATAATTTTGTTGTGTATCAGATGGATGTTAAAAGTGCATTTTTGTATGGCACAATTGATGAGGAGGTTTATGTTTGTCAGCCTCCTGGTTTTGAATATCGTGATCATCGTGATAAGGTGTACAGGGTGAGAAAGGATATGTATGGATTGCATCAAGCTCCAAGGGCATGGTATGAATGCCTGTCTACTTATTTAATGGACAATGACTTCAAAAGAGGGTTGATTGATAAGACTTTGTTCATTAGGAAGCTCAAGGATGATATTTTACTGGTTCAGGTTTATGTAGATGACATCATCTTTGGCTCAACCAATAAGGAGCTATGCAAAGATTTTGAGAAGCTTATGCATGATAAGTTTCTGATGAGTTCTATGGGAGAACTCACTTTCTTTTTGGGGCTACAGGTTCAACAAAGGTCTGATGGTATCTTCATTAGTCAAGACAAGTATGTAGCAGATGTTTTGAAGAATTTTGGGTTTCAGGATGTGAAGAGTGCTAGTACACCTATGGAGACTCAAAACCTGCTACATGATGATGGAAGTCCCAAAGTTGATCAGAAGTTGTACATGTCCATGATTGGATCTTTGATGTATCTCTTGCATCTAGGCGATATTATGTTCTCGGTATGTGTGTGTGCGATTTCAAGTCACACCCAATACATCACACATGAATCTTTGTTAAGAGAATCTTTAGATATCTTAAAGGTCATCCTAAACTGGGCCTTTGGTACTCCAAGGATTCTCCTTTTGATTTGGTGGCATATATAGATAGTGACTATGCTGGTGCTAGTTTGGATAGGAAGGCTACAACTGGAGGATGTCAGTTTTTGGGAAGCAGACTTATTTCATGGCAGTGTAAAAAGCAAACTATTGTGGCAAATTCTACAACTTAAGCTGAATATGTGGCTGCTGCTAGTTGCTGTGGTCAAGTTCTTTGGATTCAAAATCAATTGCTGGATTTTGGGTACAATTTTATGCATACTAAGATTTACATTGATAATAAAAGTACAATATGCATCATTAAAAATCCTGTTTTACATTCTAGAACAAAACATATTGAGATAAGGCATCATTTTATTAGAGATTGTAATGAGAAAAGATTGATTCAAATGGTAAAAATCCATACTGATTTCAATGTTGCTGATCTTCTCACTAAAGCTTTTGATGTGGGGAGGTTTCAGTATCTTGTTGTTAGTATTGGAATGATTAATCTCTAAATCTCAACTTGTTTTGTAAAAGTTTGTATAAGACTTGGACTGTTATTATGTAATCTTAGTATTGCTATTTTTGTTTCTAACCAGCGATAGTTTTGTTCAAACCAATGTTTGTTGCTCTGTGTTTCCACTAACCTTTTGCGAGATAAAGAAAGTTCATTATAGAAGCAAAAGAAGTACTTGAAGTTTAATTGTTCATTCATTCAAGAAGAGTTTACAGACTTACGACTTACAATGAAACTTCAAGTGCAAATTAAAAGACTAGTTCTATACATGATTTCCTACTACTATCCTCAACTGTTGGATATGCATGACGAGCTAAGGATCAAAATGGGAAGGATGGATTAAGGAAACCAAAGATGATGAAGATGAATACTGTGATGAATGTGAGATATGACATTGTCCTTTGTGCTTCATCTATTGGTTTCACCAAAAAGCAATCACTCCATCTTCCTTTTACCCTTCCCCTTTCACGATATGTGAAGAAGCACCACAACTGGTGCGGAAGACCAAGACCCCCTTTCGTCCTTTGGGAGTGGTGGATTTCTTGCTCTTGGTCTTGGTTGGGGTTGTGATGATGAAGGTTGAGGGTTTGAAGTTCTCTTCTTTGAGGACTCATCGAGTCATCGAAGACCCACTTGGATTCACCACACTATCATCTTGAGATGATGGGAGAAAGGGGGATTTTCTTGGTCTTGGTTCTTGTGGAGGAAGATCAGGCCGCCATGGATTAGTATCTTCACTTGATGATGATGATGATGATGAGGAGGAGGAGGATGTTAGATCTATAACTTCTGGTTTATTCCAACTGGGGTTGCACATGGTGATTGAGGTTGATTGTGGATTTTGGAGAAATTAGGGTTTTGGTTTTAATTGGTGTGTGCGTTATATGAGATTTGGGTTCTTTTTATAAGCAGAGATATGGTTTATGTAAGTAAATGAGGGGCAGGTTAAATGTGGTTGAGGAGTTAATGAGTTCATTGGGCTTTGGACTGAAGTTAATCCTGGAAGTTGACTATATTGACTTATCTTTGCTAACCACAGATAGGTCATTTGGAACCACTGCTGGCTTTTCTAACCACTGATAACAATACCTTTCTTATCTGTGTTTGGTTTGTGTTTTTGTCTTGCAGGTATGAAGGATTTGTGTACATTGGAGCTTACATTGGAGTTGGTGTTATGTTAGCTGCTAGTGTTTGATAATTAAAAAATAAAAAATAAAAAAAATAAAAAAATAAAAAGATTGTGAGAATCCTTCATCTTTTTGTAAGATATACTTTGTTTTGACACAAATTTGCTTGCCATATCTCTATGTGAGATATTCTTTGACAGATATCTCTTGGTTAACTGATTGGAGTGAAACAATGTATCCACTGATAGTGTGTTTCAAACCGCGGACATCAGTTCTGAAATCACTGATAGTATGTTGCTTGATTTTGGATACTACAGGGGCTGTTTGGTAACTTTGGCAAAACTATATTTATCTCCCCTAAATCACGGATGGATCATTCAATTGGTCTTCAAATCACTTCAATTGGTGCTCAACATTAACCCTAATCACTTTACTTTGCATAATTCACAAAACCCACATCATACCCATCATTCATCACAATGGCGGAAAAGTATTCCAACACACGTAACCTTGTTGCTAATCTCACCAAAAACGATCGATCTGAAGGTTTTCATCAAATGATTGATTTCCTTATTCATAGTCCTATTCACTATGCCTTAACTGTCACACCAACCATTCTTAAAGCCTACATACATCAGTTCTGGACGAATGTTAAGCTTGAAGAGGTTGATGGAGTAGAAGTGCTTAGCACTGTTGTGGATGAGAATGCTATTTCATTCGAGGAGATCATTAGGGAAGTTTTAAAGTTTGTTGATGTTGTTGGTATTGTAAACCTTTCAGATGCTGAGATAGTTGCTGGTTTAGAAAGGTTAGGATATACACACAGGGGTGATAAGGTACAATTTTTTAAGAGTTTGTTTTCAACACAATGGAAGTTTCTTATTCATACCTTGTTGATGTGTATGAGTAATAAGACCACTGGGTTTAATGACTTTCCTTCCAAAATTGCTACTGCTGTTATTTGTTTGTCTGATGGAAGAAAGTTCAATTGGTCTAGGATGATTTATGAGGGGTTAGTACAAAACATTAAGAAGAAGGGTAAATACTATTTGTATCCTAGGTTTGTTCAACTTATTGTGGAAAGCCAAATCAATGAACCTGTTGAGCATTCTAGAGAGTATGAAGTTCATCATATGCTTCCTAAGGTTTTTGCACATATGAGGAATCAAAAGCCAAATGTACAGATAAGAGATGTTCCTTTGTTTCCCCATATGCTTACTTTGCCTGCTGATCCTGAGTTTGATGAAGGTATTGAAGCTCAACCTTTAGTCAATGAACCCATTTCTAGTACATCTGAACCCACTGCTAGTACACCTCAAACCATTGACAGTACCTTTGAAACCACTGTTAGTGCAACTCAACCTACTTCTAGTCAAACCCAAACCACTGTTACACCTATTGTATGGACTAGGAGAGGGCACCAAGCTACCTCAGACTGGTGTTAGTGGTGTTGTTAATGAGGCTGTCACAGGTGGTGGAGGTGACATGATTGGAAGGGCTTCCACAACTGATTCATGCTTAGATCTGTCGAGATAGTGGAAACATAATTAAGACCCAACCTTTGTCAACTCCTAATGTGGAGAGTTCCTTGGAACTTAATACAGGTGGAGGAATCCCTAGCAACCTGGCTACTACAGGTTCATAGATGTCGGCTAGGTCTGATGCTATGTTTACTATCCAAGGATTCACCTCTGTAGCAGTTGACACAGCTCGAAGTGATGAGGATATATTGGAACATGAACCTGAATTGACGGATCCTAATATGGTACCTGATGATTTTTCCAATGAACCACCTCTCGGACCAGTTCACACAGGTCGAAGTGGGGAGGATATTCTTGAACAGTTAAATGAATTGACGGCTAAATGTACCAAGATGGAGGAGACAATCTCAAATCTTCAAGAGCTGACTGTGTTTCAGGGTAAAGAAATTCGAAGGTTGAAGCACATGATGTTTGTCTTAGAGAAAATCAGAAGACCTGGGGGGTGATGTATTAAGGTCCATGAGGAAAATGAAAAAGAAGGTGGACACCTCTCCAGCTCTGAATGTGGAGGATGTATTCAAACAGGGGAGGAGTGAAGGCATGAATTCAGGGGAGGCTGTTGATGTACCTATGGAAGAAGATGTTGATAGTGGAGATCAAGCATTTTTGGTATCTGATAAAGATGGGAATGAGGCAGTTCTTGAAAATGTGAAGAATGTTGTAGAAGATGAAGTAGTGCAGGACACAACCACTGATAGTATGTCTGCAACCACGGTTAGTACTCTTGTAACCACTGCTGAGTTTCAGGACATGGCAATTATATCCACTACTGTCATACCCACTGCTATCATAACCACTTCCACTATTGTCACAACCCTCTATGTATCACCACCTAAATCTAAAGAAGTTGAGAAAGAAGCTGCAAGCACATTGATAAATCTAAGCAAAACCTCATCTATTTCTACACCTATGATTGCACCTATTTTATCTATTGAATCTGCTGCACCTAAACCTAGAAGTAAAAGTTTGATTATTGGTGATCCATTAAAGAAGAAAGTGGTTCAACAAGATGTTGGTAAAGGTAAAGGGATTGCGAGCCGAATTGAAATTTAAAAGTAAAGCAGAACAGGTTGCTTATGATGCAGAGTTTGTTAAAAACATGTTAGCTAAAGAACAAGCAGCTTTAGAGAAAAGAAAGCAAGAAGAAGAGGAAACTAGTCAAAGATGGTTAGCTACATGGTATGAATCACAAAACTATCTTGAAGCTTCTCAACAAATACATGATGAATATACTGCACAAGAATGGGCACTATTGGATGATGAGGAAAGAGCTAGACTTTTAGGTCAATGGGCAAGGAGGATTGGTAAAGAAAGGAAGCAAGTTATAAGAAAGAAACCTCCTTCAATTGCACAGATGAGGAATGTACTGATGAAGATTATTAAGAATTCAGGCATTCATATTCCTGATAATCTTAATAGATGTTCATTTGAAAGAATTCATGAGATTTATATGAGATGTATGAAGATTAATAATGATGATTACTGTCCAATGAATTCTAAAAAGGAAGAAGAGTGGATTTAGAAGGATGATGAGTGGATTCAAAGTAAACGAAAGAGAAAATCTGAGATTCAAGAGACATCTGATTCTAAAAGACTGAAAGAAGTTGAAGATGTTAATCGAATTATTTCTTATGAGTTTAAGCTTAAAGTTGGAAGTGAAGGAGTTTGGAAAATTCAAAGACTCAATAATGAAGTTTATGAGTATAATAAATTTTCACAGATGCTTCAGTATTTTGATAGAGATGATTTGATGAATCTTTGGATACTTTACAAGAATAAGTTTGGTGAAGTACATCCAAATGATTATCATGAGAGATTGGTTTATCATCATTTGAAGTTTTTATTTGAACCTACTCATGATGAACCTGAATGGAAAGGACTCTACAATGGTAATGTTACAAGCTGGTTTTTATATCAAACTTGTGGAGTTCATGTTTTAACTGTTTCTGGAGAAGTTATTCATATGCTTGTATAAGGTGATTATCCTCAACTGAATAAGTATCCAGTAGTTATTGCTCAAATGATGAAGCCTGGTATTATCAAGATGTTGGTACCCTATGATGGTCAAGCTTACGATTTGTTGCTGAAGTAATAGAAAATTCTTAAATCTAGTAAGTGTTTGACTACATCCTCCAATTCGGATGTTTTGAGCTTAAAGGAAACTTGAAAATTTTGTTGGAATGTATCAAGTTTAGGGGAGGATTGTTGGGTTTTTGGTTCCTTAGATCAAGAATTATTCTAAGTACTGGAACTACGGACAGAGTTGATATAACCACGGACAGAAGAATGGAACCACGGATGAAGACAAACCACGGCTAGTAGTAGTGTGTAACCACTGATATTGATATGTAACCACTGCTAGTCTTGTTTTTTCGGTTTAGTATTTTGTATTTTATCTTGTAGGTTATGTATTGTATTATGTAAAGGACTCCTTAGCCTATAAAAGGAGGTCCTAGGTTAGATTATAGGGACGTATGTTTTATATCTAAGGTCGATACACTTCAAGGTTGTAAAACCCTAATACTGGTTAGAGTATTCGTATTAATAATAATATTGAGGTGTTGAATGTTTATTGTTCTTCTTCTTAAGATAAAGTATTAAATTCCGCGTGATACTTAATAAGTTCTTGTTTAAAGTCAGTTTATATATTAGATTGTTTGCTCAACTGGGATCAACAACTTTTATTTTGTGTCATCCATTGAACCGAAAAACATAAACGAAGTAATAAAAGATGAATCTTAGGTAATTTCTATGCAAGAGGAGCTAAACCAATTTATTAGAAATGATGTATGGACATTAGTTCCAAAACAAAAAATCATACTATAATTGGAACAAAATGGGTCTTTCGAAATAAAATGGACGAAAATGGTGTAGTGTCTAGAAACAAAGCTAGGCTTGTGGCACAAGGCTATAATCAATAAGAAGGTATTGATTATGACGAAACTTATGCACTGGTAGCTAGGCTCGAGCCTATTAGAATCTTACTTGCATATGCATGTGCACACGATTTCAAACTTTTTCAAATGGATGTTAAAAATGCGTTTTTGAACGATTTCATTAATGAAGAAGTATATGTTGCACAACCTCCCGGATTCACCAACTTTGAAAAACCAAATCATGTTTTAAAACTTAAAAAGGCATTATACTAACTTAAGCAAGCACCATAAGCTTGGTAT
>OU343216.1:87693554-87721108 GCA_910596185.1 Chrysanthemum makinoi
TTCATATTGACATTGTACAGATTGCTTTTCCTAGGAAACTTAAGTAGAACCTGATCATCACTGGGCAACTTAAAGTTAGGAGATAAAACCAAGCAATTAGTATCTGTGAATAGAACAAAATTCTTCCTTTCACACATTTGTGACACACTGAACAGGTTGTATTTGAGTTCTTTCACATAGTACACATCTTCAAAGTCCAAATTACCAGTCTTGATTGTGCATTTACCAGTAATTCTTCCACCAATTCCTCCACCAAAAGAAACATATCCTCCATTCAAATCAGTGAAGTCTGAAAGATAGGATAGATTTCCAGTCATGTGCCTGGAACACCCACTGTCTGAATAGCCAAGATCATCATTATTGTTGGAATGTCCCTGCACATAAAATAAAGGAAATTAGTTCCTTTTGGGGACCCAAGCCATTACTGACTTGGATCTGCCTCGTGAATTAATGTAATCATATTTCTTGAGAGTAACTGATGCACTGTTGGGTTAAGTGGTCTTTCTCACCCAACAAGCTGAGGGCTTAACATCATTGCCCTTGATTCCCTTTGTAGCATTCACTTTAGAGCCATGGTTTCATTTAGGCTTAAAAGTATTAACTTTTGGCCTATCAGTATTAAGTCTTGGCTCATAAGTATTAACCTTTTTCTTGTAAAACTTGATCTGTTCATCATAAGAGTTAAAGGTTTGTGCTGATTTAAAGGACCTTGGTGAAGTAGATGATGATTTTGAAAAGTTTCTTTTGGTTCTTTCACCAAATACTCTGGGTTGTGGTCTAGCAGTATTAACTGGCCTTGCATTATTCAAAGGTTTTATGCCAGTTTTAAGAAGAACTCCTCTAGGGGTCATGATGGGTTGGGGTCTTATAGGGTGTTTGCAATGAGCCCCGCAGATGAGAGAAGCTACTACACACAAAGCAAGATTTATTATACATGACAAATTCATCTCCTAGTTGCTCGATTTTAACGGTTCCAAGTCTCTTGTTACCTCTAGGACTAGATGACCTGTTTCTATACATCTCATCATATTTAACTGGCTTATTAACAGGTTTGTCAAATGGTCTTACTGGTTTAGTGGCCTGTACTTGCTTTGGTTCACTAGACTCTACACTAGCCTTTTTATTTTCAGATATAGACACTCCTCGTAAGGAGGTGTCACTAGCACTTTCAAACACTTCATGTTTCTTTTCGGAAAAGTACTTTTTGATTGTGGTCGGCCAAATTTGGGTTCCTAAACTCTAAGCCCGTGTGGGCAAGGTCTATACCAGAAGGTGAAGGGATACCTCCGAATGGTGGTGGTGTTGTTTTATACCCCATACCTGATTTGGCTTTGCCAACAAGAGCTTTTTCCAGGTATCTATCAATTCTCTCAGAGTTATAATGTTGTGAGTCTTTAAGTTGCTCAACACTTAACTCTATATTTTCTTTAATTGTAGTGACTTTCTCTAGTTCTTCTTTTAACACATTTATGGTGATGTCTTTAAAAGAGATTTCCATATTAAGCACAGTAATTGTTTCGTTAAACTTTGACTCATTTTCTTTATAGTGCACAATTTGTTTTTCTAGAACTGCTAGGCCTCTTTTATGATTTGCTAAGTTGTAACTGGTTTTAGCAAGTTCTTCAGACACATTATCAAACATGGTTTTTAGCTCTAAATATTTGTTTAATGGAATACATGTATCTGAACAATTAAGTACCTCAGATACCAAAGCCATGTTGATTGGAATTTTTTATTCATCAGCCATGAAGCTCCAATCATACCCAGCACCATCAACAGCCACCATTTCTTTTGAAGAAGAGTTGTCAGTATCACTGTGTCTCCCTTTGCTCCTAGGACTTCTGCATTCTCTGGCAAAATGCCAAAGCTTGCCACAGTTGTAGCATTCAACCTTTCCCTTATCAAACCCAGCAGTGTCTCCATCATTGATCTTAATCGTTTTTCTTCATGAACCTTTTTACCCTCATACTAATCAGGGCTATGTTCCATTTGATGTCCATCTCTTCCATGTCATCTTCATGGATTTGTCTCAGATCATCATGAGTGATCTGTGATCCTTGACTCTGTTCAGCTATGAAAGCATAAATTGTACCTTCATTGATGCCAGGTGGTTATAGAGCCATCAAGATACCATTAGTACTAGGAGTACTAACATTAAAACTGTCCATATCATTGCTAGTGACAGGGTGAGCCACAAAGGCTATGTTTTGTGAGACTTAACTGGAAGATGCAGATGCTTTTCTCTTCATGTCTTGTTCAATCACCTTAAAGCTATTGAACAGATTGTCCAACTTCATGGTTTCAAAATCTGGCTTGTTCTTCCATACAATGACATGAGTGTCCCATTTTGGTGATGGAAGACTTCTAACAAACCTGAGGTTGACATCTTCCTTGGAGAGCTCCACATCCAATACTGCCAGTTGACTAACAAGTTTTGAAGCCTGTTATAAATGAAGTCAATAGACTCAGTTGCACCAGAGGAAGTTTTCAAATTCTTGCTTCAAAAGAGTCTTATGTGTTTTCTTGGTGAGAATCTCCACCAATCTGCTTCAATGGCTTTGAACAAATTCTAAGCATCTTTGTGTTTGTTGAAGGTGAGTTGATGATCATCAGGTATTGCCATGAGTAAGAGACTTCTGACCTTGAGATCATTGCCTCTTAGAGCCATTTCTTCATTGGTGATAGGATCACCTTTTCTTTAACAACTGTCTTACCATTAACTTCTTTAGTGACAGTGGTTTTTTAAGAGTTTCCATAGAGCACAATGTTCCACAGCTTGAAATCAAGTACTAAGAAGTACTGCTCTATGCGCATTCTCCAGAGTTCATATTCATTTGGCTGCAACTTGGGAACTCTCGTTAACACATTGGATTTGTCAAAATCCATTTCTTCAGATTTGTCACACAGGGTCTTCTAAAAACAAAGCTTCAGGACACAAGCTCTGATACCACTTGTGGAGTCCCAAACATCGGATCTAGAACACTTAGCTTGCAAACGTGTTAGTTGCCTTGGATGGTTCCAAAACAACAATGAGAAACTTTGTTGTAGATGCACACAGTATGAATCTACTTGAATGCACTTAGAAGATTAAAGTAAACACAATATAACACCAACAACTTCAATATTATTAAGCAATAATACGATACTCCTAGTACTAGGGTTTACAACCGCTTTTCTTAAGACGGCTAAACTATGAGATGTATGTTTAACCTAGCTAGGATCTCCTTTTATACACTAAGGAGATCCCCTACAGAGATAACTATGCACTAAGTATATCATATCTTCTATTGGAATAGAAGATATGTTGTTACAAACCATACACGACATTCCTTACTTAGAACAACTAAACTTAATACTATCACATAACATTTTCACTATCAGTACTAACTAGTTAATACTTATCAAACAATGCCATCAATACTAACTTTACTACTATAAGTATTAACTCCCAAAAACGAATTTCCCAACAAAACTCATCAAATCCAGTAGTCTTATTGCTTACACACATAAGCAAAGTATGTATCAAAAACTTCCACTAGGGTGAAAACATACCTTTATGAAACTTAATTCTATCCCCTCTTTTCTCATAACCTAATCTTTCCAACCCCTCAAAAATCGCATCATTAGACAAATTGACAACCCCATCAGCATCCTCCAGCTTCAAAACCTCCCTAATAACCTCCTATGTGACTAGAATCTCATTCTCATCAACAACAGTCCTAATAACCTATGCTCCATCTCGTTCTTGAATTTCAGCATACCACCAAAATTGATGAATGTAGGATTTAACAATGATAGGTTCTACAGTTAAAGCACAGTGAATAAAAGTGTGTTTGATAAAATCAATCATCTCATGGAACCCTTCTGAATGATTTTTCTTGATTAGGTACGCAACGAGGTTGTGGGTGGTGGAATATTCAGTCGGCATTGTGTGATTTAGATGTAAAAGATGTGAGATTTGTGTAGTTATCAGTTAGGAGTAGTTAGGGTTTGTGTAGAGAGCCAATTTGAAGTGTTTAAAGATCAATTAAATGATCCGACAGTGATTTGGGGATTAAATACTTTATCACCAAGATGTTACAGAACAGCCCCTTGAGTTTCCAGTTTCATCAATACTGCAGTAGCAGTGGGTTGCCCACAACCAGCGGTGGTTAGAAAGATACTAGCAGTGGGTTACCCACAACCAGCAGTGCTTAGACAATGTGCTAAACACCTAGTCAAATAGTCAACTCCAAGTCATTACCCATCCACCTTAAGTCAAAGACTTCATTTACTCCACAACAACTCACACCTTCTACACATTTAACTCACTGATTTCTTTTTAACTCTATTTAATAACATATCACCCATAAACCACACATATCTCTTGTATTCTGAAAAATTATTCTCTCTAGAAATCTTTCTTTCAGAAACTATTTCAAAAACACTAGCAACATGAGTGGCTCACCAAAACATCCACTAGAAATCTGTTCAGATTCTTCTAAGAGTTCATCCTAAAACAATACTTGGGAGAACTATCTTCCTCCAAGTAAAACATCCCTCACCTTTATGAGGACAAATCCTGCTCTTGCTGGACCCTCTTCCATCCAACCAGTGCCCCAACAAGCTATCATGACTGGTACAAGTTCAGAACTAAGCTCAATGCCCAGCTATGTGTCACCTTATGAGGACGCAGATGATGAAGCCTCCTCAAGAGTGTTGATAGTCCCTCCCCTTGCTGAGATACCACCACCATCAAGCCTCCAGCAACCTCTTCAAGCACTTGCAGCTCCACCACAACCAGCTGGTCCATCCTCATCAGCACCCCACAAAAGAGAGAGAGAGAGAGTGTGGGGACTCGCCTGCCAAAAAGTGTGGGATGTTATTGGGGGACAAGGAGTTCAGAAGAAGATGCCAGCATGGGCCATAGCAAAGAGGCCATAGATGGTTTAGGTGGTTATGTTGATGTAGTAGTCTTTTGATAGTAGTCCTTAGTGGTTGACTGTTGATGTACTTATGTGATGGTTGTATGAATGGGAAGTATCTACCGCTGCATCCTTGGATGCGTTTATTAATTAATGAATAACTTCCATGTTTCTGTACAACACCATTGCCACTTACTAATTGTGATTGATCTTTGATCTGCAAAATAGTTAGTGGGAATAAAAATAACAAGCAGTGGATAAGACTAAACAAGAAATACTAAGATCTACCAATAACAGTACATAAGTCTGGAAACAAACATACAAGTCTGGAGATCTGGAAACTGAAATATATTAACTTTAAAGAAGTCAATTACATCTTATTTGAAACTAAGCTTAAGTTTAGGAAACAAACATACAAGTTTGGAGACATGGAATCTAAGTTTAACTAAATTTATCCTTCATTTTCTGTTCAGCAGTGTATCCCAGTTGGCTTCGTATATGCATCTCACAAAGTCTTCAGTTTCCAAGGTGGCCTTATTCTATCTTCCATAACATCTCCTCGTGTTCCCGGTCTTGCCGCATTCTCTCTTCCATTTCTCTTTCAGCCCTATCTTGTTCGGCTAGTACTTCCATTATTGCTTCAAATTCATGCTGCTCAGTAATCGACTTCTCACCATCCACATTTCTTTTGTTGAGCTCATCTTTATTCTTTTCACATGTTTCCTTGACCGCCACCACACATATTTCATCTACATCCTCCTTAGATCTTTTGTTAAGTGGTTCCCCAAATATTTCATTAAGCACGTCCTCACATGGTTTTTCGACTTCAAAAGATAAACGCTTCCTCACAGTCCCTGATATATGTATAAAAAAAAGTTTAAAAAAATGAAGGATCATAAATATATTACTAAAACTTGTTATAGTATACTAACAAAAGTAATGATTTATACCGTTAGACATTACTACAAATACTATAATGAGATTACTCAAAGAATCTATATGTACTGTCTCATTTGCCTAGACTACGTAGTTGGGATAAGTTATTAGTTTCATCAAGTGGGCAGTTGCCAATCTTAGGCAACTTAATAAATTTTTCATATAACACAAATAAATGTGTATCTTAGTAAATCTTAGGCAGTTGGCACAAGTAAAACATTAATAATAAACAAGCACAAAGGGTGGTTCATACTTCATACACTCATTAATGTGTATCTTTGATGATATACTAATTTTGGGCAACCTTAGTTGTTAGACAGTTGACATTGTTGGGCAACCTAAGTAAATGCACAAGTACAAAGGGCTGGTAATATACACTTGGTTTAGTTCTTAGAGTTTACTGTAAAATAAATATTATTTCCACCTAAATTTCTTCAAAACACAACCATGGATTCCGATGACAATTCTAAGTTTAAAGTTATTTTAGTGCATCCATCAAGTGCGTAAACTACAACTACCTAAAAATATCACTTTCAATAAACTAGTGGCGTATGTGAAGAAAAGGGTTGACGGTGTCAAAGACACACAAAATGCTAAAGTGAGGTTATCTTACAAAGATGGTTCCATGGAATTGGACGTTGTTGATGATGATGATGTCCAATTCTTCATTCATGAAGTTTGTTGTAAGAATGCGCAGCTCACTGTTCATTTCAATAACAACCACCACCTTGGTAAAATCATCCTTAGCTTCTAATCATATATCATTAGATCTTAATGTTCCGCTGCTTCCCAAAGAATGTTATCATGACACTCCAAAGGTTGAAGAATACTCTTTTCACCAACCGGATCATTCACTTCCTCTATGGCAAAGAAACTCATTTAAAAATATGCCCATGCCACCAACCACAACCGAATTAAAAACATCGATTCCCAAAAAAACGATAACGTTTTTTTCAAAAATAAAGAATTTTATAATAAGGCAGAATGCATGTTTGCTATTGGAAAGAAATCATTAGTTGAGCGTTTTGAATACAAAGTTAATAAATCTGAAAGCAAGAGCTACAACGTGAAATGTATAAATAAAGGCTGCTCATGGAACATATACACCCGTAAAAAAACTGGATAGCACATTCTTTGTATCTAGCATCAACGATGTGCACACATGTTTAAGAACTGAATTACATCCTAATCATCCTAATGCCACAATGAAATTACTTAGTCAGTTACTAATCGAAAAACTGAAAGATCATAGGAGGGTATATACTGGGAAGGACATACAAATAGATATGAGTCTTGAATGGAAAGTAAACATTTCTTACAAACGAGCTTGGGGCGGTAGGAATTTGGCATTTGAGGTGTTGAACGGTAAACATGAAGAATCGTTTGAGCAGTTACCTTTATATTGTCATAACCTAAAGCTAAAAAACGAAGGGACGGTAACAACATTAATCGATACGAATATGGAAGATTTAAGATGGTTTTTATAGCATTTGGTTTTGCGGTAAGTTTCGTTTCTGATTTATAATTATTGTTATTATTATTATTATTATTATTATTATTATTATAATATTAAGCTTTAACGTATAATAAGCACTAATATATACTTAACGATACTAGATTCGGAGTTTTGTAGCCTTTATGCCATGATTATAATTGATGATGCGATCCAAAGGGTATCTGGAACCAACATGCTTTGCCGCTGTATGGATGGAAACAATCGATTATTCCAATCGCACGGGTCGATAAAGCAGCAAGCCTGGACATTATTTTTGAGTTGGTTGAAAGAATGCATGGTGAAGTGCCCAATCTGGCATTATTTCGCAGACATGCATCAATCAATAACAAAAGCTTGCACACGCTTTTTCCAAATTGCTTTCTTATTATGCGCCGCCACAATTATGATGAATTGTAATTTGACCTTGAAAAGCATAAGGCTTTTGTACTCGAAGGCGGCAAAACTATATAACCAAGATTTTGATAAAGCAATTTCCGAGCTTCGTGCAAAAAAATGAGAAGCCGTCAAAAAACTTGTTAGGATTTGGAAAATCCAGTAGTTAAAGTGTCGGTCACCTCAAGTATATGTAATCGTTAGAAAGCTCGTAGTCGTACTTATTTAATGTTAAGTAGTATTTAGTTATGTAACACCGTGGAGGACGGACGGGTCTTTACCCACTGTATGCCTGATCCACAACCCGTAGGTGGCTTTTATGTAAGTACTATAAATACTCTCTACCTCCAAGGTAGAGAGTTGGAGCTCATAATAAGATTTTTCTTTCTCTCACTAAAGTTCCCAAACCTCTAACTTTCTCTCTAAAACTCTTGTGTATGCCTACTTTGTTATGATGTATGTGAAATCCAAATATGTTACAAATGGTATCAAGAGCCATGGTTAGATCATCTCTTACATATCTTTGGATTTCTAGTGGTTTTTAGGTGTTTTTGAGTTTGAGAAACTTTAGTGGTTTTTGCATCATTTGGTTGATTTCTAGTGTTAAAGTTTGGATTTTGATTGTACTTTTGTGTTTAGGATCATCACAAGTGTTTAGGTTTTGATTTGGAAGGCTTGAATCATCGTGGTTGGGTTGTTTTGGATTGAAAAGTGTGTTTTGGAAGTTTTTCATGTTAGCGACTTTGCTCTCTGGGTAATTTTCTTGGTAGCGACTTGCTTTGAAAGTCTCAGCGAGTTGCTAGTTGTTTGTGGCGATTTGGTCCTAGCGACTTGCTTCGAGACGTTTCCACAAAGTACTATTGGTGGATTCTCCACTACGGGTAGCGATTTGGAAAGGTAGCGACTTGCTTTCAATTTTGATAGCGACTTGTTCTTAAGTTTCGTAGCGACTTGATGTTAGCGATTTGGACCAGATGAGTTGCTTAGCTTAATTGATTTCTTAGCGACTTGGTGCATAGCGACTTGCTGTCAAAATTCATAGCGATTTGGTAACTTAGCGACTTGTCTTAGCAACTTGGTTTTTAGCGACTTGATTCAAGGATTTTTAGCGACTTGGTTAATTTTTGTTTGTAATACGGTTTTCTCTTGATTTAGTAAAATCCCGTGAAAGAATCTATTTCCCGGTTTAATCATAGAGTTATAAAATCCCGTGTAATCTTTAAACATGTCTACCAACGTACCTACAATCATCTCCACTGTTGCCGAGGATGTTCAAGCAGCTGGTTCAATACCCGGCCCACCCATGCTTGACAGAATCGACTACTCACTGGGCTCAAAGAATCAGACTATACTGTCTTGGAAAGGAAAATAGAGTCAACATTCTCAAGTCAATCGATGAAGGACCTTATCAGGTTGAGACTACAAGAGACTTAATTGATACAGCTGTAGATGGAACTATGATCTATGGATTAGACAGACCAAAGATGTATGATGAACTTATTGATAAGGAGAAAAGAGATTCGATGTGATATCGGGCTTCTAACATCGTATTTCGTCTTCCAAAGATATCTACAAGCTTATCAATCACAACACCGGCCAGGCGTGGGATAATGTCAAGATGCTTCTTTCTGGTTCTCAATTAACTATGGAAGACAGAGAATCACAACTCTATGATGAATTTGAGCACTTCAAGATGAAACCATGAGAGTGTTCTATGAGTATTACGTGAGATTCCACAAGCTTGTTAATGACATGAGAAACATCAAAATGACTATGCCAAACATTCAGCTGAACTCAAAGTTTGTGAACAACATGAATCCCGAATGGCATAAGTTTGTCACCTCGGTGAAGCTAACCAAAGGATTGAAGAATACAAACTATGAGCAACTCTATGCCTTCCTTCTTCAAAATGAGAGACATGCTATGTTTGAAAAAGTATTCTTGATCGGCTCAAAACTAACCAGGGAGAGACAAGCTCATCAAATGATTCAACTGCTTTCTACTCCAACATTGGAATTACCACCAAAGCATCTCAAGTTATACCCATGGGTAATGGTAATCACAAGCTCATTCCCCGATCCTATGTTCAAACAAGCTGATGCTGATGCACACGTGGGAAACTTCATTAATCAACTGGCTCTTCCGATTAGTCAAAACATGAACTCTCTTCCACACACCAACAACAACCTCAGAACTGCATCCAATCCACACAATCAAGCCACGTCCGAGATGGGAAAGTTATGGGTGCACCAATTCAAGAAAGACATTATGAACAAGGAAGAGGAGGTGGTAGAGGTTATGCTGCAAATCGAATAGGGAAGGAATGGAAACCAGGGTCCAACAAAGCCAATCAAATGTTACAACTATGGAGGTGAGGGACACATTGCAAGGAACTGCACATCGCCAAAATGCCCTCGAATGCAGAGTACTTCAAGATAAGATGTTTTGTTCAAGCTCGATAATGGTGCAGCTTTGGATGAAGAAGAGTTGTTGTTTCTTGTTGAGGGAAATGCCAAGATGTATGATGCAGATGTGGATGAGCACCAATTCGGAGATAGGCCATAATCATCGAATGCCTTTCAAGTAGCTGATTGTGATGCATACGACTCGATGTTGATGATAAACCTACTGCACAAACCATTTTCATGGCTAGCATTTCTCCAATGGTCTCTCCTAAAGTTGCTTCATCACCACAAGCTGGTCCATCCAAAGACAAAATCATCTCTGAGGTATTAAAACTATACGATGAGGCTGATGTGCAAAAGATGCATAACAAAGTACAATCAACTGAAACTAGTGAGTCAAATATTGAAAATATGGGTAATGTCAATGTTGTCCCATATGATCAATATGTGAAACAAAGTGAAAGTGAGGTCGTATCAAGTGATGCATCTTCTGCAGTCAACGATGACTATATGCGTACAATTAATGCCTATAAAGAACGAGTTGCCATTTATGAACAACGTAAGCAATTTGAGCTAACTACTGCGTGAGGTGAGTGGATAACCAAATGCATACAATTATTAGAAAAGTAATTTTAGAGAAGAAGTGTTAAAACAAGAGTTAAACTCCTTACAAGAAAAGTTCTAAAACAAGAGTTAAAACAAGAACTTCAAGAAAATGTTAAAGTGCTTAAGCAAGAATTTCATGCTAAGGAATCAAAACTTTTGAATGATTTTTCTAATCTAAAAAATTTGAAGAACAAGCTTGAAAATAAGTTGTACGTACAAGGAATACCATCTGATCACCACATGGTCACTAAGCATAAATTTCTAAGCGATAAGCATAGTGTTCCCATTATAGATAAACCTAACCCTGAGTACGGTAAGATTGCAAAAGCAGCTCAAAATGTAATTTATGATGGCAATGAGATTCTTAAACCTAGACAAAAACCTAGTTGCGTTGAGTGCACTGAGGAAGATAGAAAATTAGATGATGCATCTAGGGAGAAAATGAATAAGAAACTAGAAGATCCTGAATGTAAAAAGAATAACATCACAATCAAACCCCATGATTACAAGAAGGAAAACTGGATCTCCTTAAACAAATTTAAGCCTCAAACGTGTTAACACCAACAAGTTTTCTGAAAAGGGACTTAGATGAGCAAAAAGCTGAAAATCTTGTTGAAACAAACCCTCCCCTTAGGAAAATGCCTCCAGCAACTGTGTATCCTCCAAATACACCAATGCATTTAGTTCCTAGAACTATTGCCACTAAGAGCAAGACCTTAATCACCAATATGTTATTCTTCAACTATTTGTCGATTTTGAGAAAACTTGTAAGAAAAGGATCACACCCACGGGATAATCAAGGGAAAGGGTTTTGAGCAAACAAAAGAATGCTATTTAACCGAGATCATGCCTTTCTTTAAACAACTAAAAGATCATTTTGAGAGTCTTAAAAAGGGATAGATTCAGATATTAAAAGAATGGAAAAGGAATTTGATGCAATAATTTTTGAGGTTAGTGACTATGAGCGAGCATTAAAATATAATGAGATTGAGAGGAAAAACTTGCATACCTTGAATGAGAATCTTATTTCTGAATGTATTGCTCAAGATGTGTTTTACACTTCTACAAATTACTCCATTAATGCTTCTCAACTTCATGAACTATCTGTTGCTTTAAAAGTCTCCCATGATTGTGTCATTGAGCTTGAAATCAAAAACTCTAAACTAAGTGAGAAAATTGAACAGGATGATCACGATAATTTGGTAAAACATCTTTCTAAACTAGAAGTTGAACATTTTGATTTACAACTTAAATATCAACATCTCAAAGAAAATGTTAAAACCTCAAATATCAAGATATCCACGGATGTTCTAGAGTTTGATGCAGTTTTTGAAATAAACAAACGTGATGAACAAATTCAAGCTCATCTGTAACACATCGAAAGTTGAAAGCCCAAATTTCGCTTAAAAGGTGAAAAGAACAATGTGACTTGCTCCCAAATGCCTCCTCCTTTAGATTCTCGGAATTCTCAAAATTTTCATCTTAAAAATTTGGTTAATACTTTACAAAAGGAAAATGAGAGGTTTCTAGAAGAAAATGAAAACGTTAAACGTCATTTCAATGAGTTATTTGAGTCAATAAAAGTCACTGTGACAAAAATAATGAAAAAATAACTTCGTTGTAAAGAGAAATTGAGAATCTAAAGAGTCAGGTCAAAGGGAAAATGCCAATGACCAATGGAGAGAATGGTGCTTCAAAGGTGCATGTCGGTAATAAATATGCTTTGTCTCTGAAATATGTTCCTCCTCATCTTAGGAATAACAAACTTGCTATTCAAACATATTCTCATACCTTAAGGATAGTCTAGAATGTCTTCGTGAGATTGTAGAGGAGGATAAGATAGAGAAACCACATGATAATGCAATTGGCCATGCATGCTTATATGCCAAACGATCTCAAGAACTTCTAGAATGCCTAATTACAATATGCCCTAAAACCTTTAGTGAACAAGTCAATCCCTTGATACCTTGTTCCATGCCTAGTGCCAAGTATGCAACTCATTCAATGCCCAATGTTATGAATGTGAACCTTAGTATGCCTTCAAGCAGTTCAGATCCCATCACCTCTAGTGTTAAGAAAGCTAAGAATGTGCATTGGAAGAAAGTAGAAGATCACCGTAGGGAGAATTTGAATAAAACAAATCGTGTTGATTCTAGTGTTAGCTTTAAGAGTACTGTAATTAATGCGAATTCTACTACTTTTGGAAAAACATGTAATGATGATCGTGGGTTTCGTTACTAATCTTGAATGTGGTATGAATGATTTGTCTAATGTCACAAATGCCCCGTTGAAATTATTAATGAAAAGAATCATGCTAAGAAGGCTAGAAGGCAAAAACGAAAAGAAAGTTAGAAACCAAGGAAACCCACAGAAGAACATTTAGTAAAATAGGTTATCAATGGATACCGTTGGTCATAAGATTAATCAGACAATGCCCACTAGAAAATGGATGCCTACAGGTAGAACTATTCCCTTAAGAAGTGAACATACTTTGAATAGGTCAAATACGGACACTAGTAATCGCATCTATTCTAATGATTCCATTGCTTCTATTTCTTATATGGATGTTTCTATTTCGATGTGGTGTTCCAATCATCAGTACTAACCAAGTGGATCCTATTCTTGCATGGGGATCCCAATTATCCAGTTATCCATTCTTGTCTGGTTCAACTGCAGATCGTTCAAATCGTTCTGTGGTACCTGGACTCGGTCGTTCCAAGCATATGATGGAGACCGGTCGCGCTCATGAACTTCGTGAGTAAATTCATCGGACTGTTAGATTCGGGAACGACCATTTTGGTGCTATTATGGGTTATGGAGATTATGTTGTTGGTGATAGTGTTATCTCCAGGGTATATTATGTTGAAGGTATTGGTCATAACTTGTTTCTCTGTCTGGACAATTGTGATTCTCGATCTAGAAGTGGCCTTCAGAAAACATACTTGTTTCGTTAGAGAACTTGATGGTAAGGAACATTTAAGAGGAACACGTGGTTCAAATCTATACACCATCTCTATCGAAGATATGATGAAGTCCTCTCCAATTTGTTTGTTGTCAAAGGCTTCAAAACCAAGTCTGGTTATGGCATCGACGTCTCAATCACTTGAAATTCGGCACCATCAATGATCTCTCCAGAAAGGACTTAGTTGTAGTGTTACCTAGACTAAAGTATGAAAAGGATCACTTGTTCAGATGCCAATTGGGAAAAGCAAGAAGTATGCCCACAAACCTAAACCTACAAACTCGTTATGAAGTTCTTCATACAATCCACATGGACTTATGTGGACCCTTGAGAGTGCATAATATCTTTGGGAAGAAATACATGTTAGTTGTGGTTGATGATTACTCTCGATTCACTGGGTTAAGTTCCTCGGACAAAGGATGAAACTCCGATATCATCATCAAACTTATCAACAAATTGCAGGTTCGACTTGACAAAACTGTTTAATCCTAACGAGACAATGGAACTGATTTTATTAATAAACAACTTAGTGAGTTTTATGAAAGTGTTGGAATCAGTCATCAAAGAAGTGTTCCACGAACTCAAACAGAACGTGTAGTTGAAAGACGAAATCGAACTCTTGTGGAAGCCGAAGAACAACGCTGATTTACTAAAGGTTCCAATGTTTCTATGGCTGAAGCATTGCCACCGTGATGCTATACTCAAAATCGGTCACTAATTCACACTGCTCATGGAAAAACTCCATATGAACTTGTCCACAATAGAAAACCTAATCTCTCATTCCTTCGTGTGTTTGGTGCATTGTACCCAACTAATGATTGTCAAGACTTAGGTAAACTAAGAGCAAAGGCAGATATTGGAGTTTTTGTTGGTTATGCACCAAACAAGAAAGGTTACCATATCTACAACAAGAGAACCCGAAATATCATGGAAACAATTCACGTTATGTTCGATGAGTGACGGTCAAATGGCTCGACAATCCAGCCTGGACCCAAGACTTCAAAACAGTCCCATTGGTTCATCCCTTGTACCAAACTCATTTCCAAGAACTCCATATGTACCTCCATCTGAAGATGATTTAAAGAAATTGTTGATCCAATGTTTGATGAACACTATGAACGAATGCCATGCAATGTCAATTCCACCAATAGAGGTCGCCTATCCTGTGAATGAAGTAAACCTTCAGTCTCAATATCATTAAGTCAAGAAGCTGCCGCTGATCATCTGTCTCATCAACAAATCATCAATCATCAAATGTACATCATGGAATTGTGTCTGGAATCAATGATGAAGTTAATCCCTTTGCAACTCCCAAAGATGCTCCATTTGAAAATATCTTTGCTCCTGAATCATCATCAACCATCTTCATCGAGATATCGACTCTGCTACTTCAGCCCACAACAACCACATGAAAACCTTAGAAAATGGACACATGATCACCCATTGGACAACATCATTGGAAACCCTCTCGTCCAGTATCCACACGGAAACAACTTGCAACCGATGCCTTATGGTGCTTCTTCAACTCGTACTTCTGTCGAACCAAAGACATTAAAACCGCCATGAATGAAGACTAATGGTTCAATGCCATGCAAGAAGAAATTCATGAGTTTGATCGACTTGATGTATGGGAGTTAGTACTGCTCGATTGTGCTATGATCATTGCTCTAAAATGGATCTTCAAAGTGAAACTTGATGAGCATGGTGATGTCCTAAAGAACAAGGCTCGATTGGTTGCAAAGGATACCGCCAAGAGAGGGTATTGACTTTGAAGAATCTTTTGCTCTGTCAGACGCTATCGAATCTTCTTGGCTAATGCGCTAGTAAGAACATGGTCAGTATATCATATGGATGTGAAAACGTTTTCTTAATGGTGATTTAAAGAGGTGGGTTACGTCACCAGCCGAGGTTTTGAATCCGAGCATCCTACTCATGTCTATCGCTTGAAAAAGGCTCTTTACGGTTTAAAGCAAGCTCAGGAGCATGGTATGATACGCTATCAAGTTTCTTCTATCCAATGGATTCAAAAAGGAGCATTGATCCTACATTGTTCACCGAAGTCGGCAAACATTTAATTCACGTTCAAATTTATGTTGATGATATTTCTGCCTCGACCGACCCCAATGAATGTGATCGATTTTCAAATGAAATGGGTTCCAAATTTCAAATGTCAATGATGGGACAAATGTCATTTTCTTGGGATTACAAATTTCACAAAGTCCCGGAGGCATTTTTATAAATCAATCTAAATATGCAAATGAGATTTTAAAGAAATTTGGATTTGAATCATGTGACACCGTTGACACTCCCATGATTGAACATACTAAGCTGGATGAGGACCACTCAGGGATCATGGTAGATCAAACGAAATATCGTAGCATGATTGGATCCTCGATGTACCTCACATAGCAGCGCACAGACATCTTGTTCGTGTGTGCATGTGTGCTAGATATCGTGCAAAGCCTACTAAAAGCACCTTGAAGCGGTTAAACGGGTCTTTCGGTATCTCCAAGGAACCATCAATATGGGACTATGGTACCGAAGGACACCGGTATGTCACTAATGCCTATGCAGATGTCGATCATGCAGGATGTCAAGATACAGTCGAAGTACATCGAGGTGCTCATTGGGTGATAAGCTTTTGAGTTGGTCTTCAAAGAAGCAAATGAGTACTTCTATTTCCTCTACAGAGGTTGAATACATAGCCATGTCATCTTGTTGTGCTCAAATCCTTTGGATGAGATCCCAATTATCTAACTATGGCTTTGAATTCAACAAAATGCCTCTATACTGTGATAATAAAAGTGCTATTGCTCTCTCATGCAACAACGTGCAACACTCAAGAGCAAAGCACATTGACATCCGACATCATTTCATCAGGGAGCAAGTGGAAACGGTGTGGTGGAACTCTATTTGTGAAGTCGAATAAGGTTAGCGCGACATCTTCACCAAAGCTCTTCCGAGAGAACGTTTTGAGTTTATTCTCGACTTGGCTTGAAAAGCCTTCAACCGAAACACTCAAACGCTTCAGAGGAAGACGAGGAGTAAAGGTCTTTCCTTCATCTATATCTTTGTGTATATTTATCCAAAAAGCAAAATACAAAATTATAAAACCTTCTAAAAACAAATAGAAAAATATAAAACTTTCAAAAATCCATAAAAATCTAAAATCTCGAAAATCTCAAAAATATTGTCATTTTGTCTTTTCTTTCTTGATTCGATATATATCTACGGTCTTTGTGCTGTCACCAAAGAGTGACACCGGACTTTAGATGTTGTTCTAATGTTTAAAAAAAAAATTTTTTTTGGGAGAAAGTAAAACAATGGTTTATGTATTTCAAGCAGAACCCGCTTCTTAAAGAAAAGAATGAGCCATGCTTTATCTCATGTTTCAAACCTCCTCTGATTCTAAAACAAATGTTTGTCATCAACAAGACAATTTTGCAATCTTTTGAAAACTCAATTGTTTTGAAAACACTCTATTTTTGAAAATCAAAAGAACTTATCAAGTGTCAAAATCTCAATTCATCAATCAACAACTTTCGTCATTGATTGAGGGGAGAATGATTTTAAATTAAAAGTGTTCTTTTCAGACAATTTGCACTTAAATGAGTAAGGTCTACTCTAAATGTTTTACAAATTGTTACACAATTGGTTCCGGACCTTGGTTATTATTATGTTTTCAAAAGATAATTATGCATGTTTAATCAATGGAGTCTAAAGTCTCAAAATCCAATCCTTATCAGTTAAAATGCTTTCATAATCAAGTCACAATTCTCCATAAAAGCTTTCAAAATCAATTTAAATCTACGGAGATCACAAATCTCAAATGATTTGATAATTGTGATCGGGGAGAATTTGTGATTTAAATTGGATTTAAACTGATAATTCGATAAATGGTTTCATAAGTGTTTAGCATGTTTGCCTCCCCGCAAGTGACAAACGATTTCAAATTTTCCATGCACATGTTGAGGGGAGCAACTATTTTAAACCAAATTATTGAAACGCGGATCAATTGTCCTAAGTGGGTTCCCTCTAATATGCAAAATTTTCAAAATTCTAGGCACATATTGAGGGGCAAACTTTGAAAACCTCATCCTTCCTCAAAATGTTTTATCTACTCAAATTGATTGGGAAGTGATGATGATCATTTTAGAAAATGTTAATCAAAAGATTGGACCTTTCACTCTTAATCTAACGATTTCAAAGATCTCTTGCCTCCATGTGCAAAACAATTTCTAAATTTTTATGCATATGTTGAGGGGGAGCATTTCTAAAATATCAAAACAATTAAGATACAAAATGCTTTGATTCTATATCACAAGTATCTTGATTGATTTTTCAAATGGTTTTCAATTGGTTCCAATGGCGATGAACGATACCAACAAGACCGACCAACTTTACTTTATGTATGGTGATATAAGGATGATAAGGTTAGGTATTAGTTCCCATGATCCGCCAGAACCGAGGGATCTACCTGTGGACAATCCACTAGATAGTGTAGAAGTCCTTAGGTATGATGAAAAAAAAGGAGAAAAAGTGAGATATGGGAAGAAAAGGATCAGACCGAAGCTAGTAATGGAATAAACCCAACAAGGTCCTAGCAATGGAAATGAAATTGAATGAAAAGAAAGAAATAACCTCCATTTATTCAACCTGGGCAGACCGGTTCAATTCATATACTACTGGTTACCAAGGTAACATCGGTATTGACAAGATCGCCATGGACCCAGTGACGCACTACACTTCAACTTTCCAAACCACTCAAGTTCCTCTTAAAAGGGCTTGTTTCATTCTCACGGAACCGACTATCTATCCACTTTCTCTTAGAGATTGTTGATATTGGAAGGAGACCTCTCCCTAGTCTCCTACATAGGAACCAAATATGCACAATAGAGTCTAGAGCCACGAGATCATCAATAAATCTCATTAGGACACTTTCAATGAAGACTCTGTTTCACACAATGTGGAAAGAGATTATATCTTATGAGTCCTACGCATTATCCTTGTGGTATTGCCAAACATCTAAGTGATATGCATTCATATTCAAGATGAAGATGGAAAGCCTTCTGGAGCCAACATCAAACAAGCTCCTGGTAGGTGGCATGTGAGATCTATCCAATAGATCAACCATGTGACAACTGACAGAAACAATGGAGAGATTCAATCTTTTGAATCAATCACGGTTCAAGTTATGGATTGACGGATACCTTTAAAAACCGTCGTTTGCTTAAAACTCTTTTCTTTAGCACATCGACCGTAATTATTTCCCAAAATAAAAAGGTGTTTATGATTGATAATTGATTTTCATTAAAACCTTCGTTGTATTGCAAAAACAATTTCTATTGAACAATACACGATTGTTTTTCAAATCTCTTTCATCAATCAGTGGATCTCATTTTTGCTGGTTCACTCACCTCCGTTGTCTTTAGACGCTCCGTTTGAGAACAACTAGAGTAGTCATAAACCTGTCAAGGAAATTCTTGGAATTTTACTTGATCACGTGCGCAGTACTTGTACTGATCAACGGGGAACCGTGGGCCGTACCTCAATTCATCGAAAGTGATCAAAGACACTTTCGTGCGCTTTATTGCTAATTGTCTTATGCAGTACACCCGACGCTTGTAAATATCGTAATGGAGCGTCAATCCATAGCCGCATGCTCACACAACACATTCATATCTAAAGAAATCATGATTGGTTAATCAATGACTCTGATATTTTCACTCCATGCCTCTCACGGCTGCCAATATCATGCATCAACGAAAGCTTCCGCTACTCTGATAAGAAGATATCATGATCCAGAATGTGAGCATGTCGTCCAAAAGTCAACCATCACATAATACCAACACCACAAAGGATGAGTCAAAGATTCAATGTACGATGATCTCAAAGTGGCTCAAAATCATGGATCAGTAAAGACCTCCACTCAGTTTATCCAAAACATGCAAAGATGAAGAATCAAGACTACGAAGCTACAAAACAAGAATCTAAGAACAATCTCAATGTAATATCTGCTTTTTTCTATGTAATGTAATGTGTGTTTGAGGTGACCTCCCTTAAGGGGAGAGATTGTTAGGATTTGGAAAATCCAGTAGTTAAAGTGTCGGTTACCTCAAGTATATGTAATCGTTAGAAAGCTCGTAGTCGTAGTTATTTAATGTTAAGTAGTATTTAGTTATGTAACACCGTGGAGGATTGGGTCTTTACCCATATATGCCCGATCCACGCCCGTCAGCGCTTTATGTAAGTACTATATGTACTCTCTACCTCCCAAGGTAGAGAGTTGGAGCTCATAATAAGATTTTTCTTTCTCTCACTAAAGTTCCCAAACCTCTAACTTTCTCTCTCTAAAACTCTTGTGTATGCCTACTTTGGTTATGGTTTGATGTGTATGTGAAATCCAATATGTTACAAAACTTGAAGACGCCGGGTATGATAAGTGGTCAAAGGCATATTGCACAGGAAAAAGATACAATTATTTGACGTCAAACAAGGTGTAATCAAATTCATTAACAAGGAGCGCTCAAAGGTACCAATAACTATGCTCTTGGAGTACTAAAGAGGCTTCTACAAGATTGGTATTTAACGCTGAAAAATATCACGTATAACTATATATATTCGCCGTCTCTTATTTACTTGTTTGATAAATGTTACCTCGTGTATGTGTTTTTATATAATTACATCTTATCAGGCTAATGTTGATTTTGTATACGCACCAGAATTTGAACTTACACAATGGGCAGCTAGGAAGGTTGAGCAGAGAATGTTAAAGAGTGCTAATTGGGAAGTAAGAGGCAATGCCATGTGTGCTGTGTACCAAGTTCTAGACCATCGTCATAGTCATATTGTTAATTTTCTAAAAAATGAATGCACTTGCAGGTACCTGCTATAAACAAGTTGTTTATTACGGTAAATGTCTGCTATTCGTATGGTTTTTGATTACGATCAACGCGGCGTGAAATGGAAACTTTCTGGACAACATGTGGTCATGTGTAAGCCGTGTGTAGAGAAGAAAAATTGACTAACTCAGTAACAAATGGCGGAACCATGGTTTACTTAAACTGCACTCAAAGGCACATATCATGAAATGGCGTTTCCTTTGGAATTACAGTCAAGATGGCATAATCCATGTAACTTGCAAAAGGTTAAACTGCCATTGATGGACAAGAGGCAAGCAGGAAGACCAAAAAACAAAGATCGTATTCGATCAAAAAATGAGGAGCCAAAAGTTGTAAAATGTGGAAGGTGTGGTACCGTAGGGCACACCCGTGAAGCATGTATGGAACCATTGCCCAGAAAATAGGTAACCTAGCTTGTTCATTCAAATGTGTAACTAATGTTGTTTTTTAATATTCTGACAAGATAAGTTAAATATGTTCTTAGAAAACCACCAAAATCAATACACAGTCGCACAAGGGTAAAGAAGTTAAAAGAGATGGCATCCGAACAGGGAAGTCGTGAAACGTAAGTCAAGTAATGAAATTCGGTGAAAGAGGAATCAAAACGAAGGACGGACGACAAGTATTTTCAAAATGGGAGAATTTACAGGACCGGATGACCTATGTGGATGGTGAACCAAGTAACAGCCTTGGGAGGGTGACGCAGATAATTCTCGCATTAACCTAAATTCACTCTCAATCATCAAATCCTTATCACTTGGATGAATTCTATCACTTGGATGATTTCTAGGTCAATGTTCTGTTTATTTAACTAACCTAAAACTTGTTAAATGGTTAGGTGTTAAACTTGTGCTTAGATAACGCTAAGTATGTCTATCTTTTTAGTAAGCCTGTGAACAAATGTAGCTTTATTTTAATTTGTATTTTGCTAGTCATTCAAAATGTGGTTGTGATTATAGTGTTTTCAAAGGGATGCAACAACATTGGCAGTGGTGGTGTTAATGTGGTTGTGATTATAGTAGCAATGGTTATGATAGCAAGGGGTGTATCTGAAGTAACAGTGGATAGAATTACATCAGAAGTAGTTGCAGCAGTGGTTTCTTCTGAACTAGCAGTGGATGCAGCAACATTGGCAGTGGTTGTTGTTTGATAAATATGTCATTATTTAAAGATAACTAAACAAGAAAATTAATAAGTTGTAATAAAAAGGGCACCATGAAAAGGGCACTTATCTGGCAAATGAGAAGCATTCCTTCGACTAAATACTTTAATTTGGCCAGGGTTTCTTCTCGAATCGGCAGTGGATGCAAACAAACATTGGCAGTGGTTGTTGTCTGATGAATATTTCATTATTTAAAGATAACTAAACAAGAAAATTAATAAGTTGTAATAAAAAGGGCACCATGAAAAGGGCACTTATCTGGCAAATGAGAAGCATTCCTTCAACTAAATACTTTAACTTTGCAGCAGTAGTTTCTTCTGAACTAGCAGTGGATGCAAAGAACATTGGCAAAGGGTTGTTGTCTGATGAATATGTCATTATTTAAAGATAACTAAACAAGAAAATTAATAAGTTGTAATAAAAAGGGCACCATGAAAAGGGCACTTATCTGGCAAAATGAGAAGCATTCCTTCGACTAAATTCTTTACCTTTGCAGCAGTGGTTTCTTTCGAACTAGCAAAGGATGCAAAGAACATTGGCAGGTTGTTTCTCTATGAATATGTCATTATTTAAAGATAACTAAACAAGAAAATTAATAAGTAGTAATAAAAAGGGCACCATGAAAAGGGCACTTATCCTAAAATGAGAAGCATTCCTTCGACTAAATTCTTTACCTAGAGGTCGATACAAAAAAGCGCAACCATGCGAACACTTTTAATGACAACAATATTTATAAAATAAATACTTCCCATATAAGGGATCACATTAATTAAAGTAGTTGATACATCAGTTTATCTACTTGTCTAATACAAATGACAACCGTAATACAAACTTGCTCCCTTGATACAAATTGTTTGAATTACAACCAAATATGACTTAAACATGACTACCAAATACATACTCTGTGTTTGAAAAAAAATTAGCCATATGCTCACGATATGCAAGGGCAACCTATACAGATTATCGATGCCTGCCTGCCTTCCTATGTGACAATCGGATAAGAATATGCATACCCATATACCACAATCACCAAAACACTCGATCCGAACGTTGTGCGCATTCTTGAAGGTAATTGCATATGCTGTCGGATTTATACCTTTCTTCTCGAAGGCATTGGCTTTCTCTAGAACGATTGGTAGTCCAGCCTGTATATACATTGAAACATATTAGGTTATTTCATATGTGTCTAAATACACATATATTTTATATTATTTAAACCCACAACAACGACCAAAAACACACAAATGACCATATAAATGTTACAAATATCATTGAAATGTGTTTTTATGTGACTCAGGTACAAAAAGATTGAAAACAAATAAAAAATGATCAAACTTCACACAATTGACATTTTCACCTAGTTTCACAAAATGGCAAAACTAGTCCCCGGTTTAAAATGAAAGAAAAGTCAACTTTAGTCCTTGGATAAACAAACATGTTCAAAATAATCCTTGGGTAAAAAGTTTGGAGAATTTACATGTTTGGTCCCTCAAGTTTCAAAGTTTGGCAGATTTAGTCCCTGGAGGTGTAAAAATGGAAATTATCAATTGAGGTCCTTGTACTATTGAAGCTTGGCAAAGTTCACCATTGGAATAACTTTGGAAGGTTTACACATCCAGCCCCTCATTTTCAAAAAATTACAAATATGGTCCTTGTGATTTATAAGCTACAAAACAAACGGACCCTTTGTATTATTTACCCAACCCAAAACCTTGGCCCATTTCTGCCTAAGCCCAAAACACACCCCTGGTATTTGTAATACCAGGTCAAACTCACCAATCCTCCTTTCCTTCTTCCTCCCACACTGCAATACCACCATCCCACCTACGTTTCACCACCATGGTTTTTTCACCTTATTCCCCAAATGTCTACCTACTCTCACCACTACCTCTTTGTCCCTCCACCTCCACAATCACCCAAAAGATCATTAATTGCAAAACTACTGCTTATTATTTTTGGCGCCTAAAAGTCCAAATGGGCGATCATGATGAATTTGATGAATCCAATGGCCAAGATCAAGTGGGAAAGTCTCAGAGAGGTCGGCAAAGTCCAAAAGATCTTTAAAAAGTAAGAAGAGAGCAATGTAGAAAAAAAAATCTAGAGTAATTTTTATTAGCTTATGTCGTTTTAGAGTAATTTCAATTTCCAGTGTAATAAAAAGCTTTCAAGTACCTTGTTAAGTTATTTTCAGTATATTTCAAACTTGTTTTCGTTTCCATTTCAGTTTATCTATATGAATTGGTTTATGCCATTTTAGAGCTCAAATTCTCATATTTGCTTGTATGTTGTTGTAGTTGATGATAAGGACTCAAATAGATCATATAGCTCCTAGAAAGCTTTCAAAGCTTTAGTAACCATAAAAGTTAGTTTAGAGATAAAAACCACAAATACCAAAAAATTCACATAAATTAGATAAAAATTCAAAAATCAGCAAAGAAGTGAGAAGAAGCTTGGAGCAGGATTAAAAATGGATGGCCCTTGGTTTTAGAACCTCAGGGAAGGTGTTAGGATAAGTGTGAGGCCTTGGATAACTTATTCTCAGTTTAGATCAATTTGTAAGCCATTTTCTATATTTTAGTGTTTTATTGTAGAATTGCTTAAAATCGCTATATCTTTAGTATTATATGCTTATTTGGCCTTCTAAAGTTAATTTGTTGCTTTATATTATATGTTTGTTCATTGGGATACTTGTTTGTTCAGTTTTTCATTTTCACTGCCAATTTTAGCATAATCATGATCAATGAGTCTTTGTTGTTTAA
This sequence comes from Chrysanthemum makinoi, assembly GCA_910596185.1. Taxonomy (NCBI): domain Eukaryota; kingdom Viridiplantae; phylum Streptophyta; class Magnoliopsida; order Asterales; family Asteraceae; genus Chrysanthemum; species Chrysanthemum makinoi. The sequence continues at coordinate 87,718,079 of OU343216.1, forward strand.
AGTTGTGTTTTGTGTTTCATTGCTTATTATCTCATATTAAGACTTATGATTCAGTTTTTATGGTTTAAAACAAGGATTTACTTTTAAAACCTCATTTTAAGTTTATCTTAAGGAGTTGTTTGGTTCATAACTCAATCGAGTCTAAAGGAGTTTTATTGGGTCCAAGTGCTTTTAAACAAGTCATATTAAGTTCCTTTGTAATTTTAAGTAATAAAACTGTGTCCTGCTTTTGGACTAAAGTCAAAATCATGCTTGATCTCCATTATAAATGTTCACTGTTAGAATCATGTTCCATAATTTCATCATGCCATTGCATAGCTGGTTAGTATAGCTTATTTTAATCCCTTAAGAGCTTATTACTACATAATCATTCAAAATCGTTTAAAGCTCATAATAGTCAAACTTAGTGTTTATCTTTAAAAAGTCAAATTTCTCATTCAGTAGCTGAATAAACTTGAGAATTTTAGTGTGCTCTTGATATTAAGTTTTAGCTTATCATCTTTTAGGATATTAGTATTTTGATGCTTATCTTCACTAGAATAATTTTAGTTTATTTTTTTCAAACTTATAAAGCTTTTTTTCTGTGTTTTTCTTTAAGCTCTTTTTTTAAAATCTCCCCGCCTCCGGGGAGTTTTTTGTAATACGCTTGATTTCATAAGCTCACACTGTAGCTTATTGGTGGCCCCACAGTGTGAGTCTTGGCTTTTTGGGAAGCCCACATAGCATGCTTTTCATATATATTCTTACCTTATGTTTTAAAGCTTATTATTGCTGCTTAAAATCACCACAAGTAGGTAGGCTTATTTCACTTTAGTTTCATCTTGCTCATTGCTTTCTAGTGACGCCTAGGCTTTGAGTTGAAATAGGTTTGTTTAGGTCTATTACACTATACCCGAGCTTCGGTGCATTATAGTGCTTATTTGCTTATTTGAAGTGCTTATTTAAACTGCTTATTTGCCCAATTCAGCTTATTAGTGGGCTTATCTAACTTTTTATATTTTCCTAGTATTCTGCTATCATATAGTATTTATAGAAAAAGTTTCATATTTATTAGAGTTCATTTAGTATTTATTATAATTTAAATTAGTTTAAATAATCATTAAATAATAATTAATTAATAATAAATAGATAAAAGTGTAATAAATATATTTTCAGTTTTAAAATAAGTTTTATAATATTTTAGATTTTTCTAAGTCATAATTTCATTTTTCTAGCTTTATTTCATATTTTCTTATATTTTAGGGAATTATTAAAAGTTATAAATAGTTTTAATTAATAATAATTAAATAAATAGTCATAAAATAATTTTCTTTTCCAATAATTTTCTTGCATCATTAGGATTGTATAAATATTATTTTCATACCCGTAGGTATTTTATTTCTTTAATTTCACGTTCTTGTTTATATAGCTTGTTTAAAGCTATTTTCTTATATCCTTAGTATAAATCATTCCAAAAACCTTTTCCATTCAATATCACCCATCAATGCATTCGGTCCTATTACGTGTTCACACCTCGTTGGGATTTAACGAATTCGGGTAACACTATACTCCTCTGGACTTTATTGCATTCTCGTTTCGCAGTGTTTGACTTTTATGGTTGACCATTCACAAGTGGTTGACTAATAAAAGATAGACCGGTCGGAGAGAATCAAAATTTTGGCGCCACTTGGGGAGGTGTGTCAGTAGAAACGAATTTGAAGCATTAGTGATTGCTGAATATACATCCATTGTATATTAACCATCCTGTCCATATTCTCTTATCTTCGTTAAAACCAAAATATCGTATTTCAAATTTCCATAAACAAATAAAATCCAAAAGAATCTTTACCCTTTTCTAAGTTTCCATCACCTAAAGGATTCTTAGATTCATCTTAGTGCATACACTCGACCTTCTAGGTCATCGAGCCCTTTTCGTGAGCTTGCAAACATACCTCGAAGACGTCGGAGATGTTCTCGCTCCTTCACTGCATTCAGATACGTACTCGACCCCAGAAATCCTGTCAACGTGGCAGATTTGGCGATGAATGAGCTTCTCCAAGCACCCATCGATGGTTATGTAGATGCTATTGTTGTTCCGACTATTGTGCTTGAAAATTTTGAGTTCAAAACCGGGTTCAACCTTGTAACCTCAAGTCAATTCTATGGTTTTGAGAGGGACGATCCTCATGCTCACATTCGATGGTTTAACAAGATTGCATCTACCATCAAATACAAGAATGTCCCTTCTAAAGCTATCAAACTTCTTACGTTCCCATTCTCTTCTGTAGGACAAGCCGGATTGGCTTGAGAAACAACCCCCTCGTTCCATTGAGACATGGGAGGATTTAGTCGCTAAGTTTGTTAAATTAATCTTTATCCTCCATCCCGAAATACAAGTCTTAAGAATGAGATAATGAAATTCACTCAAAGATTTGATGAATCATTGGGTGAGGCATGGGATCGTTACAAAGAGTTGCCCGAAGTGTCCGCATCATGGTTTTTCAGAGTTAATGCAAATGGATACTTTCTACAATGGTCCGAGCCAAGTCGACAAGACTTTAAATTCCTCCGCGGGAAATTTCCGAGCAAGACCACAAAAGAAGCCTTGCAAATCATAGAAAACAAGTCCGTGTCCGCCTGTATGAACAAAGACATATCGCCTCTGCCTAATGCGGGACCTTCTACTACCATCTCACGCGAGTACATCTAGCAATCGGCTAAGATTGACAAACTCACGGATGCTATTCGAGCTTTGGTTCTTGCTAACCAAAGAAAGTCACTTTCACATGAGACACCATCACATGGTGAAGTGAAGAAAGTCGAGGTCAGGTCACTGTGGTGGCCCTCATGCATACTACAACCGCAGACCGCCACCGATGGTAGTCCGTTTGAAGCCATGCTATAGCTGCCGCATCACATCGTGAGCAATCAATACCGTCCTCAAAATGAACCAAACTACCGCTAATACTTTCTCGGGGACCACCCGGTTTTAACCGTAATCATAACATGCAAACCGAACGAACCAACCTAGAATGAACCAGGTTATCAAAA
>OU343216.1:87721208-87745797 GCA_910596185.1 Chrysanthemum makinoi
AGATCTCATATCTATCCTTTTGATTTTTTCTTTTAACCAAACACAAGTCGAGGATGAACCATTACATGGTTTAGTTATTGCTTCAAAATTTCGGATCAGTGATGATTTATTCGTGTTCATTGACTCTCGATAGTCATAATAAGTTTCCATATGTGAACCACGGAATATAATTCTCGGTGATCTGATTTATATCATTTTGTTTGAGTCTTACGATTGAAGTTGATGTGTTGTAAGCATTTGGAATGGATGTTGGGTTAGAGGTGTTGGATAACATGTGCCAATGAAGGTTATAAACGTAGGTCGAGTGATTTGGTATATGGTATTTGTTGTTGGTCTAGTGATCGTAGTCTCTTCTTCATATCCTTCGCTTTCAAAGCAAGTCATGGTCATGAGTCAATCGCTAGATAAGACAAGTCGCTAGCCATCCGCTACAGCTTGTTGACTCATAGTCAACAACTCACTGTGCAATAAATCAAGTAAATATAAGGTACAATGAACTTAAAAATATAAGTCGCTAGGTCATATTTGTTCACACAACTCGCTACACATTTTTAACACAAGTCGCTACTTGTTAGTGAGTCAAGTCGCTAATGACTTTTTGACTCAAAAGTCAAAAGTACCACAAAGATACACGATTATACAAGTCACAAAGATGAATATTCATAGCAACCCTAAAAAAATTTTGCGTTAAACAAATTTTAAAAACAACCTTCATTTAGACCCAGAAAGTGCATAAGAGATTCATTGTATGCCCAGCTTGACCAGAAAAGAGACCATTTGACCACTTGATTGGTGACAAAAAACATCACCTAAGATGAGACAAGAACTCTTGACAAATATGACACAAGACGTAAGTTGTAAATAATCAAGTGGGACCAAGACGCTTCTGACCAAAAGATACATAATTTGTTAAATAATAACCATAAAAATACCAACTTTCTACTCACAATAATTGGAAAAAATAAATTTCCAGACCAATCAAAATACCAAAACAGCATAAAACAAGATACAAAAGCATAATAAATCATCAAAACACAGTAACCTTGGCTCTGGTACCAATATTACAACAAACATCTAGTTTCAAAACCTGTTTCAAAACCAGTAGTTGTCTCAAAATCTCTTTCGAACATTGAACAAATGTCTTCAAACAATCCTTTTAACACAAGTGATGCTAGAAGCATTTTAGATGATGTGAAAACTAGAATTGGGGGACTTCAAGAGACTGTTAAAACTAAAACCAATATTGCAACAAACATCTAGTTTTCTAGTTTTGATGATGAAATGAAAAAGTTTTTTGAAACTAAAATTGCCCCTCAGCTGAATAACATCAGTTCAAGGGTAATTCATTTTGAACAAGCCTTTTGAAAGAAACAATGACTTGTCATGACCTAAGTCCCTCGATAAAGAAAGCTAATGAAAGTGTTAATTACATCAAAGTTTTGGAAAAATTTAAAATGACTCTCAATAAGATGTTCACTAATGATATATGTCCATTGTTTTACAAACATACTCGCTGAAGATCATGAAACTCTAGTCTAAGACCTCCGCAATTGTTTCAAAATATGAAAGAGCTCTTGAAAAACTTGAAAAGAAAAATGTCTCATATTTTAAAACAACTTGATCAAAAATCGATGAATGCAAGTATGACAAATTTACATATGAGCCGTGCTCAAGGACATGAAAGAGCAAATGATCTTTTGAGGGCTTATCGAATGTTAAAAAGGAAAGGTCAGTGGATACTAAATTTGCAAAACCATTGACCTAGGAGAAGGAAAATGTTCAAACAGTTTTCAAACCAAAATGTCTATTTCTATGCCTCCTCCAAAAGTCAATGAGAAAAAGATTTGTCGTAAATCCTACTACCTTTACCAAAATTTTGCCTAAGCAAAAAGTAATAATTGTTGAAAATGAAAAAGCGGTTATCGAGAAACCAAAAGTTTTAGCACTGCCTTTTTAAGATAAGTACCACCACGCGTCAAGCCCACATCTAAAACCATATGGAACAAACGCATATAAGTTTAGAAAAGCACTCTAGATAGACTAGGAAAGTCAAAACCACTTCTCTTGATAAAAAAAAGTGAATCCTAATGTGTGCTTCTTTACCTCTACAGGATCAGAAAAAGCACCTCAGAGCAAACAGACTAAAGCCTAAGAGTTAACATAAGGAAAACAATAGAGTCTCACTTCTGCCTCTAAGAGTAGTAGCTTTAAATAAAGAGAAGAAAAGTAGAAGAACACCATAGGAATTTACCGCTTTATAATAAGAAAGACATTTCATCAAAATGTAATGAACCTATTTAAACTTGCTAAGTCTAATGTATGTGTTGAATTTCTTTGTTTAACTTGCAAGAAATCTTTAATTAATGTTCAAGATGATTGTGTTTCTAAGAATGTGAATGATGCTCCAGTTAAGAAGAACGCTCCAAAAAGAACTTATGCTAAAAAATAGAACACTAGTTGCAAGATTCTTAGCTTTACACTATTGATAGCCATGTGTGTTTACTTTAGGGATGAGATTTGGAAACCCAAGGTAGAATTTTCACACCTGCATGGTACAATGAGTGACAAACCGTGAACTCAGAAAACTTCTCAGTGTGATCGATTTTACCTCTAACCCAAAGGAACCAAAATCAAAACGGTTTCCAAACAAATCTTCTTCCGTTTGGTAGGTTATCGAACATGTCTTGATCATGACCGGGTTGCTCCAAGCACATGACCTTAAATCAAGTCAGCCGATCAATTTCGCTCTAGAAATTCATATGGAAAAGTAATGCTTGAAATGATCATGTAGTAGATATCATGGGTTATGGAGATCTACCTTTTGGAAATTATTTGATCACTGTGTTTACTTTGTTGTGCTTGGTAGGGGACACAATTTTTACAATCAAGCACCTGTGGATGCGATTTAGAGGTTGCTTTAGGAAAAATGCTTGCTTCAGAACTTGATGGCATTGATCTCTTAACCGAATCGCGATACAAACTTGTATGCTATCGACATATAACTGTGGAAAACTAGAAAGGGGGGTTGAATAGTTTTGCCGATTTTAAGTTGATTTCAAAACTTTTAGATTCGATATTATGTGAAATCGTATGGATGTTGAGAACGTATAGATCTAATGATAATGCAAGCAAATAAATAAAGTTAAGGGATAGAAAAGACACAACCGATTTATAGTGGTTCGCCTACAAGGACACCTTCCTTGCTCTACTCCACTCCCCGAGTCACCTACTCGAGAGTTCAAGCACTATGTCAACAAACTCCTTCACTTGGCGAGAAGCCTTCACAAAGTTGCTTACACTTTTTCCTACAAAGCTAGATACCGAACCGTCAGAGTACTCCAAGTGGACCAAACCAACAAAACTATTACACAACAAATATGTGAAATATCAAATACAAGATCTTCGCTACGTAAATCTTATGGAGGAAAAAATCAATCAAGGACCCCTTGCTTGGATGACTTGTAGAATGCTCGTGATCTCGCCTTTAGAGAAGGACCTATATGAGGATCACAAATAGAAAGAAAGAAGAACAACTCTCTAGATCAAGTGATCTATATGTTAGAAGAGAATGAGAGTGTATGAGAGATTTAGTAAGAAGAGGGTGAGTTAGAATGAAGAAATGGCTCTCTATTTATAGGCAAATTTCTCCTCTGCTCCACGGATCCCACGGATCCTTCCACTTGGGATCCGGCTAGTGTAATCCTAGGGATCCGTGGTACGCTCCTCTTTGCCCATGGGTTTTTGGTTATGGGTCATGGGTTATGGGTTGGTCCATGGTTTTTTTTAGATTCAATGTATCTAAGTATACATTGTATCTAGCCAACTTGGGTATGGGTTAAGATCCATGGGTTATGGTCCCCCATCCTAATAAACTATTACAACAAATGCTTAATTATTACAATTTAAATGGCTATATGTAAATGCTTTAAAAAATAACATGTATCCTTATAATTATACTTAAGATAACATTACATTTGTTATCAACAAAACACAAAGAGATCGCAAAATATTAATAAACGCTTTTACGATTTATTTGTATTAACAATCTCCCCCTTTTTGTTGATGACAAAACATAATGTTATGATGAGTAAAACTTAAGAATAGATGTAAGTTTTGAAAGCCCCTAAGTTTTACTTTTCTCCCCTTTTGTCTAAAACAAAAAGTTAACCCTGGAAGAAATAAACAAACTTGTGGAAAAAGAGTCTAACTCCCCTTGACGGTAGCTCCCCCTTGTTTGGGGCGCCAAGTGAAGAAAAATAAAAATCCTACAAAAAGAAAGGTTAGTAACATGCTTATATAATCTTGTGGTTGCCGAGAATCAAGATTGGGAGACAAGGTATGTAAACAAAGCCTTGTAATAAAACAACAAATTGTAGTGGTATTTATGCCACTTACAAGCATGTAAAAAATAAGGACAAGACTTGTTCTTGAAAAATGACTTAAAAAAAACTAAAAGTAGAAAATAGTAGTAGTGATTCCTTCCATGCTTGCATAAGGTTATGGATGGAGGTTTTGATGAGTAATGGTATTGATGCATCAAGGATGAGGTTGAGTATGAAACGCATTTCTTCCCTAACTTCTATTGCAATTTCCCTAGTGGATTGGCAATGTTCACAATGTAAATGATGTGGTAATGAGTGCGGAAGTTTTCCGGATTGTTTTGATTTGAGTTATGCGGAAGTTGTGGTGGAAAAATAGGAAAATATGGATCAATATCCGAAATGTTTGTAAATGGTGGTGGAAAAGAACCTAGATGTTCTTGTAATGTGATGGGAGCTAATGGTGGTGATGTTTCAAGATCTTGAAATATAGTATTTGGAGATGTGGGGGTGTTGAAAAGACTAATTCTTTTCTTTAGGTTGGTTAGATCTTGTTGGAGTCTTAAGGAGTTCCAAAAGAGTTATTTTAGGTGGTGATGAAGTTGGTGTACTTGTTGGTGATGAGGTAGGTGCTATAATGGAAGCATCTTGTGGTGAGTTATTTGTTGAGGATGAACCATTTGAGGTTGGTTTTGCTAAACAACAAGATCGATACTAATTGCGCGGATATCCTAGCATTTGATTGTGGTATTTTGGATGGTGGAAGTACAAAGGTTTGGATACCATGATTGTTTGTACTAGATGATTCTCCTAAAGGGTTTTTGGATGTCATGATGAAGTGTGTTTGTGAAAAGGAGATGGAGTATGCAAGCGTTTTGGGAGTTCTATATATAGAAAAACAAAGTATTGTAATGAATGCTTGACCTAAAATGTGGATTAAAATCTAATGATTAGATATGAATTCAAGGCATGTGATCATGAGAACACAAGCATTAAAGAGCATACTCCAAAAATGAAACAAATGTGGATTTTTCATCCAAAGTGAAAAAATAGAAGTTGAAAATTACTGCTTTCACGGATCCCACGGATCCTTCCCTTGAGGGATCCGGCCCAAAGATGAAGGCCGGATCCGTGGGTCCGGTGATCGTGCAAAGACAAAATTTTCCTTTTAAAAACATTTTTGCCTAGTGTGTGCCTATATGCAAACTATTTGGAGTTTCGATTATCTCAATCTCCTAAAAAAGAAATAGAAAATAAACTAGAAGTATAAAACCATCCTATTGAGATAACCCAAAACCACATATTTAGTACATGAGTACGTAATTTTGTGTTATCAATGCTCCTAATTCATTGTTGCTTAAATGAATGTACCCCAAAACACATATTAGTTATGTGTCCCCTTTAGCATTCAAAAGACATGAGATGCAATGAAAACGGTTTTTACTTTGTATTAATAATGAAAAAGTTGATTTGTCCTAGACGCAGAAATTGCTTTTGTGAAATTGATAATGGAAGGTATCATCCTTTAGAAAACATTGTGAAAGTAGGTTTTCTTTGAAAATGTAAAAAAATAAGAAAGCTATGTGGAAAAACTCATCTTGGGTTTTGAAAATTCTCGTATTGTTTGTGAGTTGTGCATGAAATAGAAATCCTAGACTCATAAAGAAGAAGGCTAGTGTTTACATACCTTGTAGAGTCAAATAAGTTACGACGCTTGTTCCATTAGACCAAGACCAAGACGAAGTAGGTTGAATTGTTCCCGCTTCAACGGTTTGGTGAGGACGCCGCTATGTTGTCTTTTGATGCTACCTTCAATAGAGATGTTCCCTTGAACATTGTCTCTTAGGAAGTGATGACGAATCTCTATATGCTTTGTGGAGAATGCAATACCGGATTCTTGCTTAAGTCGATGGCACCTTTGTTGTCACATAGGATGGCTATGTCGCTAAGATGGATGTCGTAGTCTACTAACGCTTGTTTCATCCATAGTGCTTGTTGGCATGCTTTGCCCGCGGAGACGACTCGCTTCGTTGTTGATATTGCATGTGCCGTTTGTTTCTTAGAAAACCAAGATGTTAAACAACATCCCATAAAAGTACATACCCCACTTGTACTTTTTCTATCAACGTAATCACCGCATGGTCAATCTGCATATACAATTGTTTCTACTCCCGCGCCCTTAGGATACCATAATCCTAATTGTGTTGTACCCTTAATATATCTAAATATCCTTTTACGGCTTCTAGGTGTGATGTTTTAGGGTCTTCTTGAAACCTAGCACATAAGCAAACACTAAACATGATATCCGCCCTACTTGCCGTGAGGTAGAGAAGGCTACCTATCATGCCACGATATTTAGTATTATCTACGGATTCAGCCTTCATCTTTTGTGATTTTTGGTGTCGGATGACATTGGAGTCCTAATTGGTTTTGACTCTTCTAGACCTAATTTCTTTAACATCTCCTTGATGTATTTAGATTGATTGAAGAAGATACCATCTTCTACTTGTTTTATTTGTAGACCAAGAAAGAAACTAAGTTCTCCCATCATACTCATCTCAACTCGCCATGCATGATTTTAGAGAAATCATCACACATGTCTTGACAAGTGGATCCTAATATAATATCATCTACATATATTTGTACTATGATTATATGTGACTCTCTTTTCTTAGTAAAGAGTGTGTTGTCAACTAACCCCATGGTGTAGTTGTGTTTAACTAGAAATGACTTGAGTCTATCATACCAAGCTTTTGGAGCTTGTTTAAGACCGTAAAGGGCTTTTTTTTAATTTATACACATGTTTGGGTTTTTCAAAATCAATGAAGCCTGGAGGTTGAGCTACATATACTTCTTCATTTATGAAACCATTTAGAAAAGCGCTTTGACATCCATTTGATAAAGCTTTAGATCATTAGCACAAGCATACGCAAGAAGTATTCTTATAGACTCTAATCTAGCCACGGGGCGTAGGTCTCATCAAAGTCTATTCCCTCTTGTTGGTTATACCCTTGAGCAACGAATCTAGCCTTGTTCCTAGACACTACCCGCTTGCATCTAATTTGTTTTTATAAACCCATTTGGTTCCTATTATGGTTTGATTACTAGGTGGAGGGACAAGTGTCCAAACATCATTAGAAACAAATTGATTTAGTTCTTCTTGCATAGCCATTACCCAACTTTCATCTTTTATGGCTTCTTGTGTATTCTTAGGTTCTAAGGTTGAAACGAAACAAAACAAGCTACTTTGGTTTTGAACTTGAGACCTTAATGTTCGCTCGTTTAGTTTTCCTATGACTTTATCTACGGGTGATCTTTGGACTCTTTAATGTTTATTATTTCATCACTTAGAGGTTCTTCTTCTTCACTTATCTTTTTCTTTATTACTATGGCTTCACTTTCTATAATCTCGCCATCGACAAGAGGTGGAGAGGGTTTGGGTGGACTTTCATCAAATTTTATATTTAATGACTCTTCTACCTTCATTGTTTCTTTGTTTAATATGACGTAAGCTTTGCTATTTGGCAAGTAACCTAAAAAGATACCTTCGGTTGATTTAGGATCAAATTTTGTAAGGTAATCTTTAGTGTTAAGAATAAAACATTTACTACCAAAGACTCTAAAGTGATTTAACGTAGGCTTTTTGCCCTCAAGTAACTCATATGGAGTTTTTCCTAAGATTGGTCTAATCAAGACTCGATTGAGTATATACGCTTGAAGTATCAACGCCATTACACCAAAACTTTTGAGGTATGGATTGTTCATTAAGCATGGTTCAACTCATTTCTTGTAGAGTTCTATTCTTTCTTTCTACTACCCCATTCGATTGTGGAGTGCGTGAGCCGGAAGTTGTGAGTAATACCATTAGCGCCACAAAAGCTCAATTGCACTTCATTATCGAATTCCTACCATGATCCGTCCTAATAGACACTATGGGACTTCCTAGTTGTCTTTGGATCTTTTTGCTTAATATTTCAAAATAGTTAAAGGTTTCCGCTTTTGTTCTTTAAAAATTGTGTCCATGTATACCTAGAATAGTCATCCACTATGACCAAAGTGTAGTAGTTGCCTCCATAACTTTGGATAGCGGATGGACCAAATAAATCCATATGTAGTAATTCTAGACACCTAGTTGTGGACACCATGTTTTTAGCTTTATGACTAAAATGAGCTTGTTTTCCTACATTACAAGCATCACAAAAATGATGTTCATATTTTAACTTAGGTAGATCTCTTACTAGATCTTTGGATGATAGCGATTGAAGAAGTCGCATGTTGGCATGCGGACCCAATCTTCATGCCATAAGGTCGAAATATCATCCATAGAGGTAAGACATAGTTTGTCTTTAGGTTCATTACCGATTTTAATGACATAGACTCCATGTTTTCTAATTCCTCTTCCTATGGTTATGCCATTTTTAGTATCTTACTATGGTTTGGTTTCGTAAAAGTACATTGCACTTTTTATCACATATTTTTCCTATACTTAAGAGGTTAAAGTTTAGGTTTTCTATGTGACACACATCGTTAATGATTAGAGATTTGTTAGAAATCGTACCTTTACCGATGATTCTACTTTTGCTATTTCCACACACCACATTACCTCCATTCATGGATTCATATGTGGAGAATAGATCCCTATTGCCGGTCATGTGCCTCGTGCACCCGCTATCCTTGACCCATTCATCGGGTCTAGGTCGACCTTTAAGCACACCTAAAACAATAATAAACTCAAAAGTTTGGTCCCCATTTGTTCATGGGTCCATTAGTGTTAAACATTCCATTCATGTTAGACATGTATGGATAAGATGAGTATGCATTCCATGGAGCAAAGTTTTGAAAAGGAAAACCGTTTTGCATATTTGGATTCCATCCCATTTGATGGTTACTTTTCGGGTAAACGTTATTAGGTCTCCTAAATGAATTAGGTTTTGAAAAGGGTGGAGCTTTGTTTCTTGCAAAAGTAGGATTATATTTTGGAGGTGGTTGTTTAGAGGTGACATGAGTTGGTTTCTTCTTATTAACGATATGACAAATCAGTTCTAGATGAAGAAGCTACGTTATTACCACTATTTGCTACAGCAGATCCATGGATCCCTGGCTGTACACTAGCGGTTCCTTATCAAGGGATCCGGATCCGCCACAAAAGGGTCGGTTTTTCTAGTGCTTTAAAAAATTTTGTTTCTTTATTTTCACTAGTTGATGGATCAAGTTGTTGAACACCTAAACCTTTTTGGTTGTTGCCGGTTTTAACACCATCTAGTATCGTATCTAAAGTGTTCGTACTCATTCTACCAATTTTAGAATCTAGATGATCAACTAGTGTTTGAAGTTGAACGCAAAGTTCACATTCACCACTTGCTATTTTACCCTTTTCCAAACGTTTTAGTTTTGCTTTTAGTTCTATGACTTCTTTGTCTAAACGCTTATTTTGACTCTTTAAAAGCTTGTTTTTGTTAACTAGTTTTAAGCTAATATTGCATAGTTTATCATATTCATTATGTAATGAGTCGTCATCAAGTGATGAGCTACTATAGTATTCGTGACATACCTCGTCATTTGCCATGAGACAAATTTCTTCGTCCTCCTCGCCGCCATTCCCCACGTGCAGCTCCACGAAGCCTTTTGATCATCCCGTTTGGGACACTTACTAATAAAGTGGTTTGGGTCCCCACATTTTAAGCAAGTACGATCATCCTTTGGCTTTTCGTCCTCTTTGCTTTTTCGAAAGCCTTTCTTGTCGTCATACGGTTGTTTGACGTATCTTCCCTTTCTTCTAAAGAACTTTTTAAAGTCCCTTACCGCCATAGCGCACTCTCGTCGTCACTACTTGAGGAGGAGTCTCTCCTCATCGCTTGAAGCCTTTTTGGCTTTAAGGGCAAGATATTTATGTTTCTCTTTCACCTTTGAGGCTTCGAATCTTTAGCGAGGACAAGCTCGTAGACTTTTAGGTTGCCTATGAGTTCGTCGAGAGTAAGGATTGTCAAATCTTTTGACTCTTCGATTGCCGTCACCTTGGATCTCCACTTCGATGGAAGTGCTCTTAGATATCTCCTAACATGGTTACGGCTAGAAAAAGATTCATCAAGTGCTTGTAAAGATGTAATAATAGTATTAAAGTTAGCAAATGAATGATCTATAGTTTCCTCATCCGATATTGAAAATTGTTTCTATTGTTGAACAAATAAATCAATTTTATTATTTTTAACTTGTTGGTTGCCTTGATGAGTTACAACTAAAGAATTCCAAATTTTTTTAGAGGTTTTAAGCATAGAAATTCTTTCAAATTCCTTTTTGGGTAAAGCATTATATAAAACCATTTTTGCTTCACTATTTTTAGAAAGTTTTTTCTTCAATTCATCACTTAATTTATCATGAGGTATGTTAACTATATTTCCTTTATCATCATTTGAGGTAGCCTCAAAGTCGCCTTCAACAATAATGTACCAAAGATCAATATCTTTAGATTTCACATATGTTTTGAATCTATTTTTCCAATATATAAAACCATTAGTTTCAAGTAGTGGTGGTCGTTGCATAGATTGCCCTTCCTTATAATTTTCGAAACCCATAGTGATCGAAAAGTTTTTAAAATACAATTTTATTTTAAAACTTTTATAAACTTAGCTCGATACCAATTGTGGAAAACTAGAAGGGGGTTGAATAGTTTTGCCGATTTTAAGTTAGTTTCAAAAACTTTAGATTCGTTAATATGTGAGATCTTATGGATGTAGAGAAAGTATAGATCTAATGATAAAGCAAGTAAATAAAGTTAAAGCGAAGGAAAGAAAAGACACAAACGATGTATAGTGGTTCGGCTACAAGGACACCTTCCTTGCCCTACTCCACTCTCGAGTCACCTACTCGAGAGTTCAAGCACTATGTCAACAAACTCCTTCACTTGGCGGAGAAGCCTTCACAACGTCGCTTACACTTTTTCCGGTACAAAGCTAAATACCGAGTCCGTAGCACGGTGGACCAAACCAACACAACTATTACACAACAAATATGTGAAATATCAAATACAAGATCTTCGCTACAGAAATCTTGCGGAGTGACAAATCAATCAAGGACCCCTTGCTTGGATGACTTGTAGAATGCTCGTGATCTCGCCTTAGAGAAGGACCTATATAAGGATCACAAATAGAAAGAAAGAAGAACAACTCTCTAGATCAAGTGATCTATATGTTAGAAGAGAATGAGAGTGTATGAGAGATTTAGTAAGAAGAGGGGTGAGTTAGAATGAAGAAATGACTCTCTATTTATAGGCAAAATTCTTCACTGTTCCCCGGATCCCACGGATCCCTTCCACTTGGGATCCGCCTAGTGTAATCCTAGGGATCCGTGGAACGCTCCTCTTTGCCCATGGGTTTTTGGGTTATGGGTCATAGGTTATGGGTTGGTCCATGGGTTTTCTTTAGATTCAATGTATCTAAGTATACATTGTATCTAGTCTACTTGGGTATGGGTTAAGATCCATGGGTTATGGTTTTTACCCATCCTAATAAACTATTACAACAAATGCTTAATTATTACATTTTTGTATTTAAATGGCTATATGTAAATGCTTTACAAAAATAACATGTATCCTTATAATTATACTTAAGATAACATTATATTTGTTATCAACAAAACACAAAGAGATCGCAAAATATTAATAAACGTTTTTACGGTTTATTTGTATTAACAGATAGTTTGGGTTAAATGATATTGATATCCTTCTAGTGTTGTAACAAGGAGTGGGTCTCCTTTGGGATGGTTGTGTTGTGGTGTAGTGTTGGGTAGTAGTTCCTCATTTGTAATAGAACTCGGTATCTAGCCTTGTACCGGATAAAGTGTAGGCGACGTTATGATAGGTTTGTTTCTACCTCGTGGAAGAACTCGGTGTTTAGCCTTGTATCGGATAAAGAGTAGGCGACGTTGTGAAGGCTTCTCCGCCACATTAAGGAGCTTGTGTTGTGTAGTGCTTACGAACTCTCGAGTGGGGTACTCGGGGAGTGGAGTAGGGCAAGGAAGGTGTCCTTATAGCCGAACCACTATAAATACTCGTGTCGTGTTTTGTGTTCCTTTACTCTTTATCTTTGCAACTGCTTACTTATATGCTTATCTATCAATATCCAACACACATATCAAATAGATTGACATAAGTCGATCTAAATAGTTTAAAACGAAGTTTTAATTAGTAAAACTATTCAACCCCCCTTCTAGTTTCCACATTTATTATGTTTAGTGAGTAATTAGTTTTGAAAATAACATGGTTCTTAATTATTTGTCAAGTGAAAACTAAAATTTTGAAGCCGAAAACTGTCCTTACCATTTGAGGCAGAAAATTGCCCTTGTTTGGTGTTTTCAAGCCGAGTTCTCCGCTGTAGACGTAAAACATCATTCTGAAAAACTTTCGTGATTAAATTTTTTGGTGAATCGGACCAAAAGTGCCTCGAAAAAAATCCAGAATCGTGCAGTAAGGATTTTGACAGTTTTCAGTTTTTCGGTTTCATTAACTTCTTTCGGTCATAACTTTTGACTTGTGTGTCCATTTTGGGTGATTCAACCTTGCTATGCTTTCCTTGTAAGTTCCTCTATCATTCTATAAGCTTTGTCAAGTTTATAAGTATATAATTCTAGTCGTTTTCCACAGCATAAGTCATTAGTGTACTTGTTTTAATTGTTTTGATAACATAAGATAACAAGTAAGTGTTTTCATTTGTTTATAAGATTTTGCACATCATGAAATAAATAGTGACCGTATATAGAATATAGAGATTATGAAAACATAGTAAGGATGATGAGCATAGGTTTCCTTACAACTTTTGGCTAAGAAAGGATAAACAAGGACAAGGACTAGGACTATAACACAACTCCACTCTTTAGAAGTCTTCCACACTTCTTGTGAGCTGGTAGGACTTATGCTAGACCTTGGTTACTTAAGTAGCTTTAAACTTTAGAGAAATCATCAAAGGTTTGCTAAGAATTGATGAGGCTTGCAAAGAACTTGATAGGGATTACTTGTATCTTCAATCTTGTTGTTATTCTTGAAGTAAAAATCAAAGTATTGAAGGTGTTATTGTGGTTTATGGTTGGCATCTAAATGGAAGCCAGAGGGCTTATATAGCCTCTTGAGGAGGTGATTAGAAGGGTGAATCACCTTAATTCTTTGCTAAGATATACATGTGTTACAAAATTAGCAAGACTTAGGCATTAAGGTTGCAATCTGTAGTGATCTTGGACTAAGACTTAAAGACTAAGTTTTTGGTTAAATGAAGACATGTGTTTAGTAAGTCTTTGGTTAAATGAAGACATGTGTTTAGTAACTTAGTGACTAAGTTTGGCTTAGGATTAAAACATGTGTTTACTAAGTTTCTTTGAGACTAAGACTTGAGTGTATGAAAGTTTTCTTAGTGACTAAGAAATAAATTAAATGACTAAGTAATTTTAGATATTTACAACTTAGTTTATTTAGTGTAAATATTGAGTAGTTTGATATTATTTAGTTTATAAATCAAGGGATGATTTTTATGGTCAAATGAAGAGGGAAATGTGTTGACTTTTCCAAAAATATAAAATCGTTTAAACGTCTTACAAATTACGGTGCAGGTATATGTTAAGTTTGCATATAAATAAAAATGTTCAAATCACAAGTTTAGTCTCGTAAATTACAGGGTCTATTTGGTAATATTTGAAATTAATTTTTTATAAATTCCATAAATGATTATAAGTGAACTAAATATTAATATGATATAATAAAAATGTTCAGAGTTAGTTTTCGTTACGTGCAAGATAACCTAAACAGTTATATTTAAAGTTCATAATTGTACACGATAAAATGTTTATGTTTTAAATAATAATTAACGTGAAGTTTCGAGTTGTTACACTTAACTTGTTTGCATCAAGATGATTATTGATTTTGTCTAGTGTTGGTTAATCACGAATTATGATATTGTGAATACTCAACATTGAGTTATTTGAAAAATGATTATCTTTTGTGTGGAAACGTAGAGGGGGGTGAATACGTTACCGTTTAAAAACTTTAGATCTTTAGTATCAAATCGCTTATGAAGCTTGTTATAATATGAAAGTTCCAATTATTGTTTGTGACCAATGTAAAGTATAGTAAACCATGTTGTCACACAAGCATTAACATCAAACCACATCACAAGCAATAGTATAGTGTAACTATAAAAGTAAAGAGATAAAGAAAGGAAAGTGCAAACCGAACACGAGGATTTATAGTGGTTCGGTCACGGATCTCCTTTCCGCCCTACTCCACTCCCAGAGTACCCAACTCGAGAGTTACTTCACTAAATCAACAAGCTCCCTTCTTGGCGGAGAAAACCTTACAATCGTCGCTTACACTTTTTCCGGTACAAAGCTAAATACCGGGTTCTAGTTCGAGGTAGAACCAACCTAACGTCGCCTATACAATATTTCTGACACTAAGCTAGATGTCGAGTTCTTTTACAAGGGTACAACCACTCCCAATATGTTTTATGGCCCAACATAACAAACCTTGTGTTTTATGGCACAAACACATAAACCATCTAATCTAGTTTGGTGAAAGTGTTGTGATAATGCAATGATGTTCTACACTAATGATCCATGACACAAATGTCTAATGGATATGAATAACTACTTCTACCATTTTGGTACCGTGGGGGTCTGACAGCAAGATTACCAAAATCTTACCAAAGTCAACCAAATCCATCCAAGATTGTGTAAGCTATGTAGAGTCCAACTCTAAACAAAATATTCTATGAAATCTTCTAAAGATTACAAGGATGATGCATGCCATGATGTAATATGTATTTCCATTTTAGATTAAAAAGTTTATCAAAGTAAACTTGTAAAATGTATTATGTAACTAGTTAATAAAATGTCTAGTTACCTTTTGAAATACTTGTGAATGCAAAATGTAAAATGAGGTTCGAAATAGAATGGTTAACCTATTAAAATACTTAGTGACTCTAAACGTATTTTAAACATTCTAAATGATTTGTTATTGGGTTTGATCATAGTGCCACATAACAAACATGTACGAACCTGTGTTGTAACATACGAGGACTTGAGACATCGAGAGGAGTTGAATGTATGTTGAGACAAAGTGTGATTACAAGTAACTTGTACATTTTACGTTATGTATTACAAGTTACATGTTTGTCATCAATCAAAACAAACGAGACTGTATAGATTAAATATCGTAATATTTGCACTAACAATCTCCCCCTTTTTGATGATGACAAAGATATGTAAACGTAATAGAAAGTAAAATGTAAAAGGTTACTTGTATCCTTACTACCTTTACATTACCTTCTCCGTTTACACTCTTTCCCCCTTTTGTCGAAACAAAAAGGGCGTGTCCTTGGAGTTTAACTTTATTTCTCCCCAAAAAGGCGAGCTTGCATCATCCCTAGTGAAGTTAAACCGTCCACTTCAATCCGTCCCTTGTTTGGTAGCGGATCCATGGATCAAATAAAGAGGCTTAACCTACATCAAGGTTAGTTTTATGCAACAAAAATTATGAGAAATATATGAAAAAGAAAAATGCATAGCAATGTTAGCCTATTTTCTCCACTTTTTATCGAAGCACAAATGCTTGTTTGAAAAGTGAGAATGATGCTAAATGCGTGCATGCTCCCCCTTGACGGTTGCTCCCCCTTGTTTGAGGCGTCAGGGTATGATTAAAAACCTACAAAACAAATATTAGTATAATAGAAGCTTTGTCTTTAGACAAATATTTCATATACAACCAAGTGTATAGACGATGCAATATGAGTGCTTAAAGGATATTCCTCCTTGTTCTAGGGTGTCAAGAAGCACCTAAAATAAGAAAAATAATTGATGCAAACTTCATCCTTAGATGAGTAAGTTATATACAATCGAGTGTATATGATGATGAACCTACAATGAAAAACATTAGTGCAATATATTTCATCTTTTTCACAAAGAAAAATAAGATGTATATATGTGATAAATGATATAATCAAAGATCTTCATGAAGTGTAGTCTCCTAATTACAATCATAAGAAAAGTGAGAATATAATATGATAAAAGCCTACAAAATAATTCCTAGAAAGAAGATATGAAGTCTTCCACCGGGTGTGCCACTAGTGGTGCTAGTGTTGGTGTCGGTTTACTAGTAGGATTCATGTGGTGATGGTAGAAGACTTGACATTTACAAAAGCAAGTGTTTGCTAATCCATGGTGGTGATGATTAGTGAAAGTGGTGATGGAAGGTGGTGGTGATTAGGTAGGAAGCTATTAAGGAGTTAGAAACTCGTATGTATAGCAAATATAAAAATATGGACTCATGCAATCCTTTCGTCATGTCAAGTGACCAAAGCTAAGAGGAAAAAAAATGTGAATGGACATTGCATTTCAATGATGCATAAGGGTTATGATTTGAATGATTTATTGATGCTAACAATCTATTGTTTTGAGCAAGTTCTCATATGCTTCAACCCAAGAGTAATCAATAATGCGTTCTATCTAAGAATATTATAATGAAGATACCAAAAGATATAAAAGTGATGAAGATAAATTCGTTCATTGATTGACACGAATTATAAAAATGACCTATTCTAGGTGACAATGGGAAAGGTAGTATTAGCATGGTTTTGACCGACATGGATGATTATCACTTTGAAAAGAAGTGAAGACAATATGGAAAATACTAATAATGAGTACCTATATGAGGATGAGAATGACATCATATGAGTGAAAGTTGGATGGACCAAAGTGTTGGAGATGGCTTTTTTTGATTAATATATCGTTTGCACTGACAAGGACATGCATGATAAGCGAGAAAAGGATAAGATCCTATGATGGTGTTCTAGATAGTGAAGTTGTAAGGTGCTAGTTTAAGGAAAATCCTATATGTGGAGATGAAGACGTTTTGTAAAAACACATGATGCATTTTTCACTTGATGAGGTATTGGTACGAAAAAGGTTGAACTAGTTGTGGTTTCATAAACCGGTTTTAGCTAAGTGGTGTTTACCTATGTGTTGGTATTGTAGAGTCTAAGAGACATAAAATTTGACAAAAGACAATTATGTGAATGAATTTCTCTCCCCCTTAATTGGTGGACATCCAACATAATGTGTAATGTATCAAATAAGGAATGACAACAAAGTGTTTAGGAGGTTATTCGGGCTAACGAAAGAGATGAGCTTAGTGATGTTTTTCTGGATGATGGTTAGCATACAATGAACTTCATCCTTAAAGTCACGTACCTCTTCTCGATTAATACGAGATGATCGTATGATAAGGCATGTGGTTTCCTAATAGGAAGTGAAGATGATTAGAGTATTGTTATAACTAAATAATGATGGAGATGATTTTTGGAAAGCCGAAGCAAAAATGAGATTTGGAAAGAGGTCGGTTGAAAGAAAAAAATGCAAAGCCAACCCTCTAGAACTTAATTCTATATGCTTTTAAACTATATGCAAGTGTAGGGGTCCCATAAAGCATAGTACTAATCTATGTAGCAATAAAAGGGATTATGTAAAATGAGCATATAAAAGTTAGAACCAAGTGAGATAACAAATAATTTGTTATCAACCTACAAAACAAATTTGTTAGTGACAAAAGATGTTAACATGATAGAAATCAAATGATAACATATTATATAAGCAAAAACAACACATTGCACTTAGTAGACAAGAAATCACCACACAAGATAGCATCAAAACAATCATATTATGCAAGAATACGCCTTTATTCAAGACATTTCATTATGAGATTGTTTTGTCGTTAGATTTAGACACTTAAGCATACTTGGATATACAATAATCTATGTGATTAATTTGTAAGATAAAAAGGCTTCTAAAAGTTTGTCATACCAAAAGCACTTTGACAGATTATATGTGCACACGTAGCAAACAAATAATGTGACAAGAAGCAAAAGAAACAAGATGAAAGAATCATGCAATCCATGTTTAAGACATAAAAATTTGGAGCATGTATCATTTAGATCGTACTACACATAGATATAATGAATGCCAACTAATAGCTTTCAAACACAAATATATCATATCAAAATTATCACGTATCAAAATGACATATTATGAGTTCATAAGCAACATGTTAATCATGCTAAAGATAATTCAAAAGTAAGTATCATGCAAATAAAGTTTAGGTTTAAACGTTTAGTAGCATGAAACAAGGATACAAGCATTATAAAGATAAAACCGTACTAAGGTTTACACATTTGACTAGTTATCAAACACTAAGATAATGTCAAATAAACTTATCGTATCAAACAAGAACATGTAATCAACACATGTAAGTGTAATGCAAGTTGTTTTTAAAAGAAAAGTCATATATACTACTTGTTTGATTAGTATTCCTAAGGCGAGGCAAACTATCAATATTTTAACACTTACTTTAGGCAAGTATAGGAATACATATTTTTCAAGTTGGAGAATGAATATGAGACTATTACTAGCGGTGCTCAATTAAGGCTAAACACGACCATTTTTACGGGTGATTCCACATACCCAACTTCTCTCCAGGAAGCAATTCAACCGTTAGGTCAAATTGAGTTTCTAGTGCAATAGGTTCTCCAGTAGTCATTCTCATGTTAGAAAGATGGGAACTCCTACTTTTGCGTATTAAAGTGCATAAAAGATGATAGTTTACCAATACTTGGCTTAATGTGACTTAACTAATATGCAATATAACTAAGGTGATGAAGACGTCATGTTATACACATGAATTTTAACAATGGTGTGTTTGATAAACAATGTGTTTGAATCTTGTGTTTAGAATCTAAAGTTGTTCTAATTACACAGCTAATTGTATGATCTAATGGATTACATCTTTTATGTTGAGTTGAAGTGTGTACTTTAAATGTGAATTGATCATCTAAGACTAGAGAATGGAATATGTTAAACTAAGAACGTTCTCAAGAGAGATCTTTGGAATATTATTTAACAAGAATCTAAGTGAGGTTACCAACTTCAATAGATCTTGTGTATGCTCTAAAGATGTGTAGTTTTAACCTTGGATGTGCACTCGGTTTGAGCAAGGTTAGGTTAGAATGTATGCTTGAAAGGAAATAGATACAAATAGTATCTTTCAACAAATGAGATTATCCCATGGGATAAAGTTATCATGCTTATGAAAACAAGTATGACAAGATGAATTGGATATGCTAGTTCATAGAACTTGTAGATGTTTGTTTCAAGATCATTTAGCCAATGAGGTGTAATGAAATCTCTTGTAACACAACTATTTATGTCGCAAGAGTGATGCATAGGATATACAATATCCTTTTAACAAAATGAAAGCTTAACGCATGAATCTTAGTCATAATGTTCTTCGAAACATCATGTTTTCCTAAATGAAGATATGAAGCCAAAGTGTTTGAATCGGATAGTCCCATCTAAATAAACTTGGTCTCAAGATTATATTCATTAGATGATGACAAGAGGAATTCACTCGAGTTTCTTATGTATACTCCTCAAGAGTCATTGTTTCTTGGGGTGTATGATGTTGGCTTTGAGATTGCATTTTAACATATGTTGTTAAAATGTTGATTTGAGGTTTAACGAAATTTATGCAGAAGTTTAACGACAAAGTATTACTAATACTTTGATAATTTGTGAAGGTAGTACTACTTATACCTAGTGGAAATTGACAAAAATTACCAAGAGCACCATGCTTATTTGATAGTTGAGGTTCTAGCCGTAATGAATTATCTAAGTCCTTATATGTGGGAAAGGATGGTTGAGTTTGTTCAAACATGCATTTGATTTGTACAAGTGTTGGACTCAAGGGGTTTTTTTTTAGCAATACACTCAATAAATTCAAATGATGGTAAGGATGGTGGATTGGTTGATCTAGGTGGTAGGACTTCTAGTGTGTCTAAATAAGGATGTGGTGATGTAGGGGTTTGTTGTACTATGGGAGTACTTAGGTTGATTGTCCATAGATGTTGAACACAAAAAGTACGGATACTAATTCTTATGGTTCATTGGTTGCTACAACTAGTGGGTGAAGTGCTTGAAGTTTTGGTTATGTCTATGAAGCTTAGGGGTTGAGGTATAGGTTCACCTTGAAAGGGCACGTTTGATTTAAAGGATGCTCTTGGAAGTTCATGAGCAATACGCTTAAAGGTGCCAAAAGATGGAAGAGGGATAGTAGGTGTCAAAGAGGGATAAGTGGCACAGTGGGTTGTTTGTTTTGGATAAGTGTTTTAACATGTGTTGTTAAAATACTTGGGTGTTGATTTTTCGGATATGACTTTTAATGACTACAATCGTAAGTCGCATATACTTGAATATTTCGGATGAAATACTTAAGTTGTCAATCCTAATTTGTTGAGATTAGATTGAACTCAAGGATAACAAGACTTGATAGTATGTCTTTAACATACGTGTGAGTTATGACTCTATGTAAATACTTATCGTCTTGAAGGATGACACATTATTTTCATGTTTAACCAAGTGAGGAAATACATGTAGATACAAAGCAATATCTAAAGTCATATGTTAGACTTGCGTATGATATCTTTGAAAGTAATGAGTACGGATTTGTTAGTCTTGGTAAGTTATCTAAGTCATCCGCAAATGGGTGAGGAGATGTTGGTGGTGTTTGCACAAAGTACAAGTTTTGGAGACTTTGGTAGTGAAGGTGTTTTGGATGATGGTGGGTGATTTTGGTGGTGGAGTTCGAGTACTTAAGTTTAGAAAGTTCACATCTTGAATGGGTGATGAGATATTGAGAGGTAATGAGTCTGAGGATGAAGAGTTCAAGTTAATGAAACAACAAGATCGAATGCTAATCCTAGTGGTTTTTCTTAAGTGAATTATTTGAGGTTGAGTATTTAGTCATTTTGACTTTGCTTTGAGAAATGCTATGCGTAAGGAAAAGTAACAGTGAAGGTGTGAAAATGACCATCCTGAATGTGTCGATTTATGGAACTAAGGATTCATGGACTTGAAGTTAATCCATACAAATATAGTAGTTTCTAATGAGATGGAAGTGTCTAAGATCATGTCAAACATCCTAAGTTAATCCATTGAGGATGTGTTGAGTGAGGTATGAAAGATATGCATTAACAACTATCCTAGAAACAAAATTTGGTAAATCAGATTGCGAGATTTAGTAAAATTCAACAACTTACCTGTAGGATCCACGACACCATTTCTTTACACATGCGGAACCTTTAAATTGGTGCCGCCTGGTCCGCCTGTACAGGTATGGCGGTACCAAAATCCATAACGGACGAAACCAAATTAATGGTACCGTCTGGTCCGTGGAGACCAGAAATCTTAACAGACCCATTTTTTAGGTGTCGGGGACTTTTCCGAAACCTGAAACTTTGCTTAAAACATGTGACATTAATTATTTATAGTTAGGAAAAGTTGATATCACATATACAAACGTAGTGGAGCATAGACTTTGACCAAGGGCTAACGATTTTCACATGAAAGTGAAAATGGGTAAAATTTGATAACACACTTGTGCTATCCCCCTGCATAAACCGGTTAGCATACAACATTTTTTTAAGTCATATTATCATCCTACAAAGAAAAAACAAATAAATTACATCATACAACATTGTTTTTGTCCTTGTACCAAACACTCTCTTAAAACCTTCATTTTTCAAAGTACTTGACTAATTTATTTAGTACTCATTGCTAAGTGAGTTATGCCATTTCATAAGTTATGCGAGATGTTAGTATAACCTATGCAAAAGACGTGATCTAATTCTACAAGCGATGGTAAAACAATTTTCCTACTTAGTGCACAAAATCTAGCAAATATCCTATTGTGCATAAACAAGAAGTCGTCAAACAAGCGAATAAATAACATGGCAAGATTGACACTTATATTATGCAAACAAACAAGTGTAAACAACAATTTGAAAATAAGCAAGCAACATATATGAAAACAACATAAACAAGTGGTCATTTAGTAAAGCATAACAAGAAAGACACTTTTCGTCATTTTGAGTTTAAATATGACGATGTATACCAAGCTTGATTATTTTCCTTTAAACATATTACCAAATTAATTAGTTTCAAAAGAAGTTGTATCAAAGTTCTAAGAATACCAACTTAAATTGTTTGATTCAAAAATTTGAGTTTTTATGTTAAAGTAAAACTTAATATTTTAAACATACTGTAGTATTTGGTCTATTTTACTTATTTAAAATTAGAATCAGGCCTTGAAAGTATTTTTAAGTGAAAGTAGACTCAATTCCCTTTAAAATGATAGGTGGCTCGGCTCGTACGGACTTACGGTTAATTAGTTATGATTTTTTGAAGTTGCCCAAAAAACTGCATACTGTACAGACGGATTCCACGGAACCAAATAAAGGGATCCGCCCTTTATAAGATTTGGTGCCGTGGTCCTCTGAGACAGATTCACCAAAAATAGTATTTGACATAGAGAAAACGTGTGTGACTCACTAGATTTCATAGTAAACATATAATACACATACTTAACAACATATCTACTTATGTAACTTATCTTAAACATTTACGGAGGTGATTTTCCAACTAAATTTATAGTTATTCCAAACACTCCTTTAAAATCATATTTCTTCGTAAATTTTCTATAAGCACACAATATAATACTTACAAGTTCTTTCAAGAAACTTTTATTTTATTTTTCAAGAAAACCTTCAAGCTTGTATACAAAGTTACATTTAACAACAAAATTTCTAAGTATAACAAGCAAAGCATTTTTCATATTATTTTTCGCTTCAATGGTAATTTGATACATGTATCGTACTCTATTTTAAAAACCATTTGTTTTGAAAATACGAGCTACGTGGCTCTGATACCAATTGTGGAAACGTGAGGGGGGTGAATACGTTACCGTTTAAAAACTTTAGATCTTTAGTATCAAAATCGCTTATGAAGCTTGTTATAATATGAAAGTTCCAATTATTGTTTGTGACCAATGTAAAGTATAGTAAACCATGTTGTCACACAAGCATTAACATCAAACCACATCACAAGCAATAGTATAGTGCAAATATAAAAGTAAAGAGATAAAGAAAGGAAAGTGCAAACCGAACACGACGATTTATAGTGGTTCGGTCACGGATCTCCTTTCCGCCCTACTCCACTCCCAGAGTACCCAACTCGAGAGTTACTTCACTAAATCAACAAGCTCCCTTCTCGGCGGAGAAAACCTTACAATCGTCGCTTACACTTTTTCCGGTACAAAGCTAAATACCGGGTTCTAGTTCGAGGTAGAATCAACCTAACGTCGCCTATACAATATTTCTGACACTAATCTAGATGTCGAGTTCTTTTACAAGGGTACAACCACTCCCAATATGTTTTATGGCCCAACATAACAAACCTTGTGTTTTATGGCACAAACACATAAACCATCTAATCTAGTTTGGTGAAAGTGTTGTGATAATGCAATGATGTTCTACACTAATGATCCATGACACAAATGTCTAATGGATATGAATAACTACTTCTAAATGATCTTCCATTGATAAGAAGCCTTCATGATGAAGATCACAAGTTCCCTAAACTTGTTATGATAGATCTTCAGCTTGTGGTGAGTGGGAATGGCTAGATCTCCAAGCTTTCCTTGGTTGATCAAGATATAGAGTATGCTTACAACAAAGATGAATGTTAGAAGCATTATGATCATGTGATGGTGAGGGTGATTAATGTATGTTTCTACATTGTTATCTACAGATCTAAATGATGCAAGAAGGGTAGAGATAAAGTGTGTTGAAGGGATTGTGAAACAACTTGGTTTGGCTTGCTATTTATAGCCAAAATGGACAGGAGCGTCCACGGACCACGGAACCCTCAAAAGGGTTCCGCCCGTGTACCATTTTGGTACCGTGGGGGGTCTGACAGCAAGATTACCAAAATCTTACCAAAGTCAACCAAATCCATCCAAGATTGTGTAAGCTATGTAGAGTCCAAATCTAAACAAAATATTCTATGAAATCTTCTAAAGATTACAAGGATGATGCATGCCATGATGTAATATGTATTTCCATTTTAGATTAAAAAGTTTATCAAAGTAAACTTGTAAAATGTATTATGTAACTAGTTAATAAAATGTCTAGTTACCTTTTGAAATACTTGTGAATGCAAAATGTAAAATGAGGTTCGAAATAGAATGGTTAACCTATTAAAATACTTAGTGACTCTAAACGTATTTTAAACATTCTAAATGATTTGTTATTGGGTTTGATCATAATGCCACATAACAAACATGTATGAACCTGTGTTGTAACATACGAGGACTTGAGACATCGAGAGGAGTTGAATGTATGTTGAGA
>OU343216.1:87745897-87786685 GCA_910596185.1 Chrysanthemum makinoi
GATCAAATAAAATATGAAGTGTGAGTTTAAGAGCGGAAGAGTAATGGATTAAAACGAAACGGTAGATCTACAATCATCTTAGAGTGTGATCTAGGTGAGTTATGTATGAGTAGGAAAGATCAACCTATCTTGATAAGGACTTAATTTTGCCTTAAGGCACTATGCTTAGCTTAGTGTGTGAGGTGTTCTAAGGATATGTTTGAAATATAATGCTTGTAATTGCATTTTCTGTTCGCCGGATCCCACGGTTCCCTAAGAGTAGGGATCCGTCTAGTACAATCTTTGGGATCCGCCCATCTGTTCAGCAGGACCTTTACTAAAGGTATGCAATGATCTTGACAATGCATTATATCTCAAGGATAGTCTAAAAAGAGTTTTAATACTAAGATATCAAATGTAAGATGTTTTATTTCATGAGAGAAGTTAGATTACATTGATAAAGCACGAGTACAAGAGATTTGATCCTATTTTGGAATACTACTAGTTTCCTTGAGTGTTTTCGCTAGGAGGATCATTATGTGATTGATGAGTGTTGGTGGAATCAAGAAAGAAGAAATTCTTCATGAGGGATATGTTTAGCGGTTCCATCATCTTGTTCACAAGTACGTACAACGGACTTTGAAATTGAGGATGGAAGTGCATAACATTATGATAGAGACGTGTCAAGAACATTCCATAAGGGATGAGTTTATTATTGGAGCCTTGAAGATTTGCAATTCGCCTTGCTTGAAGTAGGCGAGATTGTATGGTTGTTGTGTTAGCAAACGGTACAACATGTGAGCACAACAAGCGGGAAGGATTTCTCGATTTCCCTTAAGGCTCCAAACATTTTCACGTAGGATGAGTGCAAGAGGCTTGTACTCTTCTCGGATATCCCTTGTAAATATAATGTTTGGATCGGAGTAATATGGTCGAGGTTTGCATATTATGCGATTTAAATCTTCCGGAGGGGGTATGTGTGAACAATATGGACTATTTTCTTCACGAAAGTTGAAGAGAGAATCAAGAGACCAATCTTGGGTGAAGGCACATTGTCCTTGATTGGGAATCCGGAGGATGTGAGCAAAATGCCCAAGGGTTAGAGTGAACTTTTGGTTTTGATATAAAACCAAAGAGATAGAGAGCGATCCTCGATTCTTAACGAGTTCGACTTGACGGAAGAATTCCATTATGAACCTTGGACATATATTCTCATTGATTTCAAGAAGACATTCTAGTCCTATGGCTCGGAAGGAGGTATTGATACCTTCTTCGAATTGTAGAGAGGTGTCTACAATACGTCCTTCATGGAAGTGATGGTTTTCGAGATTATTGCACCCACGGACATGATTGCCAGGTGTGTTGGGTTCGAGAGAGATGTTCGGAGTGTAGACGCTAGTGAGTGAAAAATCAAACTCATATTCATGCGTCATAGTTGAACCTATAGGAATGACAAGTTAATAAAAGGAGATGTTTGTGGTCAACTTATGATAATCTAATGTTTTTACTAGATTTTTATTAACAATGGTTTTAACAACAATGACATTTAACTAAAGTTTTTGACTTTCTAGTGGATTATTATTTTTAGAAAGATAGTGGTTTTTAATCTTGCATGAAAACTTTTTTTCCAAAGATATCGGATCCCACGGTTCCTTTACAAAAAGGATCCGACTAGTATATCCTCCGAGATCCGTGGATCTGGAGACAGTTTTGATAAAGAAATAGGTTTTACAGTTTTATACCACGAAATATGTTTTATCCTACATTTTCTTTTAGCATGCACACATGACTTCTAATGTATCACGAAAGAAAATAAAACATATAATTCAAAAGAAATGACAAACACATTATGATAATAATAACCTAGATAAACTAGATCATTAGTAATATTGCATTTCAATACTAAGGATGATACAAAGGATTGGGTATATGATCCCAATGTAGATTAACAACACAAAGTAAATGTCTCTATATGTGAACTTCATCATAGGGAACACAAGTGCGATGAGTGTTAGGGCGATGAGCACGAGTGCGATGTAAACCATGTTGATGACGGATCTTCTTGGTTTCGGTTGAGATGAAATGAGGAGGAAGATGAAGTTTTTGAGTAAGATAAAATTTTGAAATTGGAGGATTTTAAAAAGTGAGGGTTTGGTAGAGTGGTCGACGGTGGGGTTTTATAAGGAAGGAGGAATTTTTGAAATTCGTGTTTTATTATTGGATTTAAAAGAAACAAAACAAAGTTTTATATACCACGACTTTAGATGAGAGATAAAAACACGTATGTGAGAAAAGACTTCCTAGTGAAGCTTTATGTAAAACACGTATAAGAACAAAAGATAATCATATAAATACCTAAATAGGCATACTTAATTATCAAGCAAAATAAAAAAGAAAATCATACCTCTAGCGCACTTAGGAATGTCTTTACAAATGACACAACAAATGTCACTTAGACGATTCCCGCTCCTTTGCGATTAGGATACCTTCTTAAGGAAGGTATTCTTGTTACCAAGCGACTCCTAAATCTTGGTGGGTATGAGCTTTGACTAATCAACACGACAAAGAAGATTAGTGCAATTAAATGAAAAAGTAAAAAGAAAAATGTTGTTATCAATCTCAACATCCAAACATATAGTTTAAAAAAAACATGGTGTTTGCTTTTATGAAAAAAACCTTCTTTGTAGTTTTCAATTAACCATGGATCGTATCAAGTTTTTAAAGGTACACTATACTTCAAGAAACTTGGTAACGAAGCTCTGATGCCAATTGTGGAAAACTAGAAGGGGGGGGGGTTGATCTGTGCTAAACCGTCAAGCTACCTCACACAAGCTAGCCACTTGTGAATGGCCAACCGTAAGAAGCTTAAAACTGCTTAAAACACAAATACAATGAAGTCCTGGAGAATAGAATGAATTCCCGGGTCGTTAAGTCCCACGGAGACTCAATGGGGTGTAAACACTTTCAGACGATAGAATGATCACTAAGGATAGTGATCAGTAAGGATTTGATTGGAAATTATACCTAAAGAAAAAAAATTTATAAATTACAGCGACTTAAATACAAATTAAGAAAATTAAAAAGTTAAAATATATTAAATAAACGCTATCACTATTTTTACAATGATGTTTTTGTGATTTTATAAAACAAAATATCTTAAATAAACTATTTTAACTAAAACGTAAACTTAAATTATCTAAAACGTAACTTAAAATGAAAACGTACGTTAAGTATAAAATTACGCGAAATGCAAAGCAAAAACGTAAAATCTATGAAATAAAAGTCCTACAAGTGTAAAAACAATTTTATTACGTACTATATGACAAAAGAAAATTTTAGAAAAAATATTTATATTTTTTAGACTTTTATATTTTTTATTATGAATTAATTAAGATTTTATACTGATTAAATGTTTAAAAATACTAAAACTATTGAAAAAAATTTGAAACTTTTTTATAAAATACTTAATACTAATACAAATTTATGAAAAATACAAAATTTGCAAAAGCTATTTTAAATAAGCTAGAAATAAGCTAAATATCTCGTATAAGCTTATTAGAAACAAAAGGGTTATATATTAAATAATGCAAATAAAAACTGAAAAAGTCCCTAGGCCAGATGGTGTGTGTGTGTGTGTGGTGAGTTGGGTGGCGGGTTCGAATCCAAAGCTTTTTTGCTAACTTTTTATTTTTTTGACTTTTTCTTTACAAACTTATTAAGCTACTAAAAATGAGCACTTTTCACAACTACAACTTTTTATGAAAATGACCAATAAGCTCAGTTTGAGCTTATTTTCTCAACGATAAGTAGGAAAATGGATTAAAGAACAAGATAATAGCCAAATGGCTTATAAGCTAATAATTAAGCAAAATGAGAAATGGAAATAAGTTGAATACTGATAATAAGCTAGTGTTACAAATGAAAAAACAAAATGACTTGAAAATAAGCACTAGATAAGCTATAAATTTAAAACAAACACTTGAACTAATAAGTTGACCAGATAAGCTATCCAAAAAGCTAAAGCTTTAACAAAGGGGTCCACTATAGAGCTATTGGTGAGCTTATTAAAAACTGAAAAACAACTGCGAATTAAACTTCGGTGTATCGAGTATAACTCGATGTATCTTGAGTGTTTTGGAAAAACAAAAAGCTCTTGCAGGCTTATTAAATAAGCTACAAATGGAAAAATTAAGCTTGTAACCTTGAGACAGCTAGGTGAACTTCTCAAAAAGCTAAAACACATAAGCTAGAGGCCATTAATAAGCTCTCTAAGAGCTTGTGAAATGGGGTACCACAACTGTGCACATAGCACTCTTTGACTTTTTTTTTTCACAAAATGAAAGTTTGACTTAAATGAATTTTGAACTGACTATACTATCTGATTATGTTAATTTAAGGTATAATATGATTAAGTTAAGCTAGGTTACCAAGTTTTGAACTACTTTTATGAGTTTTACACTCAAAATTCCAACATGGATCGAGTAATATGGGATTAAAAGGATTTTTGACTTTTTCTAAAACAAGCACTTGATTTTATTGTTTCTTTGAGTTACTTAGACCTACTGTGACATGGAACAACAACAAACAACAACACAACTGGCCTTTAATGCAGTTAATAAGGCAAATCCAAACAGTACTTTAAGAAACTGTTTTGAAGCTTTTCAAAGTAAAATACTGATTAAGACCATGTCATGGATTCAGAACCTTGTATTATCATTAAATAGGACTAAAGAAGCATGAAATAACAACAGTAGCAACATAAAACTC
This sequence comes from Chrysanthemum makinoi, assembly GCA_910596185.1. NCBI lineage: Eukaryota > Viridiplantae > Streptophyta > Magnoliopsida > Asterales > Asteraceae > Chrysanthemum > Chrysanthemum makinoi. The sequence goes on from OU343216.1 coordinate 87,750,644, forward strand.
AAGATTATCAATTATGCTAATATGACTATGAAACTGAGATTTTTATTAACTATTAATTAAAAAGAACAAGCTACTGGTTTTATTACTTAATTTAACTTAACTACAACTAATAAACATACAAACACAAAGATTTGAGCTAATGACTGTCTTGAACAGTAAAAGGCCAAATTGGATCAAAAGAGCTTACAAGTGATTTCAAGTGAAAGATGAGAACCAAGGACTGAGAACATATCCTATAGCTTCCCAAGAAGCACTAAACCAATAAGCAATCCAAATTCAGCTACCTTGTCTTTAATCTTCACTTCCATTGATTTTTGAATTTAAAGCTATTTTTGAGTATTTTTGTGATTTTTCTGTTTTTAATTCTAAACTGGTTTTTAAGGTCTCTAATAGCTTTAATAAGCTATATGAGGAGCTTATATGGCTTATTCAATCCTTAACAACGACTACAACCATCATTTGGTGATTTTGAGAATTTGATCAAAAGTAAGATTTTTGCATAAACTGAAATGAGACTTAAACGAAATTGATTCTTGAAAACAGATTCAAATATACTTGAAAAACATAAATACAATACTTGGAAGCTTAAAATTACACTTTTATTTGAAAATTAACTTATATGACATACAATAAACTAAATTAGACTAGATAACTCTTCACATTGCTTCCCATTCCTTCTTTATAGACTTTTTAGGACTCACATGCTTCGATCATATCCCATCAACTATCTTGGCCATTGATTGAGTCAAAGTAATCTTAGCCTTTAATTTGGATTTTGGCGCCAAAAGTGTATAAGGTTGCTTGAGATAGTTTGAGTAATTAAAAAGTTTGGGATGTTATGTGAGGTGGAAGGGACAATATGTGAAGTAGTCATGGAGTAGGAGTGATTTGGAAAGCAAAACAGAGGTTTGTGAGTGCTACAGTAAACTGCTATGGTGGGGATGCATTAATTGGTTGTGGGCTGGTGTATAGGTGGAAAGGGGATGGTATACAGGTGTTAGGGGTGAGGTGGAAAGGTGAAAACAAGTGGTGAAAACCACTGGTATTGGGATAACAGGTGTGTAGGAGAAGGGTGAACAGTGGACCTTGGTTTTCTCATTTTAAATATTGGGCCGGGTTGGGTTAATGGACTGGGTGGATAATGGATTGGATTTGGTATTAATAATAAAGAGGATCCGTTTGGTGTAGCTTAATAACCCAAGGACTAAAACTGCAATTCTGCCAAAGTTAAGGGACCAATTTTGCCAATCTTCCATAGTTCTTACAAGGACCAAACCTGCCATAAATAAATAGTACAAGGACCAATGATGATTATTTTCCATTTTTAAATGTCCAAGGACCATTTTTGCCATTTTTAAAAGTTAAGGGACTAAAGTTGTAATTTTGCAATTTTAAATTTCAAGGACTTGTTTTGACAACTTTATGAATCCCTAAGGACTTAAAATGATATTTTTCTTATTTTGATATACCAGGGACTGTTTTTGACAACTTTTTAAACTTGGGGACTAAAACTGCCAATTATGCAAACTTGATACGTTTTCACCAGATTTTGATGTTTTTGCATTTAAAACATATAAAACACTTGTTTGTGATATTTTCATCATTTTGATGTATTTCTGAGTGTTTTCAGATGTTTTTGCAGTCTAGATAGTACAAAAATGATGAGTATTTAGACACTCATCAATCCCCCACACTAAGATATTGCTAGTCCCTAGCAATCTTTTGAGAAAAACTTAATGGATTTGAATCTCTTTACCAAAAGCCATTACTTCTGGAGTAGCCAATTGTTTTAGTTCAAGTAAGAACCTTGGTACAATGATAACCAAATGATTTTGAGCAAATCATAAGCTTTCAACGGATTTGATTTGTCTTTACCGGAAGCCGTTTGCTTCTAGCCAACTCTTAGATAAATTATCAATATTATCTTTGGTGAGCCGATTACCAATTATGGATTTCCAACTGCCTTTACCACAAGCCATAACCTTGCGGGCTAGCCAACTTTTCACTAGTTTAAAGATATGGTGAGTTGAACACCATACAATTTTGGGCAAATTGCAAGCCGTAACGGATTTGAGATATCTTTACCAAGAGCCGTTTGCTCCTGGATTAGCCAATCCTTATGTGGGTTAGACATGGCGGACTGATTACCATTTGCTGAGTAAGTGAAAACACTTACTCCAAAAAAATTTTGGCCAAAAACGGGAGAATTGGGTGGAATAATTACATGATAAAATTCGTGAGAATTCCCCCCACACTTAGAAATGAATATTGCCCTCAATATTCAAAGTACCGGCGGTTATGCCGAAACATAGAACATAAAAGGAAATACTACGGCCATTATTTTGTTTTTGATATATACACATTTTTTTTTTTTGAAAGATTGATATATACAACAATGGGCAACTCCCCACACTAGGGTGGTAGAAAGGGGGTAAGAAGACATAAACATGGGTGAAAACCCATATTGTGTGTGCTCGTTTTGATTCCCGAGTCATTAGCTTGACTCGATCCCGCATTCATTGGTTCATGGGGAAAGTTTGTAGATCCGGGACAATCACGGGTGGAATGTCCTCTCCAAAGTAGTGCTTTAATCGATGACCATTTACTTTAAAATTTGGACCATCGGGCTGAGATAACTCAATGGTGCCATAAGGATAAACCTTAGTGATAGTAAATGGACCAGACCAACGGGACTTGAGCTTTCTCGAGAAAATCTTCAATCTAGAATTGAAAAGAAGGACTCGATCACCAACGCTGAAAACGCGGTTCTTGATTTTGGAGTCATGAATCTTCTTTGTCTTTTGTTTATAGATCAAAGAGTTCTCGTATGCTTGATCACGGAGTTCATTTAGTTCATTCATTTGAACTTTTCGTGATCACCGGTTGTCTGTATATCGAAGTTTGCATGTTTTAAGGCCCAGTAAGCCTTGTGCTCTAGCTCAATCGGAAGATGACATGCCTTTCCGTACACTAGCTTGTATGGAGTACACCCAATTGGTGTTTTGTAAGCATGCACGAAAGGCCCGAGTGCGTCATCCAGGTTTATCCGACCGGGATACACGGTTTTAGCCTCTTGTTCTTTCAAGGATTCTTTTAATACCACGGTTGGAAACTTCCACCTGCCCACTTGTTTGTGGGTGGTATGCAATAGATAGACGGTGGGTAACACCATACTTTTGCATGACACGATCAAATTGGTCATTACAAAAATGTGTACCACGATCAATCGATTATAGCACGAGCTCCAAACTGGCAAAAGAGATTTCAAAAATTTCACAACTACTCGGGCATCATTGGTAGGTAAAGCTTTCGCTTCAACCCATTTTGACAAATAGTCAATAGCCACGAGTATGTATTTGTTACCTCGAGAAGATGGAAATGGCCCCATAAAATCAATACCCCGTATGTCAAATATCTCACAAACTTGAATGGCATTTTGTGGCATTTCATTTCTTTGAGATATATTTCTATGACGTTGACAAGCGTCACAGGTTTTGACAAAATCGTGGGCATCCTTATAGATGGTGGGCCAATAAAACCCGAATCAAACACCTTTTGGCGGTGTAGTTTGGACTATGATGGCCCCGGTGGGTCCAAAGATGGCAAGCTGAGAATGTCAAGAGCTTCCCTGTCCATAAACACACCGTCGGATGACTTGATCCATTGATTTTGAATAAGAAGGGGTCGTCCCAAAAGTAATGTTTAACATCTTTGAAGAATTTGTTCTTCTGTTGGGTCGACATCCCTTTCACAATGAAGTTACCCGCATGGTAATTTGCGAAATCAGCAAACCATGGGGTAGAAGAGTTTCCACGAAAAGAAACCTGTTAGCCTTAATAGTTTTATTAGAAGTGATGGTCATTCACGATTAGGAACTTTGTAACGTGTGTTAGATATCGTGATAGAATAGTCAACGGGCTCGTGGAGTGGGCTAAGCTAATTGGTTAAATGTTAAGGTATGCTAAGCCGTGTATAAGCTTAAGCATCCCAAGCCCATGTCCAACCCACGAAAAGCCCAAGCTAAAGCCTTTAGGGTTTTATGCCTCTTGTACTATAAATACCCCTCAAATGGTCATTTGAGGGGTGTGCTTGAAAGTGTGTGTGTGTGTGTTTTTCCTTATTGAATATACAACATCTTGTGTTTATCTTTTCTCACAGCATACACGGATTCTATATCATTCAAGTCACCAATCATCTTTATCTTTTCTTTCTAAGCTTTACGTTTGTGTTGGGTTTCACGAGTTCCACGCATAACTTTGGTTAACGTGTGTATTACGTGATAAGGTTGATATATCGTAGTGGTCCTACAATTGGTATCAATCGCCTAACAATGGTCTAGGAGTGTTTGTGTTTGGTTTGAAGGTGTTACGCGTAAAGGCTCTCGTTATACGTTTTTTGTCAAGCTTAAAGCTTTAATTTTTGCACTTTAAAATTCAAGATTCTTGTGGTTTAAGGTTTATTTGGTGCTAAAGTTTCAGTTTTTGCAAAAAGTTCGTAGCTTTACGTGTTTTTCTTCATTTTAAGCTCGTATTTGGTTATTGGTCATTTCTACTCGTAACTTTTCTAAGCACTTTGGGTGAAAAAGGTCAACATTTTGGGTTATTCGAGTGTTTTTAAGGCTATCTGGGCAAAAGAAATCATTTGAATCGTTGGAAATTTCTTACGAGTAGAAGTCAAAAAGTCAAAACCCTAGTTTTCTACTCGTAACTTTTGGGTGAAGAATCTTCGTGCTTATAATCTCAGTGCTTCCCTCACTTGGATAAGTGTGTGGAACACTTCGACTTGTGGATATCTCTTACTTGTGACGTGTAAAGGATTTTTGGTTCTTAACCATAGTTTACGCATAAGCTAAAAGCTTACGGGTAACTCTACGCATAACTTCAAAATTACGCGTAAGGTTTACGAGTAACTTTTGGTCTACGCATAAGCTTAAGGTTACGCTTAAGGTTCCTACGCTTAAGGTTCCTACGCCTAAGGTTCCTACGCATAAGGTTCCTACGCATAAGGTTCCTACGCCTAAGGTTCCTACGCATAAGGTTCCTACGCATAAGGTTCCTACGCTTAAGGTTTCTACGCATAAGGTTTCTACGCATAAGCTTCCTACGCATAAGATCCTACGCATAAGCACCGGATCCTACGCCTAAGCCTCGTCTACTCGTAACTTCGTGTTTCTACGCCTAAGCTCTTCATTAAAAAAAAAATTAAATTTTTGAGAAGACTAAACGTTCAATTTTTACGCGAGATTCAAATTTTGGTTTAACTGTTAAAATTTTGGTCAAAAATTCAAATTTTTGGGCCTAAATTCAAATTTTTCGGGTCAAATTTGGCGTTAAAATTGTCATAACTCAAATTTTTCATACGACCTTAGAATTGATTTTTATAGTGAATTTCAATTTTTGGGCGAAAATTTTTTAAGAACCAAGGTTACGAGTACGACTTTCGGAAACACCTCAACTTAGCTTAATCTTCATCAACCACAACTCCTTTATCGTTGAATCGATCCTACATCAACTTTATCATATCATACCTTCATCAATGGCTACTCAACAAGACATTCATGCAGCCGGTGCCGAAAACCGACCTCCTATGTTGGCAAAGGTGGTTATCTTCAATGGTCAAGTCGTATGCTCCGTTACATCAAGACTAAACCTAATGGAAAACTCATGATTAACTCCATTCAGAATGGACCATTCAAGCCTCGTCAAATCCAAGATCATGGAACTCCTGACATCCCACCATCTTTTCATACTCAAACTGAATCGAATACACCTGCAGAGGATCAAAAACAAGTCGATGCAGATGATATGGCAATTCATATTGTCCAACTGGGTTTACCAATAGACATCTTTGCTGCGGTAGACAGTTGTGAAACTGCTTTCGATATGTGGGAACGAGTTAGACGGCTTTGTCATGGAACAGAAATTGGTCAACAAGACATGGAGAACAAGTTGCTAACTGAATGGGAAAAGTTTACTTCCACACCAGGAGAATCCATTGAATCATACTATGGAAGGTTTTGCACTTTGATGAATGAGCTAATTAGAAACAAGTGACACCCGTAACTATCGTTCAAAACATCAAGTTCTGAATAATCTTCCGTAAGAATGGGGACGATATGTTACTATTGTCAACCAAACAAAAGACTTACATCAGTGAACTTTGATCAACTCAATGATTTTCTCAAACAAAACCAAGCTGAAGTGAATGAAGTCAGGAAAGAAAGATTGGCAAAGAATCATGATCCATTGGCACTCATTGCAAAGACTCAAACTCCAGTGAATACACAACAACAAGCTTCATCATCTTCCAACAACAACAACTTGCAGCAATTCATTCCACAACCACAACAACAATTCTATCCGAACAACAATACCAGAACAAGGAATCACCGATCATGAAAATGACCCGAAGTTTACCTTGCAACGATATACTCTTTCTTGGGTAACGCACTAAAAAGTCACTATTCCACACCAACTAACAACAACCAAAGGATTTCATCAAACACTCATAGAGTGCAAATTGCACCGGGTGTGAATATGGGTAATCAAAGTCAAATGGTTGGAGTTATTGGGAATCACAGGATATGCTACTAGATTTCAGTATGGGTAATCAGCGGCTCCGTTTCGGGTAATCGGATGGGACGAATGTTGGGAATAGAGCGGTGGGTAATCGAATGGGAATGTTGCAGCTCCGTTGGGAATTATGGAAATGTGAATCGGGTAATCGATTAAGTGTTATAACTGTCAAGGAGGGGGTCACATGGCAAGAAACTGTCCCACTAAACCGCACAAGAAGATCGGTGATTTTCTTGAAAAGCGCTTTGTTAGCGAGATAAGCTAGATGCGGGTTCAGCTTGAGTCCGAGGAAAATGACTTTTTCTCTATTGTGGATGAATTGGAAGACCTCGAGGAACTCAATGCGAATTGCATCTTCATGGCAAATCTTCGGGAAGCTAAGTATGACATCGAGTCGACTCACCTCCTCGTCTATGACGCCAATACAGATCCGAGGTACCAATCATTGATCCATGCTATAACAATGTCATATTTGATGTGTTTACTCATGACGAATAGCATTCTGTGACGCCAGCACCTACTTATGATACATATATGGACAATCCGAGTTGTAGCAATACTAACTCTGAAACTCCAGATGTGGATCCTAATGGAGGCGTGTGGCCCAAAATACTGAGACGATGAGGAAACAGCGTGCTTATTTTGAATTATTAATCCATAAATGTGGCATTGAAATTGAGAAAGTCAGTAAGGTCAATCGCGAAGTTAAGGCCGCGAATGTTAAATTGACCACTGAGCTTGAGAGTTACAAAGAGAACGCCAGAGCCTATGAATTTCATACAAACAAAATATTAGAATTAGAAATTGGTTATCGAGATTCTGTTTTAAGAGAACAACAATTGCAAATCAAGTATGACACACTTGATGTGAATCTGAACTTGAAAATAAAATCTTTAAACAAGGAAATTTCAATTAAATGACCAACTTTCTAAACAAAAAGCAATGTATTCGATCTTGAAAAGAGAAGAAGAAGTTGATTACTGATTTTGCAAAACGAGAAGATTCTCTTCTTGATGAGATTCTGGACAAAAATGAAATGATCAAAAAATTGGACAATTTACTTCTTACAACGGGTCATTCCGCTAAGACAAACAAAATGCTTTCTAATCAAGTAAATCCGATTTTTCATACATCTCACAAAATGGCTCTTGGTAACTCACCTCCTTGTTTTCTCAAGAAAGCTCGAAATCTCGAATGTGTTGCACAATGGAAAACCATTGCATGAACCCATAATTGTGCATGATTCTCTTGAAACGTTGGAACTATCTGAGGAGAGTAGATCAAAAATGAAACAAAACATCCGAAATAAAACCTATTGATTATAACAAATGGAACAAAATTAATGGTATTTCGTTTGTGTCTCAATCAACGTTTTCCACCACACAAAGTGTTTCAAACAAAGTGTCAACATCTGTTTCAAAATCAGGTTTCAACACCGTTAGTTGTCTCAAAATCATTTTCGAAAATCGAACAAATGTCTTCAAACAATCCTTTTAACACAAGTGATGCAAGAAGCATTTTAGACGATATTAAAATTAGAATTGGGAGACTTCAAGAGACGGTTAAAACTAAAACTCATATTACAACCAACATCTGGTTTAATAGTTTTGATATTGAACAGAAAAAGTTTTTTGAAACTGAAATTGCCCTCACCGAATAACATCAACACAAGGGTAAATTATTTTGAACAAACCTTTTTGAAAGAAACAGCTGACTTTGTCAAGGACCATAAATCCCTGGTAAAGCAAGCTAATGAAAGTGTTGAACACATCAAATCTTTGGAAAATCTAAATGATTCTCTCTTCAAGATGTTCGACTCATTGATATTATGTCCATCATTTTGCAAACATATTATGTTGAAGATCATGAAAGACTCGGGATGAGACCTCCGCAATTGTTTCAAAATATGAAAAAGCACTTGTGAAACTTGAAAAAGAAAATATCTCATATTTTAAGCAACTTGATCGAAAAACTGAGGAATGCAAGTATGACAAATTGTCGTATGAGCGTGCCTACAATGACATGAAAGCAAAAAATGATCTTTTGAGGACTCAGTTGGAATGTCAAAAAGGAAAGGCGTGGATACCGTGATTGCAAAACCATTGATCATGGAGAAAGCAAATGTTCCCAAACCGGTTTCAAAACCAAAATGTCTCTTCTATGCCTCCTCCAAAAGTCAATGAGAAAAATGTTTCATCAAAACCAGTCACTCCACCGCCTCTACCTAAACAATATGTTGAAAAGGAAAAGCGGTTATCGAGAAACCAAAAGTTTTAGCACTGACTTTTAAGATGAGTACTACTAATGCGTCTGCCTCCACATCTAAACCATATGGAACAAACGACATAAGTTTAGAAAAGCACTCTAAAGAGACTAGGAAAGTTGAAACCACCTCCCTTCATAAAAATGTGAATCCTAATGCGTGTGCCTCACCTTCTACAGGACTAGAAAGCACCTCTAGGAGCAGCAGACTAAAGCCTAAGAGCAATACAAGGAACAATAGAGTCTCGACTACCTCTAGGAGTAGTAGCTTGAATAAAGAGAAGAAAGTAGAAGAACACCCTAGGAATTTACAGCTTTTGAATAAGAAAGACATTTCATCTGAATGTACTGAACCTATGAAACTTGCTAAGTCTAATGAATGTGTTGAATCTCTTTGTTTAACTTGCAAGAAATCTTTAAATGTTCAAGATGATTGTGTTTCTAAGAATGTGAATGATAAGCCTGTTAAGAGAGCGTCCCAAAAGTAATTACGCTAAAAGAGTAGGAAGACTAGTTGTAAAACTTAGGCTTTACCCTCTTGACAGGAACCAACGTGTATACTTTAGGGATGATATTTGGAAACCCACATGTAGAACTTTCACACTCCAGAATGGAACAATGAGTGATAAACCAGACTTCCCTGTAGAAAACCTCTCTCGAGTGTGATCGATTTTACCTCTAACCCAACGGAACCAAAATCAAAACGGTTTCCACAATATTCTTTTTCTCATCGCAGGTTATCGAAATATATCTTTGGATCGTCGACTCGGGTTGCTCCAAGCACATGACCGGGAATCTGAAGCTGCTGATCAATTTTGTCTGGAAATTCATGGGAACCGTGACGTTCGAAATGATCATGTAGCAGCTATCATGGGTTATGGAGATCTACCTTTTGGAAATTATTTGATCACTCGAGTTTACTATGTTGAAGGGTTGGGACACAATTTGTTTTCACGGGCGCTTACGGATGCAGATTTAGAGGCTGCATTTAGGAGAAATGCTTGCTTCGTTAGAAACTTGGATGGCACTGATCTCTTAACTGGGAATCGTGATACAAACTTGTAGGCTATCGACATCAATCAAATGGCCTCTTCATCACCAATATGTCTTATGACACGTGCATCCGAACACAAGGTTGTGGCGCAGACGGTTATCCCATCTCAATTTCGACACCATCAACAATCTTGCCAAAGACAACATCGTCAACGGACTTCCAAAGTTCAAATACACCAAGGATCACTTATGTCCATCATGCGAACAAGGAAAGAGCAAAATAGCATCATATAAACCCAAAACCGTACCTTGTTCGGAAGCAAAGTTACATATGTTGCACATGGACTTGTGTGGCCCAATGAGAGTTGAAAGCATTAATGGGAAAAAGTATATTCTTGTTATCGTCGATGATTATTCAAGATATACATGGGTTAAGTTCCTGAGATCAAAAGACGAAGCACCATGCATCATCATCACCTTTCTGAAACGTATTCAAGTACTTCTTCAAACTCCAGTAGGGTTGTAAGAATGCATAAACGCACACGAATTCACTAATCGAGAGTTAAGAGCTTATTTTGAAGATGTTGGAATCACACATCGACATCGACATCGTTGTTAGAACTCCACGCAGAATGGGGTAGTTGAAAGAAGAAATAGAACTCTTGTGGAAGCCGCCGACAATGCTAATCTATTCTAGTGCACCGTTATTTCTGGCTGATGCCGTTGCCCTTGCTTGTTTCACTCAGAACAGATCCCTCATCCATCCAAGATTCAATAAAACCCCATATGAACTTGTGAACAACAGAAAACCGGATATCTCTTACTTTCACGTATTTGGCGCTTTGTGCTATCCTACGAATGACAGAGAAGATCTTGGAAAACTGAAAGCAAAGGGTGATATTGGAATCTTCATTGGATATTCAGATAACTCGAGGGCATTCAGGGTGTATAACAGAGGAACTAGGAGGATCATGGAGACGATGAATGTGAAGTTTGACGAACTTTACAAATGGCTTCGAGAGACTCGCTCTAGAACCCGCACTAAACAAGCGACTTCTCGACACATCAGTTCAGGACTCGTACCTCAAAGAGCTCAATCAACTTCGTTTGACAATCCTAAAGAACAAGAATGGGAGAATTTCTTCGAGTTAATGTTCGATGAATACTATGGTGGAACTTCGACAAATGCATCAAACCATCATTCCGCTGCACCCGCACAAAATCATCCTCCACCACCAACAGAAGATGCATCTACAACGGTCGAAACCAATGCACCAACTCCATCTACATCATCTACATTTACTACAACTATTACACCCGTTCTACCCACAGTTGATGAGCAAAACCAAAACCAAAACGATGCAACGTTAGATGACGACTTATTTGAAAACCCGTTTGCTATGGAATCAGCTGAATCATCTTCAAGCTTACGAGAACCATCTAACTCGCATACGTATAACCAACGGTATCCTTCTACTCAGAAGTGGACAAAAGACCACCCAATTGAACAAGTTATTGGTGAACCTTCAAGGCCAATTCAGACGAGACGCCAACTTGCCACCGATTGCGACTTGTGCATTTACCTTTGCTCAATTAGCAATATTGAACCGAAAAACATTAGGGAGGCAATGGCAGATCCCGCATGGATAGAAGTGATGCAGGAGGAACTTTTCCAATACCGTCTTCATGACTCTTGGGATATGGTTCCAAGACCAATTGACGTTCGAGTCATTGATCTTAAATGGTTATGGAAGAACAAACGGGATGAAGAAATGGCGTCAATTCGCAACAAAGCTCGTCTTGTGGCCAAAGGATACTGACAGGAAGAAGGGATAGACTTTGAAGAGTCATTCAGCGGTAGCTAGACTTGAAGCAGCGGGATATTCTTGGCCTATGCAGCCACAAAAACATCACGGTTTATCGATGGACATTAAGACCGCGTTCTTGAATGGAACTCACGAAAGAAGAAGTGTACGTGAGTCGACCGAAGGCTTCATAGACATGGAACATCCGGACTACGTCCTACAAACTCAAAAGGCAATCTATGGTTTAAAACAAGCTCGAGGCGTGGTATGACTAACTGCTTCCTTATCCAAAACAACTTCACCAAAGGCACAGTTGATCCTACCTTGTTTACACAAAAATGCAAAACGACATTTTGATTGTTCAGATTTATGTGGACGACATCATCTTTGGGTCCACTAATCCAAATCTTTCAAAACACTTTGAAAATCTCATGAAAAGTAAATTTGAAATGTCCATGATGGGAGAACTAAAATTCTTTCTTGGTTTACAAATACATCAATCCCCTCGTGGAATTTTTATAAATCAAGCTAAATACACTACTGAGATTTTGAAAAATCATGGTATGGATAATTGTGACTCGGTCGAAACACCAATGGTAACTTCACCAAAAATTGGAGCCGATTTGTTTGGGAAACCTATCGATCCGAAAAAATATCGGAGCATGATTGGTTCTCTCATGTACCTTATCGCTAGTCGACACCGGATATTCATTTTGTTGTTTGCTTATTAGCACGGTTTCGTGCAAAGCCTACCGAATCGCACCTCAAAGAGGTTAAACGGATCTTTCGCACAAGACATCCATTCACATGAGACTTTGGTATCCGAAGGAATCCGGATTTGATCTTATTGCCTTTTCAGATGCGGACCACGCAGTGATCAAGTTACAAAAAAAGTACATCGGGAGCACAATTTTTGGGTGAAAAGTTAGTAAGTTTGGTCTTCAAAGAAACAAGATTGCACCTGCACTTTCAACCGCCGGTGAGTATGTATCTCTATCTACGTGTTGTGCTCAAGTTCTATGGATGAGAACACAACTCACAGATTATGGCTTTACTTTCGATAAAATACCTATGTATTGTGACTCGAAAAGTGCCATAGCCATATCATGCAATCCTGTTCATCACTCAAAGACTAAGCATATCGAGTCCGCTATCACTTCATAAAAGAGTACGTCAAAATGGTAATCTGTTGAATTATTCTTAGTGAAGACAGATTACCAACTCGCCGATCTATTAACGAAAGCCCTTCCAAAAGAAAGGTTTGACTATTTAGTTCGACGAATTGGAATGTAAGCCTAACCCACTGAGGAGTTAGAACGTCTTCGATTCTTCTTGAAAATGATTTTCCAAAAGCTTCACAGTAATATTTTTGAAAAACAAAATACAAAATTTGAAAAACCAACAAAAGCAAAATATAAAAATATAAAACTTTCAAAAATTCAAAAACAATATAAAATCAAAAATCCAAAAATATTCTTCTCACGACATGTCTCGTATAATCGATATTCTCATGACGTTTCTAGAAATGTCATTCAACAATGATACGGTATGTACAGGATGCTTGAGCGAGAGTTCTTTAATTTGTTTTCTAAAACATGTCGTTTCTCAAAATTTCTTCATAAAATGGCTTTCGTGATACATCAGATTACGAAACCGGACCGAAATGATGACTTTTGATTATTTTCAAATCAAAACTCATGCTTTGATCGAAAAATGAGGTACGCTTCAGGCACTACATTTAAAACTGGTGAGAAATCATCATCATCTTGAGCACCTTTTCAAGATTGTTCAAAAAGATTTTCAAAATCTTTCAAATATTTTGTGCTCAAGATAACTCTCTCTAAAACCCTTTAATTGATTATGCTTTATTAAAGGGGGAGTATAAAACAAAAAATCTTTCAAATATTTTGTGCTCAATTCAAATCCGTTTGTCTCCCCAAAAGATTCTAAAATGTTGTTTAATCCGTTGATATCAAAAATATCACGCTTATGCTATTTTTGAGGGGGAGGAGACGTGATTAAAATGTGATAAAAAATGTTTAATGATCGTTGTTTGAATCTCATAATGAGCTCGACTCAGACGGAACCAATGAATTGACGAAAAATCATGTACCATCTCGAGAAACTTTCTATGGACTTGACCAGGACGGGTAATAATTTCAAGCTAGTTCTCTAGTGATGTAAACGTGTCTCGAATAGGTCTTGTTCATTTAAAGTCGATCAATTCAAAAAGTGCGAACTCTACCCTCTATGTGCAGATTTCTTCCAAAACTTATGAAGCACATGTGAAGGAGGAGTGTTTCTGAAAATATAAAACTCACGGAGTGTTTCAAACATGTTTTCTATCATAAACACTCCGAGAGATTTTCAAGAAAAATGGTTTTATGGCAACAATAGGACAGTCATGGAGTTATAAGGTGACTAAGGATAGGAAATTCGTCCCTATGATCCGCCAGAGCAGGAGGGATCTACCCAAGGACATCACCAATAGTTAGTACTAGAAGTCCTTAGGAATGATTGAAAAAAGGAGTAATGTGAGAAAGGAGAAAGAAGGGGTTGAAGAATTAAAAGAAATGTAATGAAAAGGGGTGAAAAGAAATAGCCCTCCATATTCAACCTTAGGCGTAAAACCGGTTCAATACATATGCTACTGGTTGTCACTAGATGACACCGGTATTGAAGACAAAGACGTCATGGACCCAGTGACGCACTGCACTAAACCTTCTAGCCACTCAATTCCTCTTAAAAGGATTTGTTTCATTCTCACTAGGAACCCTACATAATCTATCGAGTTTTTCTTAGAGATTGTTGATATTGAAGAAGGAGACCCTCTCCCTTGTCTCCGCTTAGGAAAACCAAAATGCACTATTGAGTCTAGAGCCACGAGATTCATCAAAAGATCTCATAGGAACACTTGACATGACATCGCTTGTTGTTCATCAATAAGGGCACAAGTGATATATTATAGAGTCCTACGTAGATCTTAGCAATCTGCCAGAACATTTATAAGAAGTTTTACAACTGTAATCTTCAATGATTGAATGGAAATTCCTGCCAGGGTCAACATCAAACAGCCCGACAATGCAGGTCACTTCGGTAATTCTCATGGATTACGCTTAGTGTGTCTCAAACGGTCTACAGTCGGGGGTGATGCCGTGTACCTCAGCGACTCATCCGAATCAGATGTACTTCGGTATATCGCGTTATCTCACTTGTGGGACTCCGTTCAGAACGGCCTCTGTGATAATTAGAGACGTGTTTTCACACTATGCTGTTAACACCCTCGAAATTCAAACTTGTAAGTGCCGGAATCCGCTTATTACTAACTTGTTTTATGTTTTCTTCTTCGGAAGCTCGAGCCGGATGGATCGTGCGACTCGCCACATGCTCATGCCAACAACACATGAAAGTTCTCATCATAATCAAAGGAGATGATTCTTCGTCCATGTCAAAGAATCTACAAAGTTTAAAGACTCCAGAACTACATCATTGGTAACCAAAAGACAAATAGAAGTGTGAGCATGGTGGAGAAAGAAGTGGAGAATGACGTGGAGACACCTAACCAACGAAGTTGACAACGGCAGAATACCACATTAACTGATCACAAAGCATGAAGGAACAAAGAATCAAGACTATTCGTTATCTACACACAAAGTTCAAGCTCAAGGAAAGTAAAGACCTAATCAAGTGGAGCATCATTTGAATGACCACCCCTTAGGGGGAGATTGTTAGCCTTAATAGTTTTATTAGAAGTGATGGTCATTCACGATTAGGAACTTTGTAACGTGTGTTAGATATCGTGATAGAATAGTCAACGGGCTCGTGGAGTGGGCTAAGCTAATTGGTTAAATGTTAAGGTATGTTAAGCCGTGTATAAGGTTAAATGGGTGCTTCAGTAAGCTTTTTCTTCAATGTTTCAAAAGCTTTGATGCACTCGGGTGAGAAGATAAAAGGAGCATCCTTTTCAAGAAGATGGGTCATTGGCCGGGCGATTTTGGAAAAATCTTGTATGAATCTACGATAGAAACCGGCATGACCTAAAAAACTCCTAATACCTTTGACGGTAGTAGGATGAGGCGATTTAGCAATAACATCGACTTTTGCTCTATCTACCTCAATCCCATTTTTTGAAATCTTATGGCCAAGGACTATGCCTTCTTTGACCATAAAGTGGCTTTTCTCCCAGTTTAGACAGAGATTGGTGTCTTCACACCGTTTTAGCATTTTATCTAGATGGGAGAGACATGTTTGAAACGAATCCCCAATGACCGGGAAGTCATCCATAAACACCTCCATTGTTTCCCGATCATGTCGTGGAAAATGGCCATCATACATCGTTGGAACGTGCCAGAAGCATTACATAGGCCAAAAGGCATACGTCTGTAGGCAAAAGTTCCGTATGGGCAGTGAATGTGGTTTTATCTTGATCCTTTGGATCAATGGGGATCTGAAAATACCCCGAGAAACCATCAAGGAAACAATAGTATTCATTCCCTGCTAATCTCTCAAGCATTTGGTCCATGAAGGGTAGAGGAAAATGGTCTTTACGAGTGGCGTCATTCAACTTACGATAGTCAATGCAAACACGCCATCCCGTAACCAATCGAGTTGGAATTAACTCGTTATCTTCATTTGTGACAATGTTATGCCACCCTTTCTAGGAACACAATGAATTGGGCTAACCCAAGGACTATCTGAGATCGGGTAAATCAATCCTGCATCAAGAAGTTTGATAACCTCTGGTTTGATAACATCATGGATTTTTGGATTTACTCTTCTCGATGTTGAATCTAACGGCTTGAAGTAATCCTCCATTAAGATTTTGTGAGTACGAACTCGGGGTTGATACCCTTAATATCGGAGAGTTTCCAAGCAATTGCTTGCTTGTGTGACTTCAAGATCTTTATGAGAGCAACTTTTTCATCTTTACTCAAATCTCGGGCAATAATGACGGGTAATTTATCATCACCTTCAAGAAATGCATACTCGAGATGAGGTGGTAAGTCCTTAAGCTCAACCTCGGAAATTCTTTTTTCTCAACTGACTTGACTTCCTTGTTATGAAGTTTGACAAGAGGGAGCGGAGGAGAAGTGTCCTGATTTAACAACTTCTTTAGAAGAATATCTCCTCCGGACTAATCTCATTTTGATTAATCTCATCCGGAATTGAATCACTAGTGTGAGGGGCTGATGATGGATCATCATTAAGCAACTTCTCAATGAGAAGTATGTCCCCTCGATGTCGATTGGAGCGTGATCAATTTCCCATGGAGCAGAATCACTAGCCAAGTATGCTTCAATCTCTTCCAAGATGAAGTTGCTTCCCTCAAACGAGTTGAGAAGGAGTATAATTGGCTATGATAGGTTGAGAAGATGTAGTGGATCCCCACTCACGAATTATGAAAATAACCAAGAACTTCTTGAGAGTACTCTTCAGAAGCAACATCAATGATATCTATTCGGTTAACCGATTCAGAATCATAGTTTCATGGAGTACCTCAAGTTTGATCAAGGTTAAAGGTGACAGCTTCATTACCAACACGTAATGTGATTTCTTGCTAAAATACATCAATGAGAGCACGGCCCGTTCTCAGGAATCCTCGACCAACAATGAGAGGAACCCGATGATCGGCATCAAAATCAACAACCACGGTCACTGGAAAATGGAACTTACCTACTTTCACAAATACGTCCTCGGCAATGCCAAGAGGACGGGATATTGTACGATCTGCAAGCTCGAGAGTCATGCATGTAGGAGTAAGTTCGGGAAGAGAAAGTTTCTTCCATAATGAATAAGGCATCAGATTGATGCTTGCACCAAGATCTGCTAAGGCAAAGCATTCAACCATTCCGGGAAATACACAAGGTAAGAGAAATTTTCCAGGATCTCCAAGCTTTTCGGAAGCTTCTTGGATAACTGCCGAAGCTTCGTTAAGAGGAGTTTTAGCCATTTCAAACAGCTTTTCCTTTTTGCTTAACATGTGTTTGAGAGTTGATGCAAACTTGGGCATCAGCATGATAGCATCCGCAAAGCTTATGTCAAAATGTAGTTCTTGGAAAATTTGAAAAAATTGTCCATTTGATGACTGGCTTTTTCACGGAGCTTTTGCTCATTCAAACGTGATGGGTAAGGAATAGAAGATTTGGATTTGGTATTTTCAACGGGAGCTACTGGTGGTTCAAAACAACTCCCGGATTAGATTTGGGTTTCGGACAACTTGAGGTGGACATTGTTGGTACCTTCATTATTAATAGGAAGTTCCTTGTCCTTTGTCGCCTTGGTAGCTTGACTCATTTCTCCTAGTGGAGGAGGCATTGGAGTCGTAGGTTCACTTTCCACTACCTTAGGGAGAGAAGAAGAAGAGGTAGTAGGAATAGCGGGTCCATTGTATGAAACACCACTTCTGGTTGTGATCGCTTTAGCATCGCCCCTCGGGTTAGCGATCGTGTTGCTCGGAAGTTTTCCTGAGCCCGAGGGTTGATCATTTAAAGACTTCTTGAGATCGAAATCGACTGACCAACAACCTCGTTCATTTCATCTTGGGATTTCATGAATTTTCAATAACTCATCGGATGATGGTACCGGAGGATGTGGAGGAAATTCGAGGTCGGATGTTTTGATTATGACCTTGTTGTTGAAAATTCCCTTGATTAGGATTCACATTCCCTGAAACCGATTCCCTCGATTGAAATGGTTTTGATTAAGGTTCCCTTGATGTTGGAAACCTTGATTGGGTCCAGGATAGAAATTACCTTGGTTTTGATAACCTTGGTTCATTCTAGGTTGATTCGATTCCGGTTAGGATTCGGTTAAAGCCGGTGGTGCCTGATAAGTGTTAGCACGGTAGTTTGGTTCATTCTGAGGACGGTATTGATTACCTCCCTGATGTGAAGTACCGACTATAGCATTAGCTTCAAACGGACTACCATCGGTGGCGATGTTGTAGTATGCATGAAGACCACCACAAGTAACACAAACTTCAACTTTCTTCACTTCACCATGTGATGGTGTTTGAGTGAAAGTGACTTTCTTTTGGTTAGCAAGAACCAAAGCCTGAACAATATCCGTGAGTTTGTGAATCTTAGCATCGGTGCTAGATGTACTCACAGGAGATGAAGCAGAAGGTCCAAAGATTAACCGAGTCCGATATGTCTTTGTGCGGAAAGAGCGGACACGGGACTTGTTTTCAATTATTTGTAAGGCTTCTTTTGTGGTTTTGCTAAGGAAATTACCTCCCGCGGAGGCATTCAAAGAGTCTTGGTCAGCTTGTCTCAGACCATTGTAGAAAGTATCCATTTGCATTAACTCGGTAAAACCATGATGTGGACACTTGCGGAGCAATTCTTTGTAACGATCCCATGCCTCCCTGAATGATTCATCAAATCTCTGAGAGAATTTCATTATCTCATTCTTAAGACTTGTAGTTCGGGATGGAGGGTAGAATTCGTTAACAAACTTTGTGACTAGATCTTCCCATGTCTCAATGGAACGAGGGGGTTGTTTCTCAAGCCAATTCCGGGCTTGTCCTCTAGAGAAAATGGGAACAGAAG
This sequence comes from Chrysanthemum makinoi, assembly GCA_910596185.1. NCBI lineage: Eukaryota > Viridiplantae > Streptophyta > Magnoliopsida > Asterales > Asteraceae > Chrysanthemum > Chrysanthemum makinoi. The sequence continues at coordinate 87,769,829 of OU343216.1, forward strand.
AAGCTTGATGGCTTCATGTGGGACATTCTTGTACTTGATGGTAGATGCAATCTTGTTAAACCATCGAATGTGTGCATGAGGATCATCCCGTTCAAAACCATAGAATTGGCTTTGGGTTACCGATTAAGTAACCGGTTTTGAGCTCAAAAGTATCGCCCACGATGGCTCGGAACAACAATGGCATCTCCGTAACCATCGATGGGTGCTTGGAGAAGCTCATTCATTGGCTTATCTTCCGCCATTACGACGTGTGGTGGTGGTGGTAGACGCTCCTCGATCCGGCGGTGAAGGCGAACGTCCTTACGCTACGGGAATCTTGCCAAGCTCGAGAAGTGGACTTGTAGAATGGAAGAACGAAAAGTGCGCATGCACTAAGTTAAAAATCAATTTTCAAAACAAATGTGAGGCAAAACGACAAGTGAACTTAACCAATAATCACAAATGAAATGGCTTTGAAAAGGTACACCAAATCACAAGGACACAAAGGCAAGTTTTAAATCGATGTTCGGAACTTATTATGGTCACACCCCCGTTAGTAGGTGTCTTGCCTTGATTTCGCGGTGGTTGATTTTTATGTATAAATTAAGTACCACTGAAAAGACGTAGGTATGGATTTGTGCAAAGGGTTTAAAACTTTTGGAAAATATTTTTGGAATCGTCTCGTTTAACCAAATCGTATTTCTTTAAGAATCACCTTAAAAGAAACACAAGCTAGAAAACGTTACGATTGTTTTGTTGTTTTATATTGTTTTTGGTGTTGTTAACACTTTAGGAAAAGAACTTTTTGGATTATGATAACTTTACAAAAAAACCTTTTACAAACTGTGGTATATGTGCAAGAATGGGTCTGAAAAAGGTTAAACACACGCTAAAGCCTCCCCGGCAGCGGCGCCAAAATTTGATCTGTGCTAAACCGTCAAGCTACCTCACACAAGCTAGCCACTTGTGAATGGCCAACCGTAAAAAGCTTAAAACTGCTTAAAACACAAATACAATGAAGTCCTGGAGAATAGAATGAATTCCCGGGTCGTTAAGTCCCACGGAGACTCAATGGGGTGTAAACACTTTCAGACGATAGAATGATCACTAAGGATAGTGATCAGTAAGGATTTGATTGGAAATTATACCTAAAGAAAAAAAATTATAAATTACAGCGACTTAAATACAAATTAAGAAAATTAAAAAGTTAAAATATATTAAATAAACGCTATCACTATTTTTACAATGATGTTTTTGTGATTTTATAAAACAAAATATCTTAAATAAACTATTTTAACTAAAACGTAAACTTAAATTATCTAAAAACGTAACTTAAAATGAAAACGTACGTTAAGTATAAAAATTACGCGAGTGCGCAAGCAAAAACGTAAATTTTATGAAATAAAAGTCCTACAAGTGTAAAAACAATTTTATTACGTACTATATGACAAAAGAAAATTTTAGAAAAAAGATTTATATTTTTTAGACTTTTATATTTTTTATTATGAATTAATTAAGATTTTATACTGATTAAATGTTTAAAAATACTAAAACTATTGAAAAAAATTTGAAACTTTTTTATAAAATACTTAATACTAATACAAATTTATGAAAAATACAAAAGTTGCAAAAGCTATTTTAAATAAGCTAGAAATAAGCTAAATATCTCGTATAAGCTTATTAGAAACAAAAGGGTTATATATTAAATAATGCAAATAAAAACTGAAAAAGTCCCTAGGGCAGATGGTGTGTGTGTGGTGTGGTGAGCTGGGGCTGGGTTCAATCCCAAAGATCGCTAACTTTTTATTTTTTTGACTTTTTCTTTACAAACTTATTAAGCTACTAAAAATGAGCACTTTTCACAACTACAACTTTTTATGAAAATGACCAATAAGCTCAGTTTGAGCTTATTTTCTCAACAAAGTAGTAGGAAAATGGATTAAAGAACAAGATAATAGCCAAATGGCTTATAAGCTAATAATTAAGCAAAATGAGAAATGGAAATAAGTTGAATACTGATAATAAGCTAGTGTTACAAATGAAAAAAACAAAATGACTTGAAAATAAGCACTAGATAAGCTATAAATTTAAAACAAACACTTGAACTAATAAGTTGACCAGATAAGCTATCCAAAAAGCTAAAGCTTTAACAGTGGGGTCCACTATAGAGCTATTGGTGAGCTTATTAAAAAACTAAAAAACAACTGAATTAAACTCAGTGTATACTGAGTATAACTCAGTGTATACTGAGTGTTTTTGGAAAAACAAAAAGCTCTTGCAGGCTTATTAAATAAGCTACAAATGGAAAAATTAAGCTTGTAACCTTGAGACAGCTAGGTGAACTTCTCAAAAAGCTAAAACACATAAGCTAGAGGCCATTAATAAGCTCTCTAAGAGCTTGTGAAATGGGGTACCACAACTGTGCACATAGCACTCTTTGACTTTTTTTTTTCACAAAATGAAAGTTTGACTTAAATGAATTTTGAACTGACTATACTATCTGATTATGTTAATTTAAGGTATAATATGATTAAGTTAAGCTAGGTTACCAAGTTTTGAACTACTTTTATGAGTTTTACACTCAAAATTCCAACATGGATGAGTAATATGGGATTAAAAGGATTTTTGACTTTTTCTAAAACAAGCACTTGATTTTATTGTTTCTTTGAGTTACTTAGACCTACTGTGACATGGAACAACAGCAAACAACAACACAACTGGCCTTTAATGCAGTTAATAAGGCAAATCCAAACAACCCTTTATGATGCTGTTTTGAAGCTTTTCAAAGTAAAATACTGATTAAGACCATGTCATGGATTCAGAACCTTGTATTATCATTAAATAGGACTAAAGAAGCATGAAATAACAACAGTAGCAACATAAAACTCAAGATTATCAATTATGCTAATATGACTATGGAACTGAGATTTTTATTAACTATTAATTAAAAAGAACAAGCTACTGGTTTTATTACTTACTTTAACTTAACTACAACTAATAAACATACAAACACAAAGATTTGAGCTAATGACTGTCTTGAACACTAAAAGGCCAAATTGGATCAAAAGAGCTTACAAGTGATTTCAAGTGAAAGATGAGAACCAAGGACTGAGAACATATCCTATAGCTTCCCAAGAAGCACTAAACCAATAAGCAATCCAAATTCAACCTTGCTTCAGTCTTTAATCTTCACTTCCATTGATTTTGAATTTAAAGCTATTTTTGAGTATTTTTGTGATTTTTCTGTTTTTAATTCTAAACTGGTTTTTAAGGTCTCTAATAGCTTTAATAAGCTATATGAGGAGCTTATATGGCTTATTCAATCCTTAACAACAGCTACAACCATCATTTGCAGATTTTGAGAATTTGATCAAAAGTAAGATTTTTGCATAAACTGAAATGAGACTTAAACTGAAATTGATTACTGAAAACAGATTCAAATATACTTGAAAAACATAAATACAGTACTTGGAAGCTTAAAATTACACTTTTATTTGAAAATTAACTTATATGACATACAATAAACTAAATTAGACTAGATAACTCTTCACATTGCTTCCCATTCCTTCTTTATAGACTTTTTAGGACTCCCACATGCTTCTGATCATATCCCATCAACTATCTTGGCCATTGATTGAGTCAAAGTAATCTTAGCCTTTAATTTGGATTTTGGCGCCAAAAGTGTATAAGGTTGCTTGAGATAGTTTCAGAGTAATTAAAGAAGTTTGGGATGTTATGTGAGGTGGAGGGGACAATATGTGAAGTAGTCATGGAGTAGGAGTGATTTGGAAAGCAAAACAGAGGTTTGTGAGTGCTACATGAAACGCTATGGTGGGGATGCATTAATTGGTTGTGGGCTGATGTATAGGTGGAAAGGGGATGGTATACAGGTGTTAGGGGTGAGGTGGAAAGGTGAAAACAAGTGGTGAAAACCACTGGTATTGGGATAACAGGTGTGTAGGAGAAGGGTGAACAGTGGACGCGGTTTTCTCATTTTTAAATATTGGGCCGGGTTGGGTTAATGGACTGGGTGGATAATGGATTGGATTTGGTATTAATAATAAAGAGGATCCGTTTGGTGTAGCTTAATAACCCAAGGACTAAAACTGCAATTCTGCCAAAGTTAAGGGACCAATTTTGCCAATCTTCCATAGTTCTTACAAGGACCAAACCTGCCATAAATAAATAGTACATGGACCAATGATGATTATTTTCCATTTTTAAATGTCCAAGGACCATTTTTGCCATTTTTTAAAAGTTAAGGGACTAAAGTTGTAATTTTGCAATTTTAAATTTCAAGGACTTGTTTTGACAACTTTATGAATCCCTAAGGACTTAAAATGATATTTTTCTTATTTTGATATACCAGGGACTGTTTTTGACAACTTTTTAAATTTGGGGGACTAAAACTGCCAATTATGCAAACTTGATACGTTTTTCACCAGATTTTGATATTTTTGCATTTAAAACATATATAACACTTGTTTGTGATATTTTCATCATTTTGATGTATTTCTGAGTGTTTTCAGATGTTTTTGCAGTCTAGATAGTACAAAAATGATGAGTATTTAGACACTCATCAGGGGTTGAATAGTTTTACCAATTAAAACTTCCTTTTAATCTATTTAGATAGACTTATGTCAATCTATTTGGATGTGTGTGTTGGATGTTGATAAACAAGCATGTAAAGGTAAGTAATGAAAAGATAAGAGAAGAAGCACAAAACCACAACGCAGGTATTTATAGTGGTTCGGCTACAAGGTCACCTTCCTTGCCCTACTCCACTCCCCGAGTCACCTACTCGAGAGTTCGTAATCACTACACCAATCTCCTTATGGCGGAGAAGCCTTCACAACGTCGCCTACTCTTTTTCCGGTACTAGACTAACCACCGGGTTCTTTCAGTCCAAGGTGAACCACACCTACACAACGTCGCCTACCCTTTATAAGGTACTAGGCTAAGTACCTAGTTCTTTCACTCCAAGGTGAACTACACCTTCATAACGTTGCCTACCCTATATTAGGTACTAGGCTAAGCACCTAGTTCCATTGCAATGGAGGAACTACTACCACACTACACCAACGACTAATCCCAAAGGAGATCTACTCCTTTACAACATCATCAAGGATATCAATATCCTTGGATCTAATACTAGTCTATCTTGTACATCGAAACACACGATATCGAATGTACATCTAAGGCACCTTTCACTAATGCCTTTGACTAGATCTACAGGACACCTTTCACTAATGTCTTGTGTCTTCACTTCTAAGCACCTTTCACTAATGCTTCTTTGTCTTGACTTCTAAGCACCAATCACAAGTGCTTATCCTATAGACGATAGATACCCTTCACTAATATCTTCGTCTTGACACTTGAGACATCTTTCACTAATGTCTTCAACACTACACTTCTTTGAAGAAAGAAAGAATCATCAACAAGAAGACTTCAGTAGCCTTGATGATGAGGAAGCATGGCAACTCATGGACTTGAGCTTGCTCGACTTCAAAGGTGGTGATCTTGCCTTTAAGAGGAACCTAAAAGATCACACAAAAAAAACTACAAACATAGATCTCTTGGATCTAAGGTTAGTGAGATTTAACTCAGGGGGGAAGGTGTGTTAGAAAGGGATTGAAAGGGATGATAAATAATGAAGAAATGGCTCACTATTTATAGAGTAAAAATCCTACTGTTCCCTGGATCCCACGGATCCCTACCACAAGGGATCCGGCTAGCACAAAGCTAGGGATCCGTGGTACACTCCTCTTTGCCCATGGGTATTTTGGTTATGGGTCATGGGTCATGGGTTATGGGTTGATCCATGGTTTTCTTTCTAGATACAATGTATCTTAAGGATACAATGAACTTGGTTAAGTGGTATAAATAAAACCATGGGTTATGGGTCAAAACCATTAGCTAGTTTTTACTTATTTAGTATACACTTGTTTTTACCCATTTTAGTATATACTTGTTTTTACCCATTTTAGTGTATACATGTTTTTACCCATTTGTGTTACCCAATATACTACATACTAGTTATGTGTATATTTTATCCAAATATGTAAACACTAGTTGTTGTACATATGTATTACTAAATCATAAAATCACTTATACTTGTTTTAGTGTTTTATGTGAAAATTTGAATATGTTAGAAACTATTAGTTCAAACCATTTACGTATTTTATTTGTTTCGTTAATATGATTTTACGTTTGTTATCGACAAAACATTAGAAGATCGTAAAATATAAATAAACGTTTTTACGGCTTATTTGTATTAACAGCGTGGTTTCTGTTACTAATCTTGAATGTGGTATGAATGATTTGTCTAATGCTGTCAAATGCCCAGTTAAAACTGTTAATGTTAAAAATCAAGCTATGAAGGCTAAAAGGCAAAAGCGAAAGAAAGTTAGAAAACAGTGGAAACCCACAGGAAGAACATTTAGTAAGATAGGTTATCAATGGATACCTCTTGGCCATAAGATTAATCAGACAATGCCCACTAGAAAATGGATGCCTACTGATAGAACTATTCCCTTAAGAAGTGAACATACTTTGAATAGGTCAAATACGGATACTAGCACTGCATCTATTTCTGATGATTCCATTACTTCTATTTCTGATGTGGGTGTTCCAATCACTGTTACTAACCAAGTGGAACCAATTCTTGCATGGGGATCCCAATTATCTAGTTATCCATTCTTGTATGTGTTCAACTGCAGATCGTTCAAATCGTTCTGTGGTACCTAGACTCAGGCTGTTCCAAGCATATGATCCGGAGATCGGTCGGCTCATGAACTTCGTGAGAAAATTCATCGGGACTGTTAGATTCGAGAACGACCATTTTGGAGCAATTATGGGTTATGGTGATTATGTAGTAGGCAAAAGTGTAATCTCCAGGGTATATTATGTGGAAGGTCTTGGTCATAATTTGTTTTCTGTCAATTCCGTGATTCCATCTAGAGGTGGCCTTTATAAAACATACTTACTTCGTTAGAGAACTTGATGGTGTGGAATTATTAAGAGGTACTCGTGGTTCTAACCTATACACCATCTCTATCGAAGACATGATGAAGTCTTCTCCAATCGGCTTGCTGTCAAAGGCTTCTAAAACAAAGTCATGGTTATGGCATCGTCGTCTCAATCACTTGAACTTCGGCACCTTCAATGATCTCTCCAGAAAGGACTTAGTTGTAGGATTACCTAGACTAAAGTATGAAAAGGATCATCTTTGTTCAACATGCCAATTGGGAAAAACCAAGAAGTATGCCCACAAACCTAAACCTACAAACTCTCAACTGAAGTACTTCATACAATTCATATGGACTTATGTGGACCCATGAGAGTGCAGAATATCTTTGGGAAGAAATACGTGTTAGTTGTGGTTGATGATTACTCTCGATTCACTTGGGTTAAGTTCCTAAGGACAAAGGATGAAACTCCAGATATCATCATCAAACTTATCAAACAACTGGAGGTTCGACTTAACAAAACTGTCAGAATCATCGAACAATGACAATGGAACCGAGTTTGTTAATAAACAACTTAGTGAGTTTTATGAAAGTGTTGGAATCAGTCATCAAAGAAGTGTTCCACGGACTCCTCAACAGAACGGTGTAGTTGAAAGACGAAATCGAACTCTTGTGGAAGCCGCAAGAACAATGCTGATTTACTCAAAGGTTCCAATGTTTCTATGGGCTGAAGCCATTGCCACTGCATGCTACACTCAAAATCGGTCCCTAATTCACACTGCTCATGGGAAAAATCCATATGAACTTGTCCACAATAGAAAACCTAATCTCTCATTCCTTCGTGTGTTTGGTGCATTATGTTATCCAACTAATGATGGTCAAGATTTAGGTAAACTAAGAGCAAAGGCAGATATTGGAGTTTTGTTGGTTATGCACCAAACAAGAAGGGTTACCGAATCTACAACAAGAGAACCCGAAATATCATGGAAACAATTCACGTTACGTTCGATGGGCTGACCGGTCAAATGGCTCTGGACAATCCAGCCTGGACCCGCTCTTCAAAATCCCATTGGTTCATCACTTGTACCAAACTCATCTCCAACAGACTCCATATGTACCTCCATCAAAAGATGATTTAAAGAAATTGTTTGATCCAATGTTTGATGAACACTATGAACCAAGTCCTGATGAAATGTCAATTACACCAACAGAGGTGCTCCTATCCCTGTGAATGAAGTCAACCCTTCGTCTCAATTTCATTAAGTCAAGAAGCTACGCTGCTGATCACTCTTTCTCATCAACAAATCATCAATCATCGAATGTATATCATGGAATTGTTTCTGGCATCAATGATAAAGTTAATCCCTTTGCAACTCCCGAAGATGCTCCATTTGAAAATATCTTTGCTCTGAATCATCATCGAACCTACTTCATCGGGAGATATCGACTCGCTACTTCGCCGCCACAACAACAACCATATGAACACCTTAGAAAATGGACACATGATCACCCATTGGACAACATCATTGGAAACCCCTCTCGTATCCACACGGAAACAACTTGCAACCGATGCCTTATGGTGCTTCTTCAACTCGTACTCTCTAAGGTCGAACCAAAAGATATTAAAAGCCATGAATGAAGATTGGTTCATGCCATGCAAGAAGAAATTCATGAGTTTGATCAACTTGATGTATGGGAATTAGTACCGCTCCAGATAGTGCTATAATCATTGCTCTGAAATGGATCTTCAAAGTGAAACTTGATGAGCATGGTGATGTCTTAAAGAACAAGGCTCGATTGGTTGCCAAAGGATACCGTCAAGAAGAGGGTATTGACTTTGAAGAATCATTTGCCAGCGCTGTATTGAAGCAATCAGAATCTTCTTAGCTAATGCGCGCTAGCAAGAATATGGTTGTATATCAAATGGATGTTAAACTGCCTTCGAATGGAGATTTAAAAGAGGTGGTTTACGCCACGTCAGTGGAGGTTTGTGAATCCAGAGCATCCTACTCATGTCTATCGCTTGAAGAAGGCTCTTTACGGTTTAAAGCAAGCTCCAAGAGCATGGTATGATACCATCAAAGTTTCTTCTATCCAATTGGATTCAACAAAGGAGCAGCTTGATCCGACATTGTTCACCCGAAGTCGTGCAAACATTTAATTCACATTCAAATTTATGTTGATGATATTATCTTTGCCTCGACTGACACCAATGAATGTGATCGTTTTCAAATGAAATGGGTTCCAAATTTCAAATGTCAATGATGGGACAAATGTCATTTTTCTTGGGATTACAAATTTCACAAAGTCCCGAGGCATTTTTATAAATCAATCTAAATATGCAAATGAGATTTTAAAGAAATTTGGATTTGTATCATGTGACACCGTTGACACTCCCATGATTGAACGTACTAAGCTGGATGAGGACTACTCAAGTATCATGGTAGATCAAACGAAATATCATAGCATGATTGGATCCCTGATGTACCTCACAGACTAGCACCGGACATCTTGTTCGCTGTGTGCATGTGTGCTAGATATCAGGCTAAGCCTACTAAAAGCACCTTGAAGCGGTTAAACGGGTCTTTCGGTATCTCCAAGGAACCATCAATATGGGACTATGGTACCCGAAGGACACCGGTATGTCACTAATGTACCTATGCGAGATGCCGATCATGCAGGATGTCAAGATACACGTCGAAGTACATCAGGAGGTGCTCAATTTTTGGGTGATAAGCTTGTGAGCTGGTCTTCAAAGAAGCAAATGAGTAATTCTATTTCCTCTACAGAGGCTGAATACATAGACATGTCATCTTGCTGTGCTCAAATCCTTTGGATGAGATCCCAATTATCTGACTATGGCTTTGAATTCAACAAAATCCCTCTGTGTTGTGATAATAAAAGTGCTATTGCTCTCTCATGCAATAACGTACAACACTCAAGAGCAAAGCACATTGACATCCGACATCATTTCATCAGGGAGCAAGTGGAAAACGGTGTGGTGGAACTCTATTTTGTGAAGTCAGAATACCAGTTAGCAGACATCTTCACCAAAGCTCTTCCAAGAGAACGTTTTGAGTTTATTCTTCTACGACTTGGCTTGAAAAGCCTTCAACCTAAAACACTCAAACGTCTTCAGGAGGAAGACGAGGAGTAAAAGTCTTTTCTTCATCTATATTTTGTATATATTTATTCAAAAAGCAAAATACAAAAATATAAAATTCTCAAAAAAAAAAAAAAAAAAAAAATCCATAAAAATTTGAAAAACTTGAAATGTATCAAAAAATATTGTACTTTTTGTCATGTTTTTTTACCTCGATTATATCTACGGTCATTGTGTTGTCATTCAAAGAATGACACGGGACTTTAGATGTTGTTCGAATGTTAAATATATATATATATATATATATATATATATATATATATATATATATATATATATATATATATATATATATATATATATATATATATATATATATATATATATATATATATATATATATATATATATATATATTTGGGAGAAAGTAAAACAATGGTTTATTGTCATTTCAGGCTGTAACCCGCTTTTCAAAGAAAGAACAGAGCCATGCTTTATCTCATGTTTCAAACCTAATGCTCGATTCTAAAACAAATGTTTGTCATCAACAAGACAAATGTTTATTTTCAAATATTTTTCCTTCTATAGATTCTCCAAAAATATTTGTAATCTTACGAAAACTCAATTGTTTTGAAAACACTTCAGACTCTATTTTTGAAAATCAAAAGAACTTATCAAGTGTCAAAATCTCAATTCATCAATCAACGACTTCTGTCATTGATTGAGGGGGAGAATGATTTTTCAATTAAATCAAAAAGTGTTCTTTTCAAACAATTTGCACTTAAATGAGTAATGTCTACTCTAAATGTTTTACAAAATGTTACACAATTGGTTCCAGACCTTGGTTATTATTATGTTTTCAAAAGATAATTATGCATGTTTAATCAATGGAGTTTAAAGTCTCAAAATCCAATCATTATCAGTTAAAACACTTTCATAATCAAGTCACAATTCTCCTTAAAAGCTTTTAAAATCAATTTAAATCTACAGAGATCACAAATCTCAAATGATTTGATAATTGTGATCGGGGGAGAATTTGTGATTTAAATTGGATTTAAACTGGTAATTCGTTAAATGGTTTCATAAGTGTTTAGCATGTTTTCCTCCCCGCAAGTGACAAACGATTTCAAATTTTTCATGCTCATGTTGAGGGGGAGCATCTATTTTAAACCTCAAATTATTGAAACGTGACTGAATTGTCTCTAAGTGCAGGTTCCCTCTAATATGTGCAAAAAACTCTTTCAAAATTCGAGGCACATATTGAGGGGAGCAAACTTGTGAAAACCTCATCCTTCCTCAAAATGTTTTATCTACTCAAATTGATTGGGAAGTGATGATGATCATTTTAGAAAATGTTAATTAAAAGATTGGACCTTTCATTCTTAATCTAACGATTTCAAAGATCCCTTGCCTCCATGTGCTAAATAAATTCTAAATATTTATGCATATGTTGAGGGGGAGCATTTCTAAAATATCAAAACAATTAAGATACAAAATGCTTTGATTCTATATCACAAGTATCTTGATTGATTTTCAAATGGTTTTCAATTGGTTCCAATGGCAGATGAACAATACCAAAAAGACCGACCAACTTTACTTTATGTATGGTGATATAAGGATGATAAGGTTAGGTTAAGGTCCCATGATCCGCCAGAACCGGAGGGATCTACCAGGGATAATCCACTAGATAGTGTAGAAGTCCTTAGGTATGATGAAAAAGGAGAAAAGGGAGATATGGGAAGAGTGCGGACTGAGACAGAGCTAGTACTCGAATAAACCCAACAAGGTTCTAGTAATGAAGTCTCGGTAAGCACTGAAGGGGTTGAAGAATGAAAAAGATTGTGATGTGAAAAAGGGTGAAAAGAAATAGCCCTCCATTTATTCAACCTTAGGCGTAAAACCGGTTCAATTCATATGATACTGGTGGTTACCAAGGTAACATCGGTATTGAAGACAAGACGTCATGGACCCAGTGACACACTGCACTTCAACCTTCCAAACCACTCAAGTTCCTCTTATAAGGGCTTGTTTCATTCTCACAGGGAACCGACATAATCTGTCGACTTTCTCTTAGAGATTGTTGATATTGAAGAAGGAGACCCTCTCCCTAGTCTCCGGTATAGGAACCAAATATGCACAATTGAGTCTAGAGCCACGAGATCATCAATAAATCTCATTGGGACACTTTCAATGAAGACTCTCTGTTTCACACAATGTGGAAAGAGAGATTATATATTATGAGTCCTACACATTATCCTTGTGGTATTGCGTAACATCTAAGTGATATGCAAACATATTCACAATGAAGATGGAAAGCCTTCTAGAGCCAACATCAAACAAGCTCCGGGTAGGTGGCATGTGAGATCTATCCAATAGATCAACCATGTGACAACTGGACAGAAACAATGGAGGATTCAATCTTTGAATCAATCCGGTTCAGTTATGGATTGACGGTTACCTTTGAAAAACCAGTCGTTGTGCTTAAAAACTCTTTTCTTTAGCACATCAACTGGTAATTATTTCAAAATAAAGGTGTTTATGATTGATAATTGATTTTCATTAAACCTTCGTTGTATTGCAAAAACAATTTCTATTGAGCAATACACGATTGTTTTTCAAATCTTTCTTCATCAATCAGTGAATCTCGTTTCGCTGGTTCACTCAATCCGTGTTGTCTTCTTTGAGACGTTCCAGTTTGAGAACAGCTAGAGCAGCCGCGAAACCCTGTCAAGGAAATTCTTCGAATTATACCCGATCACAAAAGACTTGTACTAATCAACGGGAACCGTGGGTGTGTACCTCATTCATCGAAAGTGATCAAAGACACTTTCGTGGGCTTTATTGCTAACTGTCTTATGCAGTACACCGACACGCGGTACCGATCGAATGAAGCGGTCAATCCATAGCCGCATGCTCACAGCATCCACACTTAATTGAAGAAATCATGATTGTGCTTATCCAATGGCTCGATATTTCTATACTATGCTTCTCGCTACGCCGCCAATATCATGAATCATCAAAAGCTTCCGCTACTCTGATAAGAAGATATCATGATCCAGAATGTGAGCATGTCGGTCCAAAAGTCACAACATCACATTAACCAACACCACAAAGGACGAGTCAGAGATTTAATGCTGCTGATGATCTCAAAGTTGGCTCAAAACTCATTATCACGTGGATCAGTTAAAGACCTCCACTCAGATTATCCAAACATGCAATGATGAAGAATCAAAGACTACGTGCTACTGAGCAAAGAACATGAACAAGAATTCAAGAACAATATCAATGTAATATTTGTTTGTTTTCTATGTAATTTAATGTGTGTTTGAGGTGACCTCCCTTAGGGGGAGATTGTTAGGATTTGGAAAATCCAGTAGTTAAAGTGTCGGTCACCTCAAGTATATGTAATCGTTAGAAAGCTCGTAGTCGTAGTTATTTAATGTTAAGTAGTATTTAGTTTAGTAACACGCGGGAGGACGGACGGGTCTTTACCCACTGTATGCCCGATCCACGTCCCGTCGGTGCTATGTAAGTACTATAAAATACTCTCTACCTCCCAAGGTAGAGAGTTGGAGCTCATAATAAGATTTTTCTTTCTCTCACTAAAGTTCCCAAACCTCTAACTTTCTCTCTCTAAAACTCATCTCTTGTACGCCTCCTTTGGTTATGGTTTAATGTGTATGTGAAATCCAATATGTTACAGGAGGGCTATTTCTTTTCACCCTTTTCTTTACTTTTCTTTTTAATTCTTCAACTCCTTCTTTCTCCGATTCTTATTTTCTCCTCTTTTTTTTATAATCATTCCTAAGGACTTCTAAGTACTAGGTATCCTTGGGTAGATCCCTCCGGATCTGGCGGATCATAGGACAGTTATTCCTAACCTTAGTCACCTTATAACTCCATGACTATCCTATGTTGCACCATTTTCACTAAATCTCTCAAAGTGTTTATGAATTAAAACATGTTTGTAACACTTCGAGAGTTTTGAATTATCGAAATACCTCCACACGTGCTAAAGAGTTTTGACAGAAATCAGACGGGAGGGTAGAGGCGCACTTTTGAATTGATCGACTCAAGATAGACAATTCCCCGTGAGACACGGTTATGTTGTATAGTTACAGAGATGCATTAATGCCTTTTAGGTGACAACTAGCTCTAATAACTATCTTGAAGATGTGGACAAACCTTGAAAAGGTTGTCAAACCCGTCAAAGGTCATGTCTATCAAGAGCTAATAGGTACAATCTCTCGGATAATTCTTGAAAGACAAATATTTTCGATGTATGACAGTTCAGGTCTCGTCAATTCATGGGTTAAGTCTTAGCACACTACGATTCAATCACATTTACAACATATTTGTATCACACAATTTTTCTCCCCCTCAAAAATGGCATATAACTGTTATTTTTGATGAAATTTTTGATATCGAATATGACCATTTTGAGTTTTGTGGGAAGATTTCCACGAAGAACAATTTTGTGAACAAATATTTTTTTTGGGCAAATACTCCCCCTTAACAAGTAATACAAACTTTTGAGGTTTTGAAAAATCATAAGGGGAAGTACTTGTTCTTTTGAGCAAAACTTTGAAAATGATGAAAGTTTTGATAAGTTTTACTCAAAAGTAAGAAGCTTTTGCTCCTTTTATAAGGATTTTGGCACTGAAGCGTACCACAGGGTCCTTTCATTACAAGTACGGGTTGTACATTATTATGTGTGCACAAGCCATAGTAAATATACAAATCATACAATCCAAATATCAATCAGAATAGTTTTGAGGAGAACCAGACAATCATTCAATTAGACCAGGAATTCTCTCTTGACGTTGATAACCCGTAAGCGAGAAACTCTGTCTTCCACCCACAAAGCTTTCTAACCTCCGCATCTGATCACGATGAAAAAGCCTTTCATCCAGCCTCTTGATTATCTTCCTAGCATCCCTCATTTCCTCAGAATTCCACCTCTTCTTTGACCCAATGCCTTGTTGTATGTCCTTTAACCGATACGCTAACCCATCACGAACCATCTTTAACATGTGATCGCAGAACTTGTGAACCTCGTTGTACGCCATGAAGCAGTTGTGGTGAAGTTCACTGCGGTAAACAACTCCAAACTTTGGCTTCTTCAGAATGGTGTACTGAGATAGTTGGTTTATGTCGGGAAAGTGTAGCAACGGTTTTGTAAGGTTGACTTGTTTCTAATAAGATTCGACAGCAAGTTGAAGATCTTCAACACATTTCTGGATCACTTTGCTTCGAATGAATATAAACAATGCTGTGATGTACTGGAGCTGAATGTTGGTGGAGAATTGTCTCATCCGAGCTTGTACCTTAGCAAGGTACATGTCTTCGATGTCGTTGAGCGACAATCTCGGAAAACCAGTCTTAGTGAAATCATATTACTGTTCATCTTGGCGTTTGACTTTGATTTCCTTCAGGAATGAGTAATCCCATTTTGTAGCGAGCATGACATTCATTATAGCAACGATCCTTTTATCACAAAACACCGCCTTGTTCGACTTTAGAACTTGGCAGCTTCTGTAATACAGACGTCTCCTTGGTGGCCAATGGTGAATTCCATACTTAGCATCAATATCATAATCCACCACTTTGTCAAGGAACATTCGAGTGGCTTCTTTTTCGAGGGCAGCATTGCTGGAGAAGACTGCTGCTGGTATGTTGAAGGTAAGTGATGTAGCGTACTTCTTGATGATGTTGCTACCATGTTGAAGAAACTCTAGGTCACTGTTGAAGAAGTAGCGGTAAGGAATCTTTGGTTGCTCTGGTCGGCCAATGGTTGGTAGCGGTTTGGTCCAGTCAGTGTAGTATGGAGTGTTATCCTTTCTTGTGAAGTCGATGTTCGATTCGGGGTTTAGCCAGTCAATGTTGTTAGACATGGCTCGTGCGATGTTGTCGAGATGGTATTCTACTTCAACAGCACTGCCGGAACTGTCTTTTAGCAACTGGAATGCATCATTCTTGATTCGGTGTAACTCTTCTTTCGTCATCTTCTAAACCTTAAAATTGTCCTGGATAATCTTTACCTGGTCCATAGTGCGCCATCTACCGGTTCTTGACCTTCCGGTAATCGAAGAGTAGCATCAACTAATTTGCTAAACCAGTCATATTCTGCAGTGTCATCTTCATCCAACCAGGAGACGACTGAATTAGGTTTCTTCTTCTTAGGCTTGGAGGATGATCTTGTTTGTTGCTTAGTTGATGGTGGGGATGATGGCCGTTGCTGGGGTTCAGGAGTTTCTTTGTCTTCACTACCTGTGTATTCAAAATGATCACCAGTTTTCTTCAAAGGTGGTGGAGACTCAGAATCCTGAGGTTTATCAGATGTAGGAGTTTGTTGAGATGCTCCAGTAGTGGTGGTGGTCTTTGGTGGTGGTGGTGGCATAGATGATGAAGACTCGCCTGTTTTCTTCTGACGTTTAGCACTTGGATCCTTGTCCTTGTCATCATCGTCTCTGTAACGCTTCTCAATACCAGCCGCTTCCTTGCATGTTGTCTTCAATTGGTGAGCAAGGAGAACCTCTAGAAACTTTAGTTCGTCAGATGTGAGTGTCGAGATCGAGCACCATTTGAGTTATCAATTATGAAAGTAGATCAGCCAGGACATGAGGTAGTGGACTGTCGAAGTCCGTGATTGTCACCTGTAAGGACAATTGTCCGCTGGACCAAAGTTGTTCTCGTGAGTGTTGTAAAGTTGTTTGGAGAACATTTATTTAGTATCCCTGTGACATATTGGAATAGAACTAATGAGTATATTCTCTTTGATCTTTCTTCCATTTCCTGTATGTCTCT
>OU343216.1:87786785-87801236 GCA_910596185.1 Chrysanthemum makinoi
TCTCTTTTGATTTAGGACAAGGTGCTGGTTATTTGAGAGGTTAGGTGATGAGTCGGAAGTTATGAGGTTGGGTGAGTATCAAATGAGAAAGAAAGGTTGGGTGACCACTTTGCCCATGTCATTAAATGAAAAAAAGAAAAAAAAAATCAGCTTAATCCTGGCTGTTGGTTCAGATTGAAATGGAAAGCTAGGATGCCATGTTAGGATCTATGGTATTTTTTGGATCTACACGAATCTTTTGCCTTGATTCCATATATTATACTATATACAAAAAAGCATTTAGAAACGGGGTCCAACGCAATTATATTACGGGATTATTAGCAGCATAATCTGTTTTCTTGTTGGGCTGTGAAGTGTAATTTAGTATTAGTGGTCAAGTAGGCATTATATGATTCGCCACTTTTAGTAATCTCTTATAATGGCTACAGTGCTCTATGAATAGTACCCATCGTTTCCCGTTCCAAGTGTGCATTGTTCTGCACTGTTACACACTGTTTTGCACTGTAGAAACGGTACTACACACTGTGGTTGCACTCTAGAAACCCTATGGCACATGTTAGTTGGGTAAGGCTTTCACATGCTTCATTAATTAGACAATGTACTATTTCTTTTTCACTGTAACATAATTTATTCCACATTAATGACACCAAACACAATAATAAAAGCCCAACAAACAATTAAACAAATATACATTTCCTTATAAAATTACACACTTAAAAAAAAAAAAAATAAATAAAATAAATAAATAAATAAAAAAAATAAAATATCCTCCGACAACATAACAAAAGAGCTTTGATATAGAGGCCTAACTAAAGAGGCCTAAAAAGAGACCTAACGCATAAATGGCTTGTATGATCAACATCCAAAAGTTATTCAAATTCCGACATATATAACAAACCGATATTGCAAAAAACAGGTCATCCACTCTACTTAAACAAAAAATAACAACTTTAAAACATATACATTATAAAATCGAAAACACATAATCTATGGACCAACGCACTCCCGCGGCAACGCGCGAGTCTCCCCACTCGTTTTATACCAAACTACATTAACCATGAATGATTCCATTCTCCTCATTCCAAACCCCCAAAACAAACAAACAAACACGCCCTAAAGATAACTTTTCTTTTTTCTTTTTTTGTTTCTCTTCCCTTTCCTATTGTTTTCATTTTCCTTTTGACTCAAAACCCTTGCCTCATTCCAATGGATCCTGAAGATCTGCACAGCCATGTGATGCAACATCTTTATGCAGCAGAGCAGCTTTATAGATCAGACATACAACATCCTGACAAGCGAAGATCCTAAACATTTCGAAACACTAATCTCAGACCTTATTGAACGAGCTGATTTAAAGGCATTTGGCGATTGAGTTTGTGATTAATGCAATTGGAGAGCTGTGTAATCATGTATGTCCATCCTTGCTAAATCAGTACCTCAATCGTGTGTTAGCAGCCCTAGATTTAGCACTGGATGATGTCAATCCTCGAGTTCAGGTTAGTAGCTAGTGAGAAATTTATTTGGGTTCATGTTTGTGGTGAAGATGGTTAGTTACTACTCTGTCTACTCGTGTAGCAACCCTAGTTTAAGTAGTAGCATCAAGTCTGTTAACAAGCTCCCTTAAACCCAGTTTCAAAAGATGGTAACACACGATTGTTTTTTTGCTGATGTGCAGGCAGAAGCTGTTTCTGTTGTGTTAAATTTGAGTTTTCACTGTAGACTTCATATATTGGCACCTTACCTGGATGGAAAACTGGACAAACTGATTCTACTGCCACCGACTGATCTGAATATACGAGTTCTCATACTAGCTAACTCATTAGAAACCTCAACTGATGTTGAGAAACGTGGCCGTTCAGGTTCGTAGTTAGGGGAGATGTTTGTAGAGCCATTAGGTGTATTAACTTTAGACTTGGTTCAGCGTAAGTTATTAACATGTGTTGGAAAAGAAGATGACGGAAGTGTAATGAAAAGCTTGTGTCATATGATTTTGACGTTTTTCAATGTGTTGTGCATTAAAACAGGTTGACCGGAACTTTTTTCTTGTGTAGAAAGGTGGGCTTTGGGTGATAATGATTTGTTAAAGGAGGCTGCTATGTTGATACTAGGACCGCTGGCGCGGGTGCTTACTAAGGGGTTGAATGGGGGACAAGAGGTGACACCCAGGGATGGTATCGGGCAATTTTTTCTGAATGCATCTTGTCTAAAAAAACTGTGTTCCTCGTTTTGTATAATTTTTCTTAAATGGACCTCGCCAAATTGTTCCCCGGTGACGACGCAAGAGGAGTTTATTGAGTGGGCTCATCAGTCTCATGACACGAAACTGCTGAGGCATCTTAAGTAGTATTTTTCGCAGAGGTAGTTGGTTGGGTTTGTTAGCAGTGTGATTGAGACTGCTCAGTCGGAGTGATTGGAGAAAGAAATGAGGCATTTGGCGATTGATTTTGTGATTACATTACGGGAAGGGAGGCTTATCGTGTGCTTTTGATTGATAAGTTGTTTGATATTTTGATGTCGGATATTGAGACCGGCGCTCTTCACATTAGGCGGAGAATGAGAATGATGATGCTGGTGAGTCGGGAAATTATAGCGTTGTACAGAAGTTTTTGAATAGGTTGGCGTTTAAATTGGATAAATATTGTGTTGCCTAGCCTAGGCTTAAAAAGTATTTAGCTTCACCCGACGGGAAGAAACGTTTTGCCGCTATTGTTGCACTTGCAGCAATTTCTAAGGTGTTAAAGGTAATGAAATATTTTAAGTTTATATCGCATAACATAACCAAACTCACAATCTCCTAAAATAACACATGCCCAAAATATTTCATTACCTTTAACACCTTAGAAATTGGTGCAAGTGCAACAATAGCAGAAAACGCTTTCTTCCTGCACGTGAAGCCAAATACTTTTTAAGCCTAGGCCACGCAAGAGAGTATTTATCCAATTTAAACGCCAACCTATTCAAAAACTTCTGTACAACGCTATAATTTCCGACTTCCCAAAGATCATCATTCTCAATTTCCGCCCAATGTGAAGCAACTTCAGTCTCAATATCCGACATCAAAATATCAAACAACTTATCAATCAAAAGCACACGATAACCACTATGCCTCCCTTCCCCTAATGTAATCACAAAATCAATTGCCAAATGCCTCGTTTCTTTCTCCATTCTCTCCGACTGAGCAATCTCAATCGCACTGCTAACAAACCCAACCAAATGCCTCCGCGAAAAATACTTCTTAAAATGCCTCAGCAGTTTCGTGTCATGAGACTGATGAGCCCACTCAATCAACGGCTCTTGCGTCGTCACCGGGGCACAATTTGACGAGGTCCATTTTAGAAAAATTATACAAAACGAGGAACTCAGTTTTTTTAGACCAGATGTATTTAGAAAAAATCGTCCGATTCCCTGGGTGTCACCTCTTGCCCCCCATTCAACCCCTTAGTCAGCGTCAGCGGTCCTAATATCAACATAGTAGCCTCCTTTAACAAATCATTATCACCCGAAGCCCACCCTTCTACAGAAGAAAAAAGTTCCGGACAACCAGTTTTAATGCACAACACATTGAAAAACGTCACAATCGTATGACACAAACTTTTCATTACATTTCCGTCATCTTCTTTTCCAACACATGTTAATAACTTACGCTGAACCAAGTCTAAAGTTAATACAGCTAATGGCTCTTCAAACATCTCCCCTAACTGAACTGTAGAACGACCACGTTTCTTAACATTAGTTGACATTTCTATCTGTTCTGACTTCGGCAACATGACTTAGATATTTTATCTATCTTTTAATTACCACTCCATCTCCTTTTCCGTACCCCTCTAGCAATGCATTTTCCAAATTAGTTTAACTTCAAGTTTGCATGGTACTCCTATATCTTCACATTCCACCATTTTTATGCATCCTCTTTTCGCAATGTGATATGTTACTTTGATGTGCAGGATGATGCTGCTTCTGCGATGATATATATCAGTAACTATCCACTAGATACTTCACCTTACCTGCTTGAAATAGTGGGCACTCTACTAGAGGTAATAGTCCCGAGGACAATTTTAGTTTAACTTCAAGTTTGCATGGTACTCCTATATCTTCATATGCTACCATTTTGCTTCATCCCTGCTGCAATGTGATCTATGTTACTTTCTGATGTGCAGACACATGCTTTATCCCGGCTTGAAATACCAGTGGTAATAGTCCTGGAGGACAATTTTATAAGCAGAATTAAGATTGATATTATTTTCAAACAAAGATTGCTTATTATTCTGCACACTAATACAATCGATTGGATTTTTGTGGTGTTGCTTCAACATCGGAAGGTCATTGCCGAGGAGGACATTGTCCGCATCAAACTAGAATCAGCGCAAGCGAAATACTTGATACAATTTAAATGATGGTACCACCTGACACATGGGATTCAATACAGTCCAGCCGGCCCCAATCAACAAGCTGAATTTTTCGACATATGGGATTCATCATGTCAATATGTAGGAAGTTTAATGTGTCACAAGTAAGGAGGAATAGGACTAGAGGGACCATTATTATCAATTGTCCAAACTTTCATAATTAACAGTAGTTTTATATCCTAGAATTTTATTCCTTAAGCTTCTAGTTATGTTTGGTGTTTGTGTGTGTAAACTGCTTATGGTGATATGCGTATCGATATGTGCATGTAATCTGGTTATGGTGATATGTGTATTGTATTGTGTATTGATATGTGTATGTAAATTGGTTATGATGATATGTCATGGGTGATTGGGATATCAAGTTTTAGTGTATCATTTTTTATGGATCAAGTGTCTCGTTAATTGTGATTTTTTTGTGATAATTTGAGTGTATCGAACTGTGATCAATTGAGTGTAACCTGATGTATCGTAATAACCAAATTCATGGTATCCTGATGTATCAATCAGTTTTTGTTTTATGATACAGGAGGTAAAGTAGCAGCAAAATTTGAGAAGGCTAACGAGATTATTGATGAGGCGGATGAGCAGCTAGATGCGGCAACTGACAAAAACCCGCAAGATAAAGAACTATTACGGTCAAAGCTCGTGTTACTAAGATGCTTTAGTAATTTAGTTGGTTGGTTTGTCTAGTTAAGCGTAAGATTTGAATAATAGCATGTTTTGATTTAGAATAGTTTTCATTCTGGTTTAAGTCTTTTAATATATAAAAAACGTTTTTAACTATGGGTTGTCCTGCAATTTTTGTTGTTTTTTATTTACAATGAATTGTAATAGGATTTAAATATATGGAAATGATTTGTGTCTACATTTGTTGTTTCATAAGTGGTCGACTTGGAGTGGTTTCTGTGTCAAGTTATAAGATATTAAGATGTATCAGTTTGCCGATATATTTGGTGTTTTGTAAGTGTGGATGGTTTTCGTGTTACAAGTTGAAATGTTATAAATGTGAATGAGTTATTTCTTCTAAAGTACATTTTGCGGGGTACCCGACCCGCCACCCGATTTAGGGTCCGACACTTCTGTCCGTCCGATCTTGCTTATATTGTCGTAGTTTGTTCATGTCCGCCCAATACAAGCTAATGAACACCTCCGGCTTCTCCACCTCATGCTTCAATGTTGTGATACGTGTCATTTTCAGGTGTGTTGATTTGATGCCAGCACCTGTTATCCATCTTCCAACTCATCTCAATCAACATATATGTATGTGTGTGCAAAAACACACACAAATAATATCCATGGGGAATCGATGAGTTCCGTTTTGGGGTGGGGGAGTGTTCTCAGCTTCGATGGTGTTGATTTTGTTGCTGCTAATCGGAAAGGAGGTTATGGAGGTTAGTATCATTTTCCAAATATTTAATTTAATATAACTGATTTTCTTTTTGATTTTTCTGTTGTTCGAGTTGGATTCGTGTGGTAATATAGGTTAGTTGCGATGATGTTTTTGGTTAAGGTTGTTGTCTGAGGATTACCCATAAGCTGTTTGAGGATTAAGGATTAGGTAGCTTTATGTTGTCGTTGTTTTAGTTTTTCTAGATTTTAGCGTGTTTGTGCTACTTTATAGTTGGATTAATTTGGTGATATGGGTGGGTTAGCTGTAATCATTATTTTGGTTAAGGTTATTGTTTGAGGAATTATAAGTTTTTAACATGGGAGGCTTTAGAATTGCTGGAAGTTTCACCTGGAAATTTTTTTCGCTTTCTAAGATTTTCCGCAAACCTCATATGCTTACTTTTTCCGTCTTATGAGACATGTTGTAGTTTGAAAAGTACAATCCAAAAGCTATAGAAACAAAAATAAGTGACCAGATTGAGTAAGCGTATTTTGGTTTTGTGGACAACAGAGAGGCTTTAAAGAGAAAATACAAGAGTTTTTTTGGTGCGAAGACATTTTAATGCTTTCATCAGCTTTGTTTCTGACGGTTGGTTTTAAGGTTAAATTGGAGTATTAGGCAAGCTGAGAAATAATGTGGCGCGTTTGTTGTTGAATTTGTGAATTCGTTCACTTGGATTTGTAAAAGCTTAAACATTTTAGCGGTTGTATCTTAGACTAGGTCAATGAAGAGGGAATTTAGATGCTTTGGCATACATAAATATACTTTCATTGGTTAGGCTTATTGTTTGAGGATTAAGGATAAGTTGCACTGATCTTTTGCATTCAGCTGGATTTGTAAAAGCCGATTCCCATTAACTTATCAGGTCAATTTATAACAATACTTTTTCTGTTGCCTGAATACTTTGGTTTGTAGTTATGAGCTGCTTTGAAATAAAAGATGCGATCAAATTTAGCTCAGAAGTCCTACAATTTGCTATGAAATAAAACCCAAGATCAAATTAAGCTCACAAGTAAAAATATTGGCTTACACGACCACCCTTGATTGGAGTTTCGGGTATACGCTTACCTTTGCTAATGTATCTTTGTTTTGTCGTGTTGTGTTTGTAGGCTAAACAATACATAAACCAGGTGTTTTTGCTCAAATAAATTTCACACTGGAAATTAATGTTAGTTTGACCTGTCAGTCCTGGAAAGCCTAATAACCCACACTTTAGATTGACACTTGGATTAGATGGTATGTAATTTTGTAACCAAGTCAGAAGAAAAATAAATACCACGACTCCTTATTTCATCTAGATACACAATTCGAGACTGACGGTTCATTATTGAAGAAATATAAGTTTTATTATATTGGACGTACTAATTATCTTTAGAGAAATAAACATGTCTGGACCAAAAGTTCAAGCTCAACTGACCCCGTACCTACAGCTACCCATTTTGACCCGTTAACCGTCAAACCACCTTTGGACACCTATACTTTGTTTCATTCATATTCTGAACTAAAAAAAAAAGGAATCTATTGTTCTTAGAAGATGGTTACCGAGAAATTACAGATTTTATGAAGAAAGTAGATTTACTTATAAATGGTTCGATTTGGAAACTTCAAATCCTAAACAGGTGAAATAAGTAAAATAAAAGAAAACAATTTTCAGCTAAGAAGGGAAAGAGCTTTTTGGGCCAAAACTGATAGAAAGTCGACCAAACTAATCTCTTAAGCTGTTAAATTGTTGTAATACAAGTGTTAGCGGATTTCTAGCCAAAGATTCCAACGAACTTCATTGAAATATGGAAACGGTGTGAGCATAGAAAAATGCAATAAGTTATGTTTTAGCCGCAGTGTCTTGGGCATATTGAAGGCCTTGAAAATTGAGATATACTTTTCTTTGCCTGACCCATTATAAGTGGTAATAACCAAATCGACCCATTTATAAGTAAATGGGTCGAAATTGCCACCTTTACATTTGATCATGCCCACATGATGTTTGTTTTATTATATTAGGCGTACTAATTATCTATAGAGAACTAATCATGTCTGGACCAAAGGTTTGAGTTCAACTGACCCCGTTCATAAAGCTACCCATTTTGACCCGTTAACCGTTAATGATGTTTTTCCTTTTGCTCATGTGTATGCTTTTTCTTGATGAAAATGTTTTCTTAAGTAAAAGCAGTTATCAAAATGGTACGAAAAACATGCTCGAAAAAGCATCATTTGTGAATGAAGTTACTTAACAGTGTTGTTACCTTTCCAAATAGGTAATCTGAACCACTGTTGAAGTATCTTGGTTTTCTGATTCTACTGCCTCTAATATTTTGTAACTTGCTAAACGCTCAAGTTATATTTTTTATGTTTGGAATTCACTCCAACTTATGTAACTTCTTGCGGTACCCGTGAAATGAAAAGATAAATAAACAATTTAGACATTTAGATGTTGTGAGTTAAATAACATGTGATGAATGATAGTTTCTGCTTTTATGTTTTCGAACATAGTTTACCAATGCCCGTATCTTAGCAAGGCAGCCACACCCGGAATGTGGTTGCAGCCATGGCAGGTGTTTCGCACCGTTCGTATATTTGCGGATTCGAGCCTCAATTTTGACTAAATTATATCATTTTGACGATTGTCTGGGGTTCTTGGATTCGCTTGAAACAAACAACGAGTCCGTTTATTGGTTTTTTACTGCTTACTTTTTTAGTAGTTTGTGTCACTATGTCTTTGAACACGATGACAGTTGATTTATGTTTTATGCAGATCTAATCCTAATAGATATCATAACGATAACGACGACAGTGACATGGAGGCTGGTCATGCGGGAGGAAAAACGCAGGTAATTAACTTAATTAAATATAACTTATATTGTATTTTAAAGGAAAAACTTTTAAGAACTTTTCACAAGTCGCAACACATTCTGCTTTGTACCAGACTGACTTTATCCTGGCCACAGATACCTAAAACTCGACCACTTTGAAGGGGACGCTGTAACACATCAGGTAATATTGGGTTAAATTAATTTTGGGTCAATTTATCACTTTATTTCGATAAGGTTTAACCACTTCAGGTAAAGAAACATTTTGTCTGAAGCCTCATCGAATACACATTCTAAAACTCATTAACATCTTATAGGGTAATATATTTATCATTTAATAATTTGTTTTGTTGGCCTCCTGAAGGTATAATATATAAATACCAATAGTCAAAATCATTTTTGTCCAAGCGCTGAAAGCTGTACATTTGTTTGTTCTAGGTTGGCACAGTTGGAAGAGCGACACAACTAGCATCACTATCAGCATGCTTGAACCTACTTGGAATCAAGGGTGCGTGCATAGTATCACCAGCCTCAAACGCCACTGTGCTACCAAGGATAGTCGCTGGTACAGGGCCACTTAATAATTTTTAGAGGTATTGATGTTATAGACTTTAGCTTAACCCTATTGTTGTTTCATGTCTATGACTAAACAAGGATTCCTGTTTCTCAAATTGAATTAAGAGTGAAAGACCAATGGTATTTCTTTGATGTCGGTTATTGTCGCAGTTTGAAGATGCAAATATGCTTGCGGCCAAGAGACATGCAATTTCGTGGGAAGCAGCTCGAGAAGAAACAACGAAAACAGAGATTTTCGTCGTTAAAAAAATAGAATCAATAATTTTGATTCAAACATCCTCGCGAAGCGCGGGCTAAACCTCGTGTATACCATATCGCAGTGTTTTTTACCTGCAATATAAGTGGTAAAACATATCAGTAAAACAAAAACATGCGGATACAAGTTGTATAATGATTTTTGTAAAATAGAATTTAAGTGGTTAAAACAATGACTTGTTTCGATACGAAAGTGTATTGTGTTCTTTAGCAAAACCAATAGAAATTCATATTGGTGAAACCAAAAAACCAATTTGGTGTTGTTTTGTTTATTGTGTACGAAAACTAAAACCACTTTTCTAATGCAAATATGTACCAGCTGGTTCAATCTAAGATTCAATATGAAGGGTGAAACAAAAACTATGTTTTATTACTTGAAATGTATCATAAGAGACTAAAAAATGTTTAACATATCACAAAAACCAATGTGCAAACCCAATTTGCTTGTAATAAAGTGTAACCCAAAACCCATTATGGATCAGCAAAACTAGTTGATAACCAGTTTACATGAACATAACATAACTATAAGTAGGGGTGCATAGGCTGAAAAACAGGACCGGACGGCAAGACCGGACCGGACCGAAAACCGAAGTTCGCCAAAAGCCAAGACCGAGACCGACGACTTTTGGTCGGTCCGGTCTCGGGACGGTCGGTCCGTTCTCGCTTCGGTCGGTCCGTCCAAAAACCAATCGTCGTTTTTCGTCGTTTTGGTCCGGACCGGACCGAACGGGAACGGACGAGGATTACCGATTTGCCCAAAAGCCGAGACCGCGGACCGACCGAATGTGGTCGAGTCGGTATCGGTCCAGTGTCGGTCAGTCGGTCTTCGGTCGGCCGGTCCGACACGGCCGTTTGCACACCCTTAACTATAAGTATTGAACCACCTCGAATGATAAGGGATGGGAGGTTGATGAGGATTTCGCTCAGGAATCTCTTTTGATTTAGGACAAGGTGCTGGTCATTTGAGAGGTTAGGTGATGAGTCGGAAGTTATGAATCGGAAGTTATGAGGTTGGGTGAGTATCAAATGAGAAAGAAAGGTTGGGTGACCACTTTGCCCCTGTCATTAAATGAAAAAAAGAAAAAGAAAAAAATCAGCTTAATCCTGGCTGTTGGTTCAGATTGAAATGGAAAGCTAGGATGCCATGTTAGGATCTATGGTATTTTTTGGATCAACACGAATCTTTTGCCTTGATTCCATATATTATACTATATACAAAAAAGCATTTGGAAACGGGGTCCAACGCAATTATATTACGGGATTATTAGCAGCATAATCTGTTTTCTTGTTGGGCTATGGAGTGTAATTTAGTATTAGTGGTCAAGTAGGCATTATATGATTCGCCACTTTTAGTAATCTCTTATAATGGCTACAGTGCTCTATGAATAGTACCCACCGTTTCCCGTTCCAAGTGTGCATTGTTCTGCACTTTTACACACTGTTTTGCATTGTATAAACGGTACTACACACTGTGGTTGCACTGTAGAAACCCTATGGCACATGTTAGTTGGGTAAGGCTTTCACATGCTTCATTAATTAGACAATGTACTATCTCTTTTTAACTCTAACTTAATTTATTCCACATTAATGACACCAAACACAATAATAAAAGCCCAACAAACAATTAAACAAATATACATTTCCTTATAAAATTACACACTTCAAAAAAAAAAAAAAAAAAAAAATTCCTCCGACAACATAACAAAAATGATCAACATCCAAAAGTTATTCAAATCTATATATATATAATAAAGAAGTTTTTTTGAAATTGCCATGTCATTTAATCCATGTGTCACTCATGCCATGTCACTAAAGCCACATGGCATTGTAAAATTACCTTACAACCCCTAAATTGAATTATATTTGTTTGACTCAATTAATTATTTTTATTACACATGCCATATTAACAATCGTTTACAAATCTTAGAATTGATTCCACATATTTTTCAGATTTTAGAATTCTCTCTGTTACTCAAATTTCACTTTCAATTTCAAAATTTCATTATTGTCTAGAGTCCTCTCAAGTCTTATGAAAGTCTACATATTTTTGGTTTTGTTTTCATTGATGATTCATTCGTAGACAATGAGAAAAATGAAGTTAATCTTGATATCTTAATCTATCATTAGCAGGTATGTTAGCCAGTCGGCCCAGTCCCAATGTCTACAATTTGTGTGCGTTTTTGTGTTTGTATTTTGGTTAATTTGTATAAATTATTGTTAGAGTGACAAATAAATTTTGCTTTACGTCTGTTTATATTTCGTATAGTATATAATGTTCTCCTTTATTAGTGATCACCACTGATTTTATATTTTGTATAGTATATAATTTTGGTTTCTGTTTATTTATATTTCATATAGTATTTTTACCTAGAATATAATGTTGAAGGTGAATGAACTTTTCAATTATGGTTATCATGCATACACCAGCCTCATTGATTATATAATTATATGATGGAATTCCTTTTCAAAATCTTATCTCGAATCCTGGTAATTCCATTTTGTAACCTTCACAAATATAGATAGAAGTGCTACCTCAGTTTTCAAATGAAATGGCTTGACAAATGAAATTAAATTTGAGCATACAAACATACATTATTTTCCTTAATTAGTAATTATACAAATGCTCTCTAAATCTAAAATTTTCTATTTGCAGACTACTTGAATGCTAATGGTTCATGAATTCTTAGACACAGGCCCAACTAGATTTAAGTTAACTCACATTAGTATTAAGCAAAGTTAATATACTTACAAATTTTTAGAAGTTGCCTTATGGTTTTCATGGTTTAATATAAGCTACTAATATATATTTAATCATTAGTGATTTGAGAATGCAATTAATTATAAAAGATTATTATATAACTTTTTTTTTACTTATCTCACTTGCTTTAAGTAAATATTTTGCGCGCAATTTATTATTAGCAATCACGGGTCTATAAGCTAGTTCCGACATATATAACAAACCGATATTGCAAAAAACACGTCATCAACTCTACTTAAACAAAAAATAACAACTTTAAAACATATACATTATAAAATCGAAAACACATAATCTATGGACCAACGCACTCCCGCGGCAACGCGCGAGTTTCCCCACTCGTTTTGTACCAAACTACATTAACCATGAATGATTACATTCTCCTCATTCCAAACCCCCAAACCAAACTTTCCTTTTTTCTTTTTTGTTTCTCTTCCCTTTCCTATTGTTTTCATTTTCCTTTTGACTCAAAACCCTTGCCGCCTCATTCCAATGGATCCTGAAGATCTGCACAGCCATGTGATGCAACATCTTTATGCAGCAGAGCAGCTTTATAGATCAGACATACAACATCCTGACAAGCGAAGATCCTAAACATTTCGAAACACTAATCTCAGACCTTATTGAACGAGCTGATTTAAAGGCATTTGGCGATTGAGTTTGTGATTAATGCAATTGGAGAGCTGTGTAATCATGTATGTCCATCCTTGCTAAATCAGTACCTCAATCGTGTGTTAGCAGCCCTAGATTTAGCACTGGATGATGTCAATCCTCGAGTTCAGGTTAGTAGCTAGTGAGAAATTTATTTGGGTTCATGTTTGTGGTGAAGATGGTTAGTTACTACTCTGTCTACTCGTGTAGCAACCCTAGTTTAAGTAGTAGCATCAAGTCTGTTAACAAGCTCCCTTAAACCCAGTTTCAAAAGATGGTAACACACGATTGTTTTTTTGCTGATGTGCAGGCAGAAGCTGTTTCTGTTGTGTTAAATTTGAGTTTTCACTGTAGACTTCATATATTGGCACCTTACCTGGATGGAAAACTGGACAAACTGATTCTACTGCCACCGACTGATCTGAATATACGAGTTCTCATACTAGCTAACTCATTAGAAACCTCAACTGATGTTGAGAAACGTGGCCGTTCAGCGGTTCAGTTAGGGGAGATGTTTGTAGAGCCATTAGGTGTATTAACTTTAGACTTGGTTCAGCGTAAGTTATTAACATGTGTTGGAAAAGAAGATGACGGAAGTGTAATGAAAAGCTTGTGTCATATGATTTTGACGTTTTTCAATGTGTTGTGCATTAAAACAGTTGACCGAACTTTTTTCTGTGTAGAAAGGTGGGCTTTGGGTGATAATGATTTGTTAAAGGAGGCTGCTATGTTGATACTGGACCGCTGGCGGGGTGCTACTAGGGGTTGAATGGGGACAAGAGGTGACACCCTGGGATGGTATCGGGCAATTTTTTCTGAATGCATCTTGTCTAAAAAAACTGTGTTCCTCGTTTTGTATAATTTTTCTTAAATGGACCTCGCCAAATTGTTCCCCGGTGACGACGCAAGAGGAGTTTATTGAGTGGGCTCATCAGTCTCATGACACGAAACTGCTGAGGCATCTTAAGTAGTATTTTTCGCGGAGGTAGTTGGTTGGGTTTGTTAGCAGTGTGATTGAGACTGCTCAGTCGGAGTGATTGGAGAAAGAAATGAGGCATTTGGCGATTGATTTTGTGATTACATTACGGGAAGGGAGGCTTATCGTGTGCTTTTGATTGATAAGTTGTTTGATATTTTGATGTCGGATATTGAGACCGAAGCTGCTTCACATTAGGCGGAGAATGAGAATGATGATGCTGGTGAGTCGGGAAATTATAGCGTTGTACAGAATTTTTTGAATAGGTTGGCGTTTAAATTGGATAAATATTGTGTTGCCTAGCCTAGGCTTAAAAAGTATTTAGCTTCACCCGACGGGAAGAAACGTTTTGCCGCTATTGTTGCACTTGCAGCAATTTCTAAGGTGTTAAAGGTAATGAAATATTTTAAGTTTATATCGCATAACATAACCAAACTCACAATCTCCTAAAATAACACATGCCCAAAATATTTCATTACCTTTAACACCTTAGAAATTGGTGCAAGTGCAACAATAGCAGCAAAACGTTTCTTCCTGTCACGTGAAGCCAAATACTTTTTAAGCCTAGGCCACGCAAGAGAGTATTTATCCAATTTAAACGCCAACCTATTCAAAAACTTCTGTACAACGCTATA